>CM053790.1:651163500-651268500 GCA_028749045.1 Cupressus sempervirens
GGACCTTTTCATGCTCTCTTGCTTGTTTGATTAAAAAATTGTGTCTAATGGTATCAAAGAACTTTGATCCTTGGGCCATAATTTACAATGTCTTTCCTCTTACCTTTTCAGGGATTTGAATCATCTTTTGCTCCTTCTTTCCTTTAGCCCATGAAGAGCTCTATGGTTGATCATCCTCAACCTCTCCAGTTACAACATCCTCTTGTTGAGGAGACAAGGGTTTTGCTCTATCTCTAAACTTTGCATGCACGTGTGTCATCAATTCATAAAAATTGTCCAAAAACCTATTGTATCTATCAAGATATGGTGCATCATGATGAAAACCCTTGAACTATGGGTCTAGTGTCCTCATGGCTTCTTCCATCTTCATTATCTTTCTCCATTTCTAAGTCCTATCTCTATACACCTCTGTTTGCAAGTAATTCATGATGCAGTCTTCTTTTTAGATTGGCTTGCTACTAGGAAGAGTGTACTTCCTCATTTTTTAAGAGCATTCCTCACCAAATCATTTGGATCATTGGTTCTAGTTGGGGTAGAGGGAAATTTTAATTCAACTAAACACTGATCTATCTCTTCTATGGCATCCTTCCCTATTGGAAATCACCTATCTTTGTAATTTTTTGCTACAAAAGAGCCTTTCCTAACTGTAGGGCCTAAATACTCTTTGTTCAACATTAGTAACTGTGAGAAAATTTGAACTGGCCTAATCTCTTAGGGACATGTCTAGGTAATATATGGGGAGGCTGAGGAGACCCAAAAACTCTTATAATTGAAAAATTCTCAAATAAAAAAAAACTAGCCCAGTCATGACTAAGTACCTTATCTTCATTTGGGAAAGCAGATGGTCTAATTAACATCCTTACTGCCCTAGTTATTCTTTCATTAACATCCATTAACATATTCATTATTGGAAATACAAAATCACTATAGAAAGCAACAATACTAGCATAGGGACAAAACCTTTGCTAGAAGTGAGTTGACATCTGCACATGTAAGGTTTCTCCATTCTCCTAAGTAACTTCAATCAATTTTGGATTGATATGCCCTATATTCTTAAAAAGGATAATATGTATCAACAATGAATAATGGAAAAATCAGAAGTTTCCCATTTCTCCCTTCTAAGCCTCCTCAATTTCTTCATGCATCCTTTTAATGACGTGTTTGAAAAAGTCATATCTGACAATATGATTTGGATCTTAAATATCTAATGCCATGATATATATAACTTGGGGCATTCATAGTACCATCAACTCCCACCACCTTTTCAATCTTGTGAATGGTACATCTAAAATATTTGTAGAAGAATTCCATTGGCATTGTTCTTCTACCTTCTTAGGCAATTCCCCCCTTTCCTTCTTTGATTTGGGAATGTGCCTCCTCATGATAGTTCCAGTGAAGAAACTCTTGGAATTCTTGAAAGTCTCATTCATTTTTTCTCTCTCAATTTTCTTTGTGAGAGGTCCTCCTAGGTCAAAAGCTTTGACAAAAGTCTCCCTATCCAATTTGCACAGGATACTCATATCCTTTCTATGGAAGGCCTTGGTTGTTAGATTGTAAGATTTGATTAATGCCTTCACCAGGTCAACATCAACTATCACCTCTAGCACTATCAACTTCGCCATGTTTTCGATCCATGGGTTATAGATTAGTGACTTTGCATACCTATTATGATAAAAAATACTAGAATAACTCATTCCTATTAGTCTCAGGTACAATGACATCCCTTCATAAGGAGTATACATATTTGAAGAGATGGCTTTCAAATTTTGAATGTGAGAAGACCCTGAGAGAAAATACACCCACTCTTCTGCATATAAAATTGCCAACTTTGGCTTTGCCTACTCTGTGATTTGTGAAGATTCTTCCACAAAAATTTGAGCTATCATCTTTCCTTCTTCTCATGCCATGATCTTTGTGACTGAAAATTTTGGAACAATCTCTGTCAATATTGGCTCTGAGAACACTTAATTTTTTTGTAAATTCTTGGCACTCAAACTCTTATCTTTGAAGCTACGCAAAATACTAGGACTTAGGAATCTATTATATCAACCTATTAATGGAGAGAAAGCAATAGAGGGGCATTTATGTCTCTTAATGTCAATGTGTGTAACAAAGCTCAAAAACTACAAAAGTGCAAATCAATGACATGTACAACCAACCTTTCAATCCTTTTGTGCACTTTTGATAGGATATAATCTTTAAATTCATAATGAAGCCTCTAATAGTCATTTCTTACTTAACATTTCATCCCCATGACCCAATGATTGTAGGATTTAATTTCTTTTCCACCACTTCACAGTCTATCCTTTATTGATGGCCACTAATCACATGACTAAGCGTCCACAAGTTTTGACCCTTTAAATAACCTTAATTGCATGGTCACACCATTCTACTAATGGTTACAGTTTTTGCCTATGATGACGTGAAAACCCTTGGTCAATGATTAAGTTTTGGCTTCACACACCATTATGTCTTTTAGACCTTTTCTCCTATGACCAAGAGATCACCACATTATGCTTTGAGTTTGATTGTATTAGAGGGTTGTAGTTTGATTACCTTTTATATTTACTAATCATGTGACCATGTGATCTAGTCCTTCTTAATTGTTCTAGCTAGGTGACCAACTTATCAAATCTTATCCTTTCTAATGGTGTGACTAGGTGAACAAGCATTTTATACACTTTTATAACAATGATCACTGAGTCACAACTCAATTCTTTGATTTTCTAAATAGCATTGTGACTACATGATTTTAACATCTCCTTAACCCTTTTGCCTAGTCATAGTCAAAGAATTGAATACTTAACCATACTATGTGACCATGCTAACAAACAATCCTTATCAAAATGGCCCCACCTAGCATGTGTCAAACTTTGACTAATCAAACTTTTCTTTGTATTGTAGGTCCATCATGCCACATGGTGGGTAGCTACATCATTGTGGTCCTAACCCATGATTATTTATTAACTCCCATGAATATGTGATGAACAACATCTCGCTATTTCACCATGCAAACCCAAGGTCAACCTAAACCTTATTCTACCTTGAAGCAAAACATTGTTCATAAGCTTTTAAGCATTTTTGCACAATCGTGGCAAACCATAGATCTTCATTATCTAAGTGCCTGACTATGTAACATAAGCAATTGCCTAGTCACTGCCAAAATTTGACATAACAATTTACTTAGGTGACCATGTCATCAAGGCCATCACCAACCACTTTGCTCAATCATAGTTTGAGAAGAGCCTAAGTACCTATTTGTTGCTACTCAACTATCAAAGAAAAATAACTGCCTCACCAGGTCATGTCATTTGATGTTGCATTTTGATGAAGAGTGTTGACCTTACAACTAACCACAGTTGTCTCATCACATAATTAAGATCCCATGAGTTCTTATCAGAAATAAAAGGTTAACATAAAGGGCCAATTTTAGAGGTATTTTGAAAATTTAAAATTTTGAAGAGCACATGCTTAAAAAAATTGCATGAGGTTTTCACTAGAGAATGAAAACATGCTGCAATTAATCCCAACTGCTCAACAACGAAGAACATTTTCATAATGAAAATTGGACAAAAAGCCTAGTGAAAATGAGGGCTAATAGTGGCTCTATCTAGGGATGATGGATAACTTGTATCCATGCAAGAATGCATAATTTCTAGTAGAATCAAACCACACAACAAAAACAACTTGATACAAAAAAAAATTGAGACTACATAGAAACATATATAATTTTACAGAGGCTATAGACATATGCACATGAAATTACATAAATTTACAAAGATAAAAAAACCGAAGTACTATTTATGGAAAATAAATACCTTCAAGAGAAGTATTTCTTCAAGAATTGTCCATGAACTGGCAATTTGAGAAAGTTTCTTGATATTTCTTTGATAAAGTATGAGTCATGACCCCAAGTAGAAACAATCAGATAGGGGCCAAGCCATACAGGATCAAATTCTCCATGTTTTCCTTTGTCCTCCATCTATACATTCCAAATTAGGACAAGATCATCTAGTTCAAACTTTCTTTCCATTTCCTTTTTGTCATACATATGGTTTACCTATAATTGTAACTTTATGTTTCTTGCAGAGGCTTCCTTTCTTGTTTCAGTCAATCCAACTAATTCATCCATTCTTTCTTGCATATCATCAATGATATCATCATCATACATATGGATGTAATTATCTAAGCCTATTAGGTTATTTTGAGGCATTCTAGCTTGGATTCCATACACAAGGTCAAAAGGTGATACACCAATTGGTTTTTCACTGTCACTCTATTAGCCCAGACTACCAAGTGAAATTTTGAATCCCATGCTTTCTTATTGTCATCCAAAGTCCTCTTTATGACTTTCAACAAGCTCTTGTCTATGGAATTAGCTTGTCCATTTCCTTATAGGTGATGAGGTGATATGTTGACCTGTTAATGCCATACTTATCATAGAATTTAATAAATTCTCCAGATCTAAAGCACATGGCATTATCAGTCACAATTTTTTTAGGACACCCAAACCTTGTCATTATATTATTCAATATAAAATTATTTACCACTTTACTAGTAAAATTTATTATGCGAATGGCCTCCACCCACTTTGTAAATTAATTAGCTACAACTAATATCCATGAGTAGCCACTGCCAAACTTGGTTGAAACCTCACCTATAAAGTCCATCCCCACTGTTGAAAAGGTGCCTATACTTCAACTAATTTTAGAGTAGTATTCCTGGAGAACTTTAATTTTCCTACAAATCTTTGGCAAGGGTCACATTTTCTAACTAGGAATTGGGCATCTTTAAATGAGCTATGCCACCAAAAGCCTTCTCTCATAATTTTGTGGGCAATAGTCTTTTCCATGTAATGCCCACCACATACTCCTGAATGCATATCATTTAGTATTTTCTCTGATTTTGTTTGATCAATGCACTATAAAAGTATACCTTCAAAATTCCTCCACCACAAACTTCTATTTATGATAATATACCTAACTAAATGCAATTTTATAGTCCTCCTTTCATTTTCTATGAGATGGGGTGGAGCTTGCATATGTTGTGAACAATATACTATGTGTTTGTTCTAGTCACATTGATCCATATCACATGTATTTAACTTGAGGTCTCCTGACACTGCATTTATTTGATTGGCATCTAGATTTGATTGATCCATTAGTTTAGCTAATTCTTTACCTCTTACCAATTTGGTGATCTAGATATCTATATTAAATTCTTGGATTTTGTTGATCCATCTACATCCCCTACCAGACACCTCTTGCTGAGAAAATATATTGTTAACTACTGCACAACGCTCACTAGGTAACATCTAAAACCCTTGATAGCTTTAACTAAAGCATAAGCCTACTTTTCATTGATTTCATATTTTAGTTCAGTAGGCTGAAGAGATTTGCTAAAAAATGTAATAGGTTGTTCATGTCCATTTTCATTTTTTGTTAATAGGACTACAACTATAGTATGGAAATATGCAAAGGAAAAAATATGCATCGACTTTTCATAGTATGGGGTCCTAAAAACTAGTGCATTCTTAATGGTAGTTTTAATTTCTTAGAAAGCAATAGTAGGCTCACCTTCCCAACTAATAGTTGCTCCTTTCTTGAGCATTTTGGAAATTAGTCGCTTGATCTCAGCAAAGTTTTTCATAAATCTCCTTAATAAATTTACTTGCCCAAAGAAAGATTGTATACCCTTGACATTCTTGTGCTTTGACACTTTATCTATTATTTTTACTCTTTCAAGGTCAATCTTAACCCCTTCATTTGATACTATATGACTAAGTATCTTTCCTTCTGTCACTCCAAAGGTACATTTCTTTGGGTTCAAAGAGACACCATATTCTAAGGCTTTAATAAAAATCTATTCCAGATGTTTGCAATGGTCTTCAACTTTCTTTGAATTTGTAGTCAGATCATCTTAATACACTACCATGAACTTGTCAATATATTCTTTAAATGCTACATCCATGGCCCTTTGAAAAGTTTCTCCTAAATTTATGAGGCCAAAAGGAATCCTCACATATACATAGGTATCCCAAGGAGTAGTAAAGGCTATCTTGAACTATTCCTTCTCATCAACAAGGAATTGGTTGTATCCTAAGAAACCATCCATCATAGATATTAGCTATGAACCAATAACTTGCTGCAACATAGCCTCCATATTAGGCAATCCATAGCTATCCTTCAAAGATGCAATATTCAAGTTCCTAAAATCAATACAAAGCCTAATGTCACCATTCTTTTTTCTGACTGGTACCAAGTTAGACACCCATGAGGCATGTTTAATTGGCTTCATTATCACTCAATCCCTAAGCTTCATAAGTTCTTGCATTTTTGGGGCTAAAGTGGGATTCATAGGTCTTTGCTTTTGTCTAAATGGTTTAACATCTTCCTTGAGTTGTATTAAATGCTAAAAAAAATCTTTCCTATAACCTTTAAGGTCATCAAATGACATGCAAAAAACATGTCTAAATCTTCTTAACAAACTTATCAAAGGCTTCCTAATTTTAGGAGATAGGGTTTTACCAATATATATTCTTTGGGGATTCAACAGTACCAAAATTTATCTCTTCTAGCTACTATGGTTTCTTATCTTTGGCCTATAAATATACTTGATCTTGGTTATCAAAAATATTTTCCAAAACCACTAGTTCTTTGGGTACGTTGTTAGTCTTGAGCTGTAGGATCTCTTGACCAAAGATTTTCTCCTTTCCATCTACTATTTCTATTCAAGAACTATAGTCCTACTCTTGGCCATGATATTTATCCTCATTAAGGAGGAAATTCAAGATGTCCTTATCATCCTCAAATACTTTCCAACTTTCTATCTTGTCTAGAATTGATGGCTTTTTCTAGATTTCAAACTTAGACACACCAAAAAATGACATGTTGCTTAGATTAATGGCTATATTAGCCAATAAAATCAGCCATTTTATTATTACTTCTATCCCTCCAAGAAATACCAAAAGCATCAAATGCCTCTATCTAATCCCAAATAGAATTCCTATACAGGTTCAACCTCTTGTTCTTGGAGGCATATATCTCCTTAACTTGAGACACAACTAATTCATAATCCCCAATAAACTTCTTAATTCCATGACAAGCTGTAACTTTTAACCCTAGCAACAATGCTTCATATTCTGCAACATTATTGGTACATAATACCTGAATGTATTCTTTTCTAGAGATATAAATACAACTCCAACACTGGATCCTTCCATGGAACTTGCCCCATCAAAAAATATGGTCCATATTAGAGTCTGATTTCTTTTCTTGTACAGTTTCCTTGAAAGTTTCAACTCCTTGAAACTACACTTTTTTCTTTGGCTCCCACTTCTTTTTTTTGTTATCCTTGAGCTTGGATGTCCCATGAGTATCCTTATGTTCATCATTTATCTTAATGGTAGTGTCCTTAACTAAGATACAAACTAGCTTGGCTAGAGCACTGTTAACAGTCCAATATCTCAGATTGTAAGTACTATGGATTTGAACCATCATCTCTGCAATAATTCTATCACTCTCCTCTTTAGATGGTTTTCTCAAATTTATGTGATCCACCCTTGAAAATACATAATAGATTGTGTTCTCATCCTAATCTTCATCATTTGAAAACACCTATTGATGATGCATCTAATATACATCTCTCTAGTCTACAACATCAATCTCAGATTCCTCTATTTCAAACTCCTCTATGTTGTCACAAAGGTTCACCATATTGCATGTCACATCCTCATGATTTTCTTCTTCCTCTCCCTCTTCATTTTGTGCCTATTGATTTGTTTCAAATGATTGGGCAATTGCACAATAGTCAAAGAAGTAAGGGGACTAACATAAAATAAACCATGGCATATCATCATACATGTAATAGGTCTAGTGCACCCTTATATTTTCTACCCTGAGTAGGATTTGGGATGGGCTTCCCATCCTTCAATTGTGTAGTATAAGGGTAATTCTGCATCCTAGGTGGTCTTTTGTAACTATTGTTATATGGGGGCTTCTCAACAACATTTGGTTTTTTTGCATGATAGGTTGGTGGATTCATATTCTTTAGTAAGCTTAAAACTTGCCTCATTGTATCTTCTTCAAGATTCTTACCTACTGTAAGCCTCTCACCATCCTTCTTGTTTGATTTTGGACAAAAAAGCTTTGGGTCATCTCTTCTCCCCAACTTACCAGAAGCCCTTCTATTATTTTCAATGTTGACAACCATTGTATAGGCCTCCCTCAAAGTTCTAGGCTCTTTATCCCTTAAGGTATATGTCATCTTACTATCAAAGGAATTTAAATAAGTTGTGAGACACACATCCTCACAAAGCATCATTACTTGGAACAATTTATACATTCCTTTTTGAAATCTCACATTAAAGTCAAATGTGGACTCACTGGGGATTTTTTTGATATTGTTGAATTCATTCAACATGAAACTAGAATTGGTCTTATCACCATATTGTTCTTTGAAAAATATCTCCAAGTCATTCCATGAACTGATACTATTATCAGGTAGCCTTCTAAACCAATCTCTAGCATCCTTTCTTAGAAAATGGACAAACAACTTCATCACTACATATTCATGTTTCACCTCATAGTCATTAATCATGTCAATGAATTTTTTCATGTGCTCCTCACTAGTTATGGAATTCTTGCCTAAAAATTTGACAACCTTATCTCTCAGGTCATTAGAGATAGGGTGGGGAAAACTGGGAATACCCATAAAGGGAATTTGCTTATATTATTCTAGATAGTTAGGTCTTCTCTAAGAAATAACAAGATTAGATGTGCTTGCTCTAGTAGCCTAGCTATGGATAGGGACCTAGGGCTATTGGACCTATTGAATAATAGGGTTATGGCTAAATGTAGTAGATGAAATGACAAGGGCTGATTGAGATAAATATTAGTTAGTTACTATAGGTCCACCAGTTGGAATAGATGGGATAACTTGTGAGAATAGGCCAGGGCAAGATGCTAAAGTAGATTTAGCTTTAATAAATTGTATCTTTCTCTTAGTTTCAGCCACATGAGCTTCATTTTCTACCTTCTCAAGTTCCTTTACTAGATCTCCCCTTTCATTCTTAGCCTTCTCTACATCTAAGTCAAGTTTTGACATGCCCATGCTAGTGGTTTTACTAGGAAGAACTTCGAGCTCATTTATTTGTACTCCCACAATCTTTTTCATTCCATTATCATTGTCTTTCATAGTTAGATCTACAAAATTGGGTTCAAAAGGTCTATAAGGTTGCACTTGTGCAATAGTAGATCTGTCTTTCTTTTTAAGAAGGCACTCCTACTCTTGGACCTTCGACTTTAGAACCTCTACATCTTGAAAAACATCTGAGTGTAGTTTAGAAGACCTCTCTTGTAGCATTTTGTTTTTCTCTTGTAAGGAAGTCATTCTCCTAAGAAAGTTATCTCTCTTAGTAAGAGTATTCAAGATGATTTGTTCTTTTTCTTTTTCCAAACAAATGTGTTTGGCTTCTTCTTCTATAGCCTTCTTCCTAAGAAGGACTAGTTATGGGAATAAATCTTTAGGGTCAATATTAGTGGCCTCTAAATCTATTGGGTGATCTAGATCTGTAAGGTTAGACATATATGATCCTTGTCTAGGACTAAAATTGGTATCCATATTTTCTCTAAAAACCCAACTATGGTTCATTTCATTCACCAGATTTAGTCTACAAGGGATATCCCCTACAGAAGACACATTCTTATCATGGTATACCCTTCCTTCTCTAAATGGGGTGGTGAATGCCTCTCCCAATAGTGTAGTATGCTTAGACTTAAAACTTTTGGAAGATGACTCCCTTTCTACCATAGGGTAGTATTGTGATTGGACTGACATGCTACTCCTAGGGATCCAAGTAGGATTAAGGTCCACTTTCTTCTTATTTTAATTCTTTCTACCCCTAGGAGGTAATTTTGTGTACAGTGGTATTTCTGGGTGGGCCTTTATAACAACATATGTATTTTTCTTCTTATCTACCATAGGTTAGGATTATTTGAAATATTTATAGCACTAGCTACAAAACCTTAGACTTGAGTGGCCACCCATTTAAGGGATGATAGTTTAAAATAACCTAAAATAACATGGGAAAAACCTTAGAAAAAGAGATGACATAAAGGGTCAAACTAAGAAACCTTCAACACTACACAAACTACACATAGGGTAATAGAAACCTTACTCTATAGACAAAGAATTGGTTGATATGACAATATTCTTTACACAGTCCCCAACAAATTTGCCATTTTTTTGGAGTTTATTTTTGTAAGGAACATACTAGGCTGGTCTAGATCTAATACCAGGAAGCATAAGACAAGGACAAGCCTAAGGATCAACTAAATCCTATACTCAGTAGGGTTAAATCTTAGCTTTGAGCCAACTTCAACATAATCACTAGGACTCCCTTCACTTTAGGCTCAACAAGGCCAAGGTGAGCACACCTTAGGGATAATGAAGATGATTGATGGTTTGGATTTTCTCTTCAAATAATTGCTCACTGATATTCTTCAAAACTATCCCCTATAGCAGAAAGTGGTCAATGTTATTCTATGATTTTCTTATAAAATTCCTGATCACAATAGCTAACAATTACCAAAGAGAAAGTTAATACAAATAAGTAACAACCAATAACTTTAGTTCTTCATTACATAAAATGGTAAATCTTTTGTTTGATTGCTATATGTGTTCTACAACTATATGAATTATCAACTTGTAACTAAAATTAGATGGCCAGTGTCTTATCCATTGTTACATAGAGTCAAAACCAACAACCTAGACCTATTCAATTAACTTGTAATTAAATTCATCAATAGCGAGCTCTAAATTTCATTCTTACCATATCCTTCTCATAAACCCTAAACCCTATCACTTACAAAAAGCAATTACTTAATTCTTTAAATCAATAGCAATCAATAAGAGACATACAATTTATCTAAATTGAATTTAGCTAAAAGAACATTGTTCACTTCAATCTCAAGATCACAGATATATAAGGAAGGAGACAAAACTCAAAGACATAGATATGTAGGATTTCCTTTTTTGTACTGATTTCCTTTGAAAATGAACACAATACTGATCAAACTCAAAGTACAACTCAAAAATTGAGAATGATACTTGGTATTCATTGTATTCTCAAGTATACAAAACTGATTACATTCATATAACTACAAAAAAAATTGGACAAACTATAAAAAGACATAAAACAAAATAAATTATATAGACTTCTAACCTCTACTCCACATCTTGGGAATCCTTAAATAGAGGATTGTAACAAGCCTCAGATGGGAGGGCAAGTATCAAAAACTAACTGATAAAAAACAAGAGACAAAACCTCTAAAATATTATGTTAATGCATTCCTTTGCAGTTGGAAAGTACTTAGGAAAGTGGGTGCTAAAAGTCGATGAAATTTATGACAAAATTCTTTGCTTTAACTCTTTTTTCCTCCTCCATCTCCTTTTGTCTTATTGTAGTATCCCTTTTGTTGTCTCTGTCTAATCATCTTCCTGGGGTAGTAGAGCCTTAATGTCTACTATTACTTCCCATATGGCCACATCTATGTCTATCTTAGGCCAAGTAGCATCTCTAACTACATTTGATTCTTCTATACATTTATTCCACTTAATAACCTTTAATTCTCTAGAGACTTTACCCATATCTAATTCTATTCTAAAAATAAAATCAATCAAATCATAGATAGCATTGACATCTGTCTCATTGTTTTAATAGGCTATAAACCTCGAATATCTCAAAATATCTTCAAAAGAAGAAGACCATTCATGTCATTCCTTGAAAATTCCATTACTATCTATAATACTAGGAATAAAATTTGGAATCCCCATAGCAATTGTTTTCATTTTCCCTTCCATCAATTGCATCTTTCCTGTGAAAAAACCATGTAGTTCCCTTACCCTATTTATCATTTTTCTAGTATTAATGATTACCACCTTGGGTAATTCCCTTTTCTAGGGTAGTAGAGGGACCAAATTATCAAAAAATTGGGCATAAGGCCCCCAAGTTGTGAATACAAGGTCTAATGCCTTTGAGCACTTGTATTCAACTCCTTGCAGGCTAATGTAGCTGCTATGAACAATTTGTGAAACAACCTGTAAGGCACCAATTTTGTGCATAAGGAAATTCTAAATTGTCTTAAATTCTACTTTCTTAGCACCATCCCACTCATCAATATCCATGTTTTGGGCTTCTCTCACAACTACAATGTCATCTTTAGTCTGAGCTTCATGATCCTTTACCTCTATAATAGGTCAAGTCACAACCCTTAGGCTCCTTATTCCATCTTTCATATCAGCCATCTTCTTTTACAAGACATAAGTATTCTTTAGCTCTTCCTCATATTTTTTTTTTAGCATCAATGGATATAATATAAGTTGTGTACAACTACTCCTATAATTTATCCATCTTTCTCTTCCCCATTAATGATGTTGTATTTACTAGTTTGTGGATTTGGTCACTAGATATAGTGGAGACATTCCAAAAAATTACATTTCCTTGGGGGGAATCCTTTATCTCCATGAGAGTTGGCTTATTATCATCTAGAGCCATGCTCCATACTACCATTGTCTTACTATCTATGTTAAACTAGATCCCTATATCTCACTAGTGATATTAGTATCTTCAAAAGAGATAGACCTCTCTTGATTTCTAATCTGGTCCAATGCAAAAGAGGAACTAAGTTCCCAACTAGGAAAAATAAATATTCCACTTCTCATTACTAATGCTCTTGCTTCCTCAACTATGAGATTCTCACTATTTGGATCATACTCCTACAACTTCTGAACTAATTCTACAATTTTCTCAAGTGAATCTCCAGGTTGCAACTGTAGGCTAAGTTCATTTTGTTTCACCTTATAAAGAAATGACTTAAATTCATCAAAATTTACAAATTGGTCATCCTTTGTGAATTCCTCTACCTAAATTATTCTCTTATCCAACATTTTAATCTATAGTTCAGTCATGTTGAGAATCTTTTCATGCTCTTCTACTTGTTTGATTAATAAATTGTGTCTGATGGTATCAAAGTACTTTTATCCCTAAGGCATAATTTGCAATGCCTTTCCTCTGGCCTTGTCATGGATCTAAATCATATTTTGCTTCTTCTTTCATTTAGCCCATGAAGAGCTTTGTGGTTGATCATCCTCAAACTCTCCAGTTATAACATCCTCCTACTGAGGAGACTGGGGTTCTACTCTATATCTAAATTCTGGAGGCACTTGTATCATCAATTCATCAAAATTGTCCATACACCTATTGTACCTATCATGATATGGTGCATCATGGTGAAAACCCTTGAATGATGGGTCTATTGCCCTCATGGATTCTTCTATCTTCTTTATCCTTCATCATTTCTGAGTCCTATCTCTACTCACCTCTATTTGCAAGCAGTTCATGATACAGTCTTCTTCCTAGATTGGCTTGTTGCAAGGAAGAGTGTACTTCCTCTTTTGTCTAAGATATTTTCTCACCAAATCATTTGGATCATAGGTTCTATTTGGAAAGATGGAACTTAAAATTTAGATAAACACTAATCTATCTCTTCTATGACATCCTTCCCTATTAGAAGATTTCCTATCTTTGTATTTCTGGCTACAAAAGAGCCTTTCCTAATAGCAGGGCCTAAATATTCTTTGTTCATCATTAGTAATTACCATAAAAATTCTAACCAGCCTAATGTCTTAGGGACATGTCTAGGTAATACATGGGGAGGTCGAGGACATCCAAAAACTCTTATAATTGTAAAATTCTCAAATTAAAACAAACTAGCCCAATCATGGCTAAGTACCTTATCCCCATTTGGGCAAGTATATGGTTTAATTAACATCCTTACTCCCCTAGGTATTCTTTCATTTATATCCATTAACATATTCATGATTGGAAAGAAAAAATAATTGTAGAAAGAAATAGTACTAGCATAGGGATAAAACCTTTACCAAAAACAACTACACATCTGCACAAGTAAGGTTTCTCCATTCTCCTTAGTGGCCTCAATCAAGTCTAGACTGATATACCCTATAGTCTTAAAAAGGATAATATGCATCAATAATGAATAATGGAAAAACCAAAAGTTTCCCATTTCTCCTGTCTGAGTCACCTAAATTTTTTCATGCATCCTTTCAATGATGTGTTCCACAAAGTCATAACAAACATTATGATTTGGATCCTAGATACCTAATACCACCTAGGGCATTCATAGTACCATCAACTCCAACCACCTTTTCAATCTCATGAATGGTATATCTGAAATATTTGTAGAAGACCTCCATTGGAATTAGTTCTCATACCTTCTTAGTAAATTCCCCCTTTTCCTTATTTGATTTGGGAATGTGCCTCCTCATGACAGTTCTAGTGAAGAAACTCTTTGAATTCTTGAAAGTCTTGTTCATTTTTTCTCTCTCGATTTTCTTTGTGAGAGGAACTCCTAGGTCAAAAGCTTCAAAAAAAATCTCCCTATCCAATCTACATAGGATACTCATATCCTTTCTATGGAAGGCCTTGGTTTTCAAATTGTAAGATTTGATTAATGCCTTCACCAAGTCAACATCAACTATCACCTTTGGAACTATCAACTTCACCATGTTTCTAATACATAGGTTATAGATTGATGATTTTACATACCTATTCTGATAAAAATACCAGTATAACTCATTCCTATTAGTCTTAGGTGCAATGGTGTCCCTATAGAAGGAGTATACATCTTTGAAGAAATGGGCATTCAAAGTTTGAACGTGAGAAGACCTTGAGAGAAAATACACCCACTCTTTTGCATATAAAGTTGCCAACTTTGGCTTTGCCTACTTTGTGATTTGTGAAGATTCTTCCACATCAATTTGAGCTATCATCTTTCCTTCTTCTTGTACCATGATCTTTGTGACTAAATTTTTTGGAACAATCTCTACCAATACTGGCTCTGAGAACACTAAAAATCTCTCTAAATTCTTGGTGCTCAAGCTCTTATCTCTAAAGCTATGCAAAATGCTGTGAATCAGGAGTCCATTATATCAACCTATTAATGGAGAGAAAGCAATAGAGGGGCATTTATGTCTCTTAATTTCAACGTGTATAAGAAAGCTCAAAAACTACAAAAGTGCAAAGCAATGACATGTACAACTAGCTTTTCAATCCTTTCATGCACTTTTGATAGGATATAATCTTTAAAGTCATAATAAAGCCTCTAACAGTCATTTCTTACTTAAAATTTCATCCTAGTGACTCGACGACTATAACATTTCATTTCTTTCCTCTTCTTTGTAGTCTATCCTTTATTGCTGGCCACTAATCATGTGACTAAGCATCCATAGGTTTTGACCCTTTAATTAACCTTAATTGTGTGGTCATGCCATTCTACTAATGGTTACACTTTCTATCTACGACCATGTGAAAACCCTTGTCAATCATTAAGTCATGGCTTTGCATACCATTATGCATTTTAGACCTTTTTCTCTTGTGATCGAGAGATAATCACATTATTCTTTGAGTTTTACTATATTGCAAGGTCACTGTCTAATTTCCTTTTATATTTACTAACGTGCAACCATGTGATCAAGTCCTTCTTAACCATTCTACCCAGGTCATCAACTTAGCAACTCTTATCCTTTCTGTCAATGCAACCAAGTGAAAAAGCATTTTATACACTTTATAAAAATGATCACTGAGTCACAACTCAATTCTTTGACTATCTATCTAACATCACAACTATGCAATTTAACATCTCCTTAACCCTTTCACTTGGTCATGGTCAAAGAACTAAATACATAACCATACTATGTGACCATGTGAAAAAACAATCCTTATGAAAATGGCTCTGCCTTCCATGTGTCAAACTTTGACTGATCTATCTTTTCTTTGTATCATGGGTCCATCATGCCACATGGCAAGTAGCCACATCATTGCGGTCCTAACCTATGATTATTTATTACCTCCCACAAACATGCGATCAATAGTATCTCACCATTTGACCACACAAGCCCAAGGTCATCCCTTATGTGATCCTGTGACTAAAAATGTTCATAAGCTTTTAAGCATTTTTGCATAGTTGCAGCAGACCATAGACCTTTTCTATCTAAGTGCCTGATTGTGCGACCTAAGAAATCACCTAGTTTCTACCAAAATTTGACATAACAATTTATTTAGGTGATCACACAATCAAGGCCATCACCAACTACTTTGCTTAATCACGATTTGAGAAGAGCCTAAGTGCCTAGCTATCGTGACTTAGCAATCAATGGAAAATAACTGCCTTGTTGGGTCGTGTGTTTTGATCCTATGGTTTGATGAAGAGCCTTGACATTGTGACTAACCACAGTCACTTGGTCACATAGTTAAGATCTCATGAGTTCTTATCAGAAACAAAAGGTTAACATAAAGTGCCAACTTTAGAGGTATTTTGAAATTTTAAAATTTTGAAGAGCGTGGGTCTAAAAACAAGGGTTTGCTATGGTAAAGCATTTTCATGAAAATTTTAGGGAAACCCTAGGTTCCTAGCATGGATAAAAAAAAATTAACATAAGGTTTTCACCAGAGGGTGAAAACATGCTATAATTAATCCCAACTGCTCAACAACTAAGAACACTTTCATATCAAAAATTGGACAACAAGCTTAGTGAAAATGAGGGCTAACAGAAGGAAAAAGAGTTAGAACCTCCACACTGGGGAGTATCAAAACCATTTTATCAATGAGTAAGCACTTGAAAGCATAAAGAATATCAGATAATTCTAAAATCTCAACCATAACATCTAATCCATAGCATCTAATGAAATCATGCAGAAGGCAACATCATAGTGAACATGCATGTGCATAAATAAACTATCTCTAAAAATTGAAATAACATAAAACACATGGAAACATACTCGAAAGATATAGAGAACCATGTGAGCACCCAAATCTAGAATTGAACATGGAGGAAGGCCAACTCTATATGTTGGTCCCCAGAAGTGTTAAAGGTAGTTGTGCCTTCCAACCACATGGAACCCGCAAGCCCACTCCCATTGTGCTGATGGAGATAGTGATCCACTTCAAACATACACAAAAAAGTCATCCATGGCTAACACTCACACCATATAGTACAAAGGATTAAAACAAAGATCATGAGACAATGCAATATACTAGGTCTTGGTCAGACTCTCTATGGGTCTACTATATAGGGACTCTAGTGGAGAGTAGATCACTTGGCATCATGGAGCCCAAGCTAAATACCCAATGGAATCACTCACTTGGGAGGCCATAGTGCTATGTCCCTATATGAAACACATAGACATTAGGCCCTTGGATAAACTGATGAGCACATACCTTCAAGTGAGGCATACTAATACACAATATTTTCGTATCCTAGTAAACTACCCATAAATTCATGTAGTTATCTCTTATTAGAAATTTCTTAGTGTATGCCTTGTCGAGAACATGACTCGGGGTTACAAGAGAAGCCCTTCCACTTGTCTACCCTACATACCCATGCTCATCACACGATGAGTGCCTGTAGGCAATGTAATTTCTAACCCAACTACAATGAACATAACTCAATTGAAAGTAGCTAGGAGTTTGGGTCTTGAAAGAACCCAACATGTGCACACTGAAATTCTCATATGTGGGCACACCAATAATACAATGATCATAAATATGGGCTAGATGAGAGGTAAATAAAAATTTGAGTAAAAAATACTCAACCAAGAACATTATTGGTAGTAAAAATTCAATATGAATCCCAATTTAATAAAATACATCTAGGTTTGGATAGATATCCCTACGAATAATCTAGATCCACAACCAACTTTTGTGCCAAGAAAATTTGAGAAAGGCAAGTGACATGCAAATTGAGGCGAAAATAGAAATGCTCAAAAACCATGTAATTAAAACCCATTATGAAATTGGGTAAAAAAGTCATAAATACCAAATAAAATTTGGGTTTAGAATTTGTATGCAAAATTGACCAGCATATCGGCATGACACCCCAAAAACCCAAGCCCAAAAGGCTTCAAGAGCTTGTACCCATCCAACCGGGTAGAGCTAGCATATTGAAACAAAGGGGAACTATAGTTATCTACCTCCAAACAATTTACTACCAAGAATAGACTCCATTACAAAGCGAAAGCAATAAAATAGGAGAGCCCTACCTTGCAGCCAAAAGGGCTAAAACATGAATGCATGTGATAAAATAATCTCTTTGCAGCCACCGTCAAAAGTTCCAAAAATTGAAGGTCTCCTGATTTAGATCCAATGAGCTCAACCCCACAAAAATCCAATGCCTGTAGCTCATACAACAAATAAAATAGTAAATCCTTGTGAGAGAATTTTGGAATTTTCTCTCCAAATTTCCATTCCACAAGTGAGAAGTGGTGAAATAATTCCCTTTTAGAATATATATTCACTTTTAAAAGTGAAATATAATATTAGGAAATTAGTCGGCCCACTAAAACAACTCTATTTCAACCTAGACAAAATTGGGTAATTTGAATTTAATGGAATTCAACTATGGAAAAGTTATCAGGAATTAAAAATAATTAAATCAAATATAAAGTTCCCATAAACTGTTAAATCACAATATTCCTTAATAAATTTTGTAGCAAATGTGAACATTAAATGCATAGGCACACTCATGAGTCTAATCACATAATGCAAATGAGTCTAAATTTATTAAATCATCAAAGGGTTTAATTAATTAATTAAATAGGATACATCGGTCATACATGGACGACATTGGCTAGGTAAGAATAGTTGAATCACTAACTCCATTTGCCACTGTTAGAGATATAAATCATGCACACTAAACAACACGATCAAGTGCAATTGCATATAATAATATAGCCAAACTAATAAATGCATTGAATCACGTAAATAAACATGTATTTAATCATATTAAATATTCTATTTAAATCACTCATTGCATCATAAAACATTGCAAGGAAAGAATGAAGTAAATAACCATAACATCAAATCAAAGTATCTATAATCCAATAAGTCCATCATATAATCATAAAAATAGTATATGTTTGATTACAAAGTAACCAGATATCATCATAATGCATCATGTCACATTAATAAGCATCATCATGCAGATATGATTAAACTAGACAACATAGCATCTAACATCTATGACATTGGAAATCAAAATATATTATTTGACCATTAGGTCATCTTGAATGTGATCCAACATAAGTAAAAAAGTATCTCTCAAATCCAAAATATAACAAGGTACAAAATGCAAACATGGGAGGCACTACATGCATCTTTTCCCACCATCTTTCCTTACATTTTTCCTAT
This sequence comes from Cupressus sempervirens, assembly GCA_028749045.1. Lineage (NCBI taxonomy): Eukaryota > Viridiplantae > Streptophyta > Pinopsida > Cupressales > Cupressaceae > Cupressus > Cupressus sempervirens. Next base: position 651,182,766 of record CM053790.1, read on the forward strand.
CTTTAGTATGGGGCATTTTAACTCCTTTAAAACATGGTCCTTGGCTCCCAATTTTCCTATTTCATATCCTTTGGTCTCTCATATTCTTTCACCTTCCATTTCATCCCTTTATCATCCAAGCATAAAAATACCTTATCACCCTTCCTAACTATTTACCATTCCTTGGTTATCCCTTGTCATTGGCTCTAATCTATTCTACCTTTCATCAATTCAATAAATTCATCTATCCTCTCTTATTAATCAATTTCCCTTCTTCCCATCCTTTCATATCAAATTAGTGTATCTTCTACTCAAATCAATTTTTATCCTACCTAAATATTTTTTTCTTCTAACAAAACCTTATTAAAATTATTCTTCCAATCCAATCAAGTTCTTCCTTCATCCATCACCTTATAATATCTTATCCAAATTCTTATATTCATCATCTAGTATCATGACGCTGAGCTTCACCCATCAAACTTAGCTTATCAAAATAGTAACTGCAACAAAACTTACACAAATTTTCACTCAGACCAAATGATTCAAGAATCTTTTTCCTTTCACCATAATTTCCAGTGAACAATCACATATGAGACAAAAATTTCAACAAAATTCAATCAAATGATCAATATTTTCCCTTTCAAATGACTCCTTCCTAAGTTGGCATATCAAATTTTACCATCAAAATCAAGTTCATGGCAAGAACTGTGGACTAAATGACAACTTGTTCAGGAGGTCTTTTTGTCGATTTCATCTTTGTGTATGTCAATTATGACCTCCTTATGATTGCCTTGATCTTCAATATATTGGTTTTCTCTTCAATGGTTAGACCATTGACTACACGTGTCATTTGCAGTATGATCTATTTTCCTAACTCTATAGCACATATATATCATTTTTCAAGTTATGATTATGTGTTGCTCACTGGGGACAATGAGTTAGCATACTTTCCACCAAGATCCCTAGAAAGAATTTGGGTGTGCCTAGACCTCTCTATTGCATATATGTCATTTGTTTCAACATGAATATGAGACCTAAATCTATGTTCCTAAAGTCTCTATTGTGTTTGAGAGTCTAGTCCATGCAAAGGAACCTTGACATCTATGCTATTATAACACTTGGTGCATAACTTCTCTTGCAATATTAAATGAGGGTGTGCTCTCCCATATGAACACAACTAAATCCCATGATATCATGTAGTTAGGATGTATTTAGATTCATTATCCATGTTTTTTTAAGACAAGTGATTAGTATCCCATTTGATTCTATCCAGCACATAGGACATGCAAATGTTCCAATTATGTCTTTCCCCACTTTTTCCTACCTGTTCTTTTTTCGAGAAAATTGTGCACAATATATATTTTTTCTCTATTTTCTCGATGGGGCACCCTCCTCCCATAGCATCCTTATGGCATGACTCCTAGGACTTCTCTCCTCTCCAAGGCAACCTATATTTTCTTTTCTTTGACGTAATTTTGTTCTCACACCACTTCAAAGAGGGGCAAAATGTAGATGCTTTAAATCATCACAAATGCTATATTAATTTATTTAATATTTCTTGTGAAATTATAATTAATTTTTTATTAATTAATTATTTTTTCATATTATTCTACCTATTTAATTAAATTTTCTCATCTTTGTAAGGTATTCAAATTTAATTTGAATACATCCCCCTATTGCATTAATTTTTTTTTAAAACATAGTGCTCCATAAATATCATTTTTAAATAAATATTATTTATTGAAATCCCTCCACATGATTAATATTTCCTAAACCCACTATTACATTAAATCCTATTTTATTTAATTGTAAAGCCTAGCTTGTCACTCATCACTCTCATCCTTTATAAGCCTACCCACTAGTTAATCCCACTTTCTTAGCCTAACCCTTTTAATCCCTTTTAGCCCCTAAGTGGTTGCTCACACGTGTAAGAAACTCAATTGCAAGGAGCACCTCTTTGATTAACTTCTCCAAAAGGTACTCTTACACCTTTGTTCCCCACTCCTTTCCCCAAGGTTGCCCACACATGTGTGAGCACACCTTGAGCCACTCAAACCTCAAAGGTTCTTTTTGACTTTTTGCATGTGGCTTTTTAATTAGCCATGTGTCTCCCTTGTGGTACCTATGTGGATGAAAAATAGATGCCACCACCTCAAGGTCTCCCTCAAGCCTATAAACAAAGCCCTTGTCTCAAGCATTTCACATCTCCTCATTTGCATTGTTATCATGTTGATTTTATTTTAGAGATTTATATGCTAAGTTCTAACCTTTGGTAGCTATTTTTATTATTTAGTCTTAGATCTTGCATATTCCTACTAGCTTTGCATTGTTAGTTTCTTATTATTGCATGCCATATTCATTGCCTTTGAATGCTCTCAAGAATGGTTGCTTCCATAGTCATTTATTGAGGTGTTATTCACTCATGTAGCATGGTTTCATGATATTTTAATCACTTGAGGATTCAATAGTTGTGTTTGGGGAGAGCACATCCACACTGGGGGAGAATTCAGACTTGAAATGCCCTGCGGCACCAAACAAGCAACATGAACATGTCATATCTAAGTTTATAAGTCTTGTTAACCTTTCGAGATTAGCTATAGGTAAAAAGGTTTTTTCATCAATCTGAAAGGGGGATATTTTTGTAGTAGGCCATATTAATTAGGCAAGTGATTGATAATGAACTCAAATAGTGAGTTAAAAGAGTGTGTTGTCATTGATTGGAAATTGGTTAATAATGAAGGGAGTGGATGAAACAAGAGATAGAAGTATCTTAGTCACCATTGATGTGAAGATATAGAGGAATTTATGAACACAATTGGACATGCATCATATCTATGTGGTGGATTATGGCTAAAGCTTGCATAGTCACCAATCTAGGCATAGGTATGTAGTCGACCGAGATGGCCTATATACATAGGTATATGCAAATAGGGGGTCACAAGTGACTTGTGATTTTTATCACCGTGGATTTCAAATTTCAAACTAAAATTTGAGTAGGATGATCTTTTAAGGTTTTCATTCAAAATTATAGATCATGATATATATGGAAGAGTAAAACAAAACAAAAAAAAGTGGGTGTGTGTGTAGAGAAAAAGAGAGATTTGAAAAGAAAAGATCCAAGAAATTTTTGTGCAAGTTAGTTTCATAGTTCATTTCTAAGAAATGTATGGTTACAATAATGCCTTAACATCTAAGACAAAAAATTCTTGGATGAAAGGCTAAGAAAAAATTAGCAACCTTCATTTCATGATAACCCCTCAAATGACTGTGGATGTTATAGGTTTAGAAAATGATGGGTTGTGCATTATCTCAAACACAGACAAGTACCCACCAAAAAAATGAAAATTTCTTGGAAGAAAGAGACCATCTCAAGAGATTTCATAAGGAGTATGATTGTCTTAACCTACCTTATCCTTATACCCTAACAAACATCCATATCTTGAAATATTTTAGTTTAGAAGGGTGTTATATGATTGTACATATTTTCCATTTCCTAGTTCTTAACCATGTTAGGCATTTTGAGAAGTTAAATATTCCTATTTATCTATTTTCTTATATGAAAAAAAGTATTATGAGAAAAATAATTGAGAAGGGAGGTTCCCCTCCACTACACCAAGGATTAAGATTATGCCCCTTTATAATAATAAAATCTTGTCCTTTAATAGTCATGGTAACCTTTTGTTTTTTCCTCATGAAAATCCTCTAGTTATCCATAATGCTCTAAAAATTCAGCCTATTGCTAGTAAACCTCACTCTATTTCTATTGATAATCAATTAGGGTAGAAGAAACCTAGCAAAATCTAGACATGTTTCCCTCCCCACTTAGTTATTGAGCTCCTAAAAGTAACCCTAGAGAAAAGAAAACCCTCTCCTACCCTTTTGATAGTTTAATAAGTGCATAATATCAACTAAAAAAGACTTAAAATTAAAGGCCTAACCATAACCCTCATGAGGACATAGTGATTTAAAAAATAGAATGAGTCAAGTGTTGATCTATCTAGAAGATATAGGTTGACCTGTTTAGCTAAGGTGGCTACTAATATCCCTGACCCAAAAGGAAAGAAGGTAATGGAAGAATACAAAGAGGATGAAATTTCCTCTTGACATAGTGCAACATAGGAAAATCCCCAAAGGAGATGTCCAAACCCCCAACAAATAACCACATAGAGGAAACACAACAAAAAAGCAACAAAAATGCAAGATTTGATACCAAATCACAACTCTTTATTCATAAAATAATTGATTACATGTAATATTCCTGGTTGTAAGTCCTTTCAAGTTAGAACCAAATACAAACAAATTTTAGAATACTAGTTCTACAAGATCCTATGAGATCTAATCTTACAATCACAGTCCTAGCTAGTCTAGATCCACAATTGGATAAGAATACCAAGAAGAATCTACACTTGTACCCTTAGGTCCACCAAGAAATCATCTAGTTCTCAAGCTACAACTACTAGCCATTCAAAGTTTGCATCCTCTTCTCCAAGATGGGTCCCCTCTTCATGATCCTAAGAACTCTACGAGAATCCCTTACTTATACCCAACTAAGCCACAAGTCAGCCCAGTTCATTAAAAACTAAATTAAATCCATCACATTAAATAGATGTTGACCCACAAGTCAGCTACAAAAAAAATTAACTACCCATACACAAATTAAATACAAAAAATTAGCTCACAGACAACTCAACACCAATAGGAACCAAGACCAAACTGAGTGTCAGCAAAACCAAGCTGAGCACCAATAAATTCTCAAGCATTTTCAAGCTCCATAGACATCGTTGAGCTCCAAGACCTTACCTAGCACCAAGACCTTTCTAAGCACCACAATGTATGTCAAGCTCCCAAAGCATGTTGATCATAGAGCATGGTGAGCTCCATAGTGTATGTTAAGCTCCCAAGCATAAACTATGTCCAACAAGGACTGAGCACCACTTCTTTAGCGACCGAGTCCACAACCAGAAAATAAAATTCCTCCAACATGCAAGATTTCAAGAAAGCCCCAAGATGCTCCTGTATCAAACACTCCAGGTTTGAAAAGATATTCTAGTAGCTAGAAGAACATCTAGGATTCAACACATAAATCCCAAATTGGTTCTTCACATACATATCCTCCAAATCTTCAACTTGTGCATGATTTCCCTTGTTACACTTCTACTTTTTCAAGTCCATCTTCAAAGTGCTACAATTATTCTTTCCATACTAATCTCCAACCTTCTTAAAATATTCAAACTCAACTAAGTTGCCAATACACAGGTTCCTCCTACCAAGCTCTTCATTCTGTAAAGGAATCAGGGAAAACTTCCTGCCACCTTTCTCAATAGTAAACACATTCTTGACACAATCATTCATACCCCTACAATCATACTACCAAGGTCTACCAAGAAACACATGACAACTATTCATGTCCACAATATCATAGAACACTTGATCCTTATACTTCCTAATCTGGAAATCAACAAGGCATTGCTCCCTCACTTCCAAAACATGCTTACCTTGCAACCAACCAATATTATAAGGATAAGGATGTCTCACTCTCTTCAAACCAAGTTTCTGAACCATCTCCTTAGCAATAAGGTTATCAGTACTACCGCCATCCATAATCACCTTGTAGACTTTTCCACCAGATGTACAACAAGTCATGAATAAACTAGTGCTCTAACAAGAATTTAGTGTCCTCTGACCAACCAATACTTTCCAAGCCAACAAACTCTCTCCTTTCTCAAGTTGACTATCTCAGACTACACCCTCATTCACAATAGTAGTTTTCCTACCAAGAGGACATTCAAAAGATATATTCCCTTCTTTACCACATTTGAAATATTTACCTCTGAACTCACCTCTACCTATCCTCCTTTTTTGATCAACAGGTTTTGGTTCACCTTTTACACTCGGTTTAGCTTGTGTCAAGCTATCCTGCTTCTCCTTCCCTCTAGCATTACCTTGGATTTTCCTCTTCAACTTATCTTCTTCCTTTAGAGCATACTAATAAGCATCCTCAACTAAATAAATATTCAACATACCAACCTCATCCTGAATATTGAATCTCAAACCATTAATATACCAAGCTACATTTTCCTTTGACAATTCTCTATGACCAAACCACATAGTCAACTTGTAGAACTCCTTGGTATAATCTTTCATAGTCATATATTTTTGCTTCAAATTTTGCAACCTCTTAAACAACTCAAGTTCATAATCAGTAGGAATGAACTTAGCCTTTAGCTTAGTCACCATCAATCTCCATCTTAGAGATTTTCATTTCACCTTCCTCCTCTCTGTCTCTTTCCAATTCCTTCCACCAAAGAGCAACATGTCCTTTCAACTTAGTTTGTGCCAACCTCACTCTTAGTGGTCCTGAATATCCTCAAGCTCAAATTATTCTTCTAATTCACCAATCCAATCAATCAGGTCTTCAAGATTCAAAGTATCTAAGAAATTAGAAACCTCCATATTATGTTTCAGCTTCAACTAAGATCTAGGCCTGGCAAACTAACCAACTCTAGTTCCAATAGGTTTCTCCACAAGATTAGTTATGTCCTTACTGCTAGATCCAGTAACTTCAAAGTCTTTAGCAACTTCCTCATAACTACCTTCAATACCCACATGCCTAGGTACACCACCTAAAGCACTCATAATTTCAACAATCATATCACTCTTCATTAATGCAATCTTAGATCTGAATTCTACTCTAATCTTTTCTGAGATCCTTTTCTTAACTCAAAGTTTTTATTTCTTCCTCTTGATTTGGGCATGTGTCTCATCTTCAAGTCCATATAATCTTTGAGGGAAATATTTTCCTGAAACTCTAGTCCACTAGCCTCCCAGTCCCTCCTGAACTGATCCTATAACTTAATAATTTGTGGTTCATTAACTAGTTGAACTAGATCTCTGGGTGGGAAGGTGGGTATAAAAGGTCTCAATCTTGTTGTTAGAGCTAGGCATACAATATGTCTAAAGTTATCAGCCTCATTTCCATTGTTTCCATGTCCAATATTACCATTAATGTTATTCTTAGGACCGTTGTTGTTTCCTTGGCCTCCATTATCATTACCTCTATTGTTTTCATTTCCCCATTGTTATTGTTTCCATTGTTGGCATCACCTAGATTAATATTGATGCCCATTTATCTAGCCATAAGTTGCAACATCATATCCATTCACCTATTCTACTCATGTTGCATATGCTACCCCTCCTCTAATGTACCTAGTAACCATTTAAACATTACATCCTCCTAATTTAGACTGGTATTCCTATCATCTCAGTCAACCATACTAATGTCTTGTTCAAAGAATATGTCCTTTATGTCTCTATTATTGGATTGTATGTCCCTCTACGTAGATGAACTAGACTATTCACTCAACAAGTCTAAACTCCTAGTTTGTCTTGCTTTGATATTGTGGAAATTATAAATCCCTTGTTGCATGCTCAAACATAAATGCTTAGCCCTTTTAATTTTTACTTTTAGTGTTTTGACATTATGTCAAACACTTTTCCCTCTATCTAGATATTCCAAATTCCTTATAAGACCTCCATAGGATGGCAGGACTTATAGCTCTGATACCACTGTAATGGGCACACTAGAAATGCCCAAGAACTGAACCAACTACTGATAAAGATTCTAATGTTTTTGCATAGATTTTGAAAGCACTTAACATGAACAAGAAAAAATTTATGCAAACTGAAGATTGAACTACTGCTGAAATAATATTTTTTCTCAAACTAATAAAATTAAATAAATAGAAAACACACTAATTACTCCAGCATCATGACATTAAATACATAACAAACTCTTCAGCTCACTAATTACACCCAATTTGCTTGTAGCTAGAACTGCGTCCAAGCTACCTATTAATGAGTTGATAGCAATGAATTCCAAAGGCCAAAACCCAAGGGAATGATGTCTAAATTTTCATAAGAGAGGATAGATGTCCTCTAATGCCAAGAACAGATCTATAACTCACACATTCAAGCTCTTATCAAATACCCTTCACAATAATCTGATGCTAAACAATGAAGCTCCAACCTCTATTTATACTTTTTCTTCACCTTTCTAGAAAGAAATAAAATATTAATTAATTTTATTTACTAGAAGCTTCCCCCTTCCAATAATTAAAACACTCTCTAGAACCTTGCAATACAATAATTAATTATGCTTCTAGAAAATTAAATTACTAGAGGCTTCCCCCTTTCCAATAATTAATGCACTATCTAGAAGCTTCTCCTTTGCAATACAATAATTAATTATGCTTCTAGAAAATTAAATTAATTAAATATAAAGTCACTTTTTAATTTAAATTTATTTAATGACTTTATAAGAAATCAATTTACTCAATTTCTCCTTATTTTTCTTCTTAGCCTTTGGAGAATGTAAAGGCTAAGAACTCCACTAAGCTGCTAAAAAGATGGGAACATTACAGTCCACCCTCCTTGAAATTGCTTGTCCTCAAGAAATATCAATCCTATTTGTTGTAGCACCTGCTCACTCTCCCAAGTAGCATCTTCCTCTGGCAGGTGTCTCCATTTGACTAAATATTCTTTAATCAACCTATTTCGTAGAGTCCTTTCCCTAATATCTAGAATAACCTCAAGAATCAATATGAGCTTCCCTCCTCATCTAATGGTGGCAATTCTATAGAAGGGACAACTCTCTGATTGATGGCTTTCTTAAGATTCAACATGTGAAACATATTATGCACTTGACTACCCTTTGGAAGCTCAATCTAGTAGGCAACCTCACCCACCTTGTGAATCACTATGTAGGGACCATAAAACCTAGGTGTCAACTTCTCTACTCTTCTTTTCTTGAGTGATGACTATCTGTATGGTTGTAGCCTCAAGTAAACCATATCCCCAACCTCAAAGCTACAATCTATCTGGTGTTGGTCAGCATACAATTTCTACTAATTTTGGGCTAGTTGTATATTCTCCTTAAGCACCCTCAAAATATCCTAACTATCTTGCAAGAAGTTTTTTTGCTTTGGGCACTCTACTATCCCCTAAAACTATATCCATGAAACTAGGAGCTTCATAACCATACAGTGCCATGAATGGAGTCATCTTGATGGACATACGATAAGTGGTGTTATAATAGTACTCTCCCATAAGTAGTCATTTAACCTAAACCCTCTATTGTGTAGTCACATAGTTCCTCAGATATCCTTCCACCCATTTATTCACAATCTTTGTCTATCCACTTATCTATGGATGATAACTAGTGCTAGGTGTAAGATCTATACCACACAACCCAAACAATTCCTACCAAAAAGTACTCATAAATTTACTATCCCAATCATTGACAATAAAACTAGGTAGCCCATGTAACCTAAATATCTCTCTGAAGAAAAGATCGACCGCATATGTTGTTGTGTAAGTGGATGGAATAGCAAAGAAGTGAGAAAACTTTGTTAGTTGATGAACTACCACATAGGTATAATCTCTCCCCTGTACTCATGGTAACCAAGTGATGAAGTCCATAGAAATACTTTCCCATTTCCTATCTGAAATGGGTAAAGTCTATAATAGCCCTATAGGATACATGTGCTCTCCCTTATTCTATTGATAAATTGCACACTCCCTAACATGCTTTTTAAACATCATCCTTGGGCTCTTTCCATGTGAACTACTCATAGATCTACCTGTAGGTCTTAAGGACCCCTAGATGTCTAGCTATAGGTGCATCATGAAATGCCTTTAGTATTACCTCCCTAAGCTGTGATGAAGGAATCAAATATATCCTACCTTAGAACTTGATCAATCTATCCATCACCACATAATGATCATCTTGTATGGTTTCTACAGTCACCCCAGAAGCCCAACTCTCCCTTGCATACTCTGCCATAATCTTATTTCTCTAATCTCCTATAATCTTAACTATAACATGATTATGAGGTCTCCTGGGTAAAGCATCTTCCACCACATTCTTCTTACCTTTGACAAACTCAATCTCAAAGTCATAAGCTTGCAACTTTGCAATCCATTTCTATTGTTTATCATTCAAATCATGCTGACTCATGAAGTATTTGATTTTATTGTGATCAGTCTTGATAAAAAACTTCCCCCCAACTAGGTAGGACCAAAACTTGGACAATGCATGCATAATAGCCAACATCTCTCGATCATAGATGGAATAGCTCCTCTCCACTTCACGAAGCTTCTACTCTCAAAAGTAATGGGATGCTTCTCCTGCATCAAGAATACCCCAATCCCATCACCTACCACATCACAATAAAGCTCAAATGGCTTCATGAAGTCTAGTAGAGGTAATACTGGACATGATGACATCACTTTCCTAAAATGATTGAAGCATCAATGAGCTTCCCCTATCCATATGAAGGCTCCTTTCTTGGTAAGGTCTATCAAGGGTGTAGTGATCTATGAAAATCCCCTAAAAAATCTCCTATAAAACCCATAGAGACCAAAGAAACCCTTAAGCTATGTGAGGTTCATAGGAGTAGGGCAATCAACAATAGCTCTAACCTTTCTGGGATCTACTTGAACTCCATCTACACTAATGATATGCCCAAGGTATAGTAACTCAGTCAACCCAATCTCGTACTTAGATTCCTTGGCATATAGTGACTCTCTCTCCAAAATGAACAACACCATCTCAAGATTTTGTAAATGCTCCTCTTGAGTCTTACTAAAGACCAAAATGTTATCAAAGAAAATTAGGACAAATCTCCTAAGCTTCCCTCTGAATAATTAATTCATGCAACTCTAGAATGTAGCAGGGGCATTGGTTAGCCCAAATGGCATAACCAAAAAATCAAAGTGGCCATAGTGACACTAAAAATTTGTCTTCTCAATGTCCTCCTCCCTCATCCTAATCTGATGATACCCTAACCATAAGTCAATCTTCATAAAAAAGCATGCACCATGCAATTCATCAATCAACTCATCTATCTGTGGGATGGGATATATGTTCTTAATGGTCTTCTTATTTAATGTCTTGTAATTGATGCACATGCACATTGTCCCATCCTTCTTCTTTACCAACACTATTGCTAAAGCAAAGGGGCTCTTACTAGGTTTGATATGCCCCATCTCCAACAACTCCTTAATTTCCTTCTCTCTCTCATGCTTGTATTTCTTAGGATGATGATAGGGATCAATCATAACTAGTTTTTCTCCCTCCTTAATCTCAATAACATGATCTATCCCCCTATCAGGAGGAACCCCATGCAGAATCTTGCCGAATAAATTAGTGTGTCAATCAAGTATCTCCTAGATATCTGGTAGATGACTCTTCACTAGTGGCTCCCATGAAGCTACTATAGTGAAACATTCTACTACCCACTTTATGTCATTATACCAAAAATGTCTTTGCATTCTCCTCAAGGAGACTACTCTAAAACTCCCATCTAAAAGTCCTAAAATTACAACAATTCTCCCCTCATGTTGAGCCTCATCTCCAATTTTTCTAGGTTGAGTGTGAACTCAACTAGCAAGGCCATCCATGTCATGCTAAGGATGACATCATAGTCTCCCATCTCTACTACATAGAACTCATCCTCCAACTCATAGCCATCTCCAAACTTGATGTGAAGATTAGACATCTTCTGAGTGCATAATAATTGGTCACCATTAGCTACTATGACTCTAAAATTGGCATGCTCCTTGGTCTATAAACCTCTCTTGGCTACCAATTGTGCATCTATGAAATTATGTGTAGCCCCAATGTCAATGAGTGAGATCACTTTCTACCCCTAGATAGTACCCCTGACCTTAAATGTGATTGCCTTTTAAGCCCTTGTCAATCATAACAATGACTTCTCATCCTCAGGATTGTTGCTCTCCTTTGTAGTGCTATCCTCGTTTGAATCAGAGTGTTGATCCTCCCTCTCTAACTGTGACTCCTTTGTTAAGAAATACTCCATTTGTTTTTTCTTAGCCTTGAGAGGACACTTATGAGATAAATACCAAGGCTCTCTATAATGAAAACATAGCTTCTTCTTCCTCAACTCATTCAAGGTGTCATTATCCAAATTATTATCCCATTTTGGCTAAGCATCCTTATGAAAATATTTTTTGTCCTTCTCCTTTTCATTTTTCATATGTGAATCCCTATGCTGAAATATTCTCCTAAAAGAAGAAGGTGCTAAGTCACGAGCCTTCTTAGTAGCCTCTTGTAATGTAGCTAGGTCATGCCCCTTGACCCAACCCCTCAAGGGATCTGAAAGTTCATCCATAAATAGCACTACTAACCTCCTCTCTAAAATATATGTGACCAACATAGCTAGCCTCTAAAATTCACTGATATACATCTCAACTGATCCCCACTACTTGAGCTATGCCAACTCCTTAAATTATAACTTGGGATCTCTAGTATCAAATCTCTCTATGAGCTTCTTAGTGAACTCCTTGTAAGATATGATCTAATTATGCCCCAAGGTTACCATACCATTGTGCCACCACTCATGCACTGGTACATCCAAGTGAATAGCCACATACTTTATAGCCTCCTCCTTAGGCATAGGATTTAGTTGCAAGTATGTATCTACTTTCTGCACCCAAGCTCATGTAGTCATCTTCCCTAAAGCATCATAATAAGGTAAAGAAAGTTTCCCAACTTTATTTCTCAGATCAAAGTTTTGATTTCTCCCTCTTGATTTGGGCATGTGTCTCATCCTCAAGTCCATATAATCTTTGAGGGAAATATTTTCTTAAAACTCTAGTCCACGAGCCTCCCAATCCCTCTTGAACTAATCTTGTATCTCAGTAATTTTTGGTTCATTAACTAGTTAAACTAGATCTTTGGGTGGGAAGGTGGGTAGAAGAGGCCTCAAGCTCATTGTTTGCATTGGGTGTGCAACATGTCTAAAGTTATCAGCCTCATTCCCATTTTTGTCATGTCCAACATCACCATTAATGTTATTCTTAGGATCACCGTTGTTGGCTCAACCTCCATTACCATTGCCCCTATTGTTGTTGTTTCCCCCATTGTTATTGTTTCCATTGTTTGCATTGCCTAGATTAATATTGATGCCCATTTGTCTAGCCATAAGCTATAACATCATATCCATTTTCCTATTCTACTCCTATTGCATATGCTACCCCTCCTCTAATGTACCCAGTAACCATCTGAACATTACATCCTCCTGATAGAGATCTATAATATACAAATGGAGTTGTAAGTTATTATTAGATCAAGCCTTACTATTACTCTCTAATAATTGTACTAGTCTAAGGTAAATCCTTTAGATTAAGGTTGACCTAAAAATCATTTGTAAATCCTTTAACCAAGTGACATTCCAAGTGAATGGTCTAAAGTCCTCTAAAAAAGCTCACTCCTAATAGGGTGATTGAAATCCTATAATAGGGTTGGCCTTTCATAGGAAATCACTTCAAAAGAGTGAAAAATAGTAGCATTTTACTAGTGGTTTTTCTCAAATTGGGTTTCCACATAAATCATTGTATCAAGTGTGTTGTTGAATCTGTTATGTTTCATGTTTACATTTCTACAAATTGATTTGATAGTAATCTACAAGTTTTAAGTGATTGCATAATCTTATGGATGCATACATGATGATAAATGTTTTATGGGTTCACTAAGCTATGAAAAAAATTATTTATACATCTAGACCTTGGATAACCAATTTATTTTAAAGAATTCCAACAATTAGTATCAATGCCATCTACTTAAGGGGACTAGTTTTGAAGGTACTAGAAAAAGATCAAGATGTCAAAAAGAGATGTACCCAAGCTTAATACAGATAAATTTCCTGCATGAAAAAGTTTAATGAAGCTACACCTTAGAGGACTTGGAGATCATGCATAATCTACCATTACTACTAAGCATGTTGATCCTATTGGAGCTCTAACTACCAAGGATATGAAAAAGAAGAAAGAACACAACCAAGCAATGCTGGAGATTGCCTTTGTCCTAAGCTATGTTGAATTTGATGAAATCAAAATTTTTGATAGTGTGAAGAAAATGTGGGATGCCTTACCCACCATCTATGGAGGAGACACTAATGTTCTATGAGCTAAAGCTGAAAGTCTTAGAGGTAAGTTTGATGATATGAGAATGAAAGAAGGTGAAAATATTGCTCAATATGCATAAAGGATAAAATATTTTGTTAATGCAATAAGAGGAGCTACTAGCATAATAGATGATGATTTTGTACTAAGCAAAGTTTTAAGAACACTACTACCTATATATGCTATTGGAGTTTCTGTAATTCAAGAATTTAGATGTATACCAGGGAATAATCTATCACTTGAAGGTCTGGTAGGTAGGCTCACTACTTTTGAGCTATCTAACTTTGATAAATACAAACCTAAAAGTATTGAATTTTCTTTCAAAGATGAGTTTTCATTGAAGAAACCTATTGAGAAGAAGAAGAATAACAAGATGAAGTATGTTTCTAGTGACAATGATACAGATGAGGAGGATATAGATCAACTTGAAGCACTACTGGCAAGAAGATTCCATAGAGGTAAAGGCAAGTTCAAAAGTAAATTAACTATCATTTTTTTCAATTGCAATGAGGTTGGTCATATTTTTGCTAGATGTCTAGAGAAAAAGAACCATAGTGGTGGTGACAAGTACAAAAGTAGAAGAGATGAAGACATCAAGGATTACAAAGACAAAGGCAAGAAGTCTTGCTATATTGTTGAAGAGGAAACAAAAGATGAATTTGATGAACATGATGATGAAGTGGTGTATGTTGCAATGAAGGATGAATCTGATGAAGATGAGGCAACTACACTTGTGTCTTGTGTGAACAAGAATGACAGATAGATCATTGATAGTGAATGTTCACATCACATGACTAGAGATAAAAGTAAGTTCATTACCTAGAATTGTTATGATGGAAATAGTGTAAGATTTGGTAATGATGCACCATGTTTGATAAAAGGAAAAGGTTCTATCAAACTCATAGAAAAGATTTTGTGTGACAATGCTTACTATGTTGGAGGACTTAACTATAATATATTGAGTGTGTCACAACTGAATAATTTAGGATGTAAGGTTGAGTTTGAAAACAAGATTGCTAAGATATATGATACTGATGGAAAACTAATTGGAAATGGTTATCAAACTAGGAGTAATCTATTATATATTGATATAGAGGATGATACTTATCTAATTATAAAGTTTGATGATGTGTGGCTATGGCACAAAAGGTTATGTCATGTTAATTTTGGTAACTTGATTAGTATCAATAACATGAGAAAAGTCAGAGGTTTTCCTAAGTTGAAGAAGCTTGATAATATAATGTGCAAACAATGTCAGCTAGGCAAAACAACAAAGTCAAGTTTTAAAAGTAAAACTCATACCTCTAAAGGAATACTAGAGATTGTTCATACTAACTTGTGTAGACCAATTGAAGTGCAAAGCTACAAAGGAGATAAGTACATTATGCTACTTATTGATAATTATTCTAGAATGATGATAGTTATGTTTCTAAAATAGAAATCTGATTCTTTCCAAATGTTTAAGTGGTACTTAGCAAGAGTTGAGAAGGAAATAGGTAAGAGTCTAAAATGTTTGAGATTTGAGAGGGGAGAATTTATATCCAATAAGTTTGAGATGTTTTGTAATGATAGAGGAATCAAATGACAAATGTCTTCTCCTAGAACCCCTCCACAAAGTGGAATTGGATTGTGCTAGGACACTTATGATGGAGAAAATTGTTGCTTTGAAATACTGGAAAGAAGTTGTAAGTACAACTATCTATACCTTGAACTGTATACAAGTCAAGAAAGGTACTCATTCAACACCTTTTGAACTATGGTATGGATACTCACCCAATGTAAAATATTTTAAGGTATTTGGAAGCAAATGCTATATTCTAAAACACTTCAGGAATGGTAAACTAGATGAAAAAAGTGAAGAAGGTATATTTTGAAGATATTCCACAAGAAGTAAAGATAAGTGTTTAAATACTAACACTAACAAAGTTTAGGAAAGTGCAAATGTGAAATTTGATGAATATATAGAAGTATATGAGACTGAACCTATGATAGAACTAGAAGAATAAAAATCATTTGTATACTTTTATGAAGGTATGCCTACTGAAGAAGATGTTGCAAATCAAGATACAAACTAACAGCAAGTTTCAGTAACTGTCGAGGCACATACTATCAATGCCAAGTTGCATTCAGGAACTGAGCTACACTTAGACATCGAGTTACAAAATGAAGTTGAAGCACATTCTAATTCTTAAATTAGTGTACATGAGAGAGATGTTGAACTACTTGACAAAGATGAACATAGTGACTCTGAAGTAGATAGACCAAATAAAGAAACCAAAGCTGAACCAAGATTATCCAAATATGTCAAGAGACATCATCCTACTACACAAATTATTAGATATAAAGATGCTAGACCAATGACAAGAAACAAGTTGAGAAATGATACATGCTTGTTGAAAGAGTCAAATTTAGTGAAAGATGCCTTAGAAGATGTAGACTGGAGTAAAGCCACGAAGAAGAGATCAAACAAATTGAGAAAAATAATACATGGACTCTAGTTCCTAGACTAGAAGACAAAAATGTGATTGGCACCAAGTGGGTATATAGAAATAAGGTAGATGAAAATGGTGAAGTCACAAGGAACAAGGAAACAATAGTCTACAAAGCATATGCACAAGAAGAAGGAATTGACTATGGAGAAATATTTGCTTCTGTTGCTAGATTGGAAGGAGTAAGAACTCTACTTGCTTATTCTACATAAAAAAAGGTTTTAAAGTTTATTAAATGGATGTTAAATCTGCATTTTTGAATGGTATATTAGAGGAAGAAGTTTACAAATAATAGCTAAAAGGATTTGTTGATGTTAACAATAAGAACTGTTGGAATTTGCAAGTGGAAAGATACACTTCTAAGGGGGGGTGAATCAGAAGTATCTAAATTTAACCTCTAAAACCTTTTTAGCTGAAAGCATTCACATGCATCTAATCCATCTAATAAACATGAAAGTAAAGACATGTATAAAAATAGATAACACAAGATTTGGTAACCCAGAAACCCTCCAAAATGACAAGGTAAAATTGGGGTGGGGATGACACTCATAAAATATCACTGCAACAATGTGTAACTGTTCAAGGTTACAGTGTTTGACCACTTCCAATGGTCTACCCTGTGAAAGGCCTATCCTGTTAAAGACTTTACACCCTATTAAAAGTGACTTGGTTAAAGTATTTCACTACATTGCTAAAAGTAGGCTTGGTTAAAGGAATTTTGTACATTCACTTGGAATGCCACCCAATTAAAGGATTTGCAAATGGCTTCTAGGCCAACCTAAGTCTATAAGATTTCCATTATCTAATATAATTGCTAGAGAGTATTAGAAATTCTTTGACCTTATAGCTTTACAATCTTCAATTGATGATTCCAAATCCTTCTTTTTCTCTAACTGACTTGATCCTTTCTTGATCTGATATGTCACTCTTTGATATTCTGATACTCTATTTTTTATCAATTGAATACTGCAATGCTACTCTATTCTTCTAAGTCTTTTCACACTTCCCTTTGAATTTTTCTATAGTTCACCCATACACTTCATTCATTTTTTTTTTGCATACAATGGGGTTTCATCCTCCTTTTAAAGATTTCAAAGACTTAGGGTTAGGTATGAATCTATGATCTATATTCATTCTTCATTTCCTGCTCAAATCATGCACTTTTCTTATTGGTTGCATGCCTTTTCCATTTTTCTTATTGGCTGCATGTTGATTGCATAGGTAATGCAAAAAATTTGTTCTTATCTTTAAGATGCTTTGAGATTCATCCTATGTCAGCTCTAAAAATGGTTTACATCTGAGTTTGTGAAGGCACAAACTCATATGTTGATTATGTGTTACTTGGCTCATAATATTTGTTGATGCTCAACACATATAAAATTGGCTCACTCAGATCCTATAGAAATTTTGTTCCACTCAACTTCTATAGTGACTCAGCATCTATACTTTGCTCGACACTTGAACTTCACTTGACACCTGAAGATTGCTTGGCACCTAAAGTTCACTCGACACCCAAAGATTTCTTGGCACCTAAAGTATTCTCTGGCTCAACATTCATTGTAGCTTGGCATCATCTTGAGAATTGGTTAAGTGTTTTGACACTCAAATGTCAAAACCATTCTGAGACTAGCAATCTCCCCCTTTGACATGAGTGGAAAAAATACTTAACTAACCATTATGCATCTGATCTCTATGAGTATACTACACATTTTGTTTGGCACAAAAACTTATTCAAAATTTTGTATACCTCAAAATTTTGTAATTCCCCCTGAGTTGATGTGCCATTTCCATTCCTGTAACCAAAATTCATGTGTTGAATTTGTCTCACGCTGATATAGCTGATACTCTATGCCTTTGTTTTTGTATCTATGTACCCTTTTTCTTCTTCTTCTTATACTTTGTATCTTTGTTATCTTCCATTCTTATTTACAACTCCCCCAAAAAATTATATCTCCCCGTTTCTAATTACACACTATGTCTTCACTCTTGTTATTATTCTCCCCCTTTTTTGACACTTATGTCAAAGGGTTCTAAGGATTAAGACCATGTTTTTCCAAAAAAAAATTATTGACCTCCATAATCATCTTGAGAGATGTATCCCAACTGTCTAAAGTAATTTCCAATGACTTGTGTTGGATGGTTGTCTCTGTTACAAGATGAACAAGTCCTTCTAAAGTAGAAAGATTTGGATCTTTCTTTAGAACATTTTCGGCATAAGCCTACTCTTTATGGAGTACTTCTAGATGTGGGGTAATGGAAGACTGAATTTGCATCAGTTTGGCTTTGATATTGGCCTCTTCTACTGTCAACACAACTAACTCTTTCTATGTGTGAAGTGTTTGGGAAAAATGCTTCTCATTTTGAGCTGGATCTTTTGGTAGCTGAGTGCTGGAAATCTTTAGATTTTGCTCCAAGCTCAGTATCCTTTGGTTTGTTTCCTATGTGAAATATGAGAAATCACACAAATTTTTGTACAAGAAGAATACATTCTCAAGTAATTTCTTTACTTTTTCAATCTTCTTTGCCAATTCAACCTATGAAAGTGCTATTTCACTTGATATTTTCTCATTTACTTTTCCTTGAAATTTCTTCTTAGACCATTCCATGAGTTTAACATTGGTTTTGTGGTCTTCATTAGTCACCTATTCTATAATATCTATCAGTTTTTCCAATATAGGCTTGGTTTCATTAGGCGTCTGCAAGATGAAGGAATCCAAAAAGATATCTTTAATTTCATGTAATGTTTTCCTTTGTTTATACTCCTTCCTAAGTATTTCTTGATTCTTCTTCCTCTCTAATGCCTACTGCATGATGTTTATTTATTCAAGGCTCATGGTTGCATAATAAAATTTGGGTATCTCTATTTCTTCATCTAATGTAGGGTCTCCATAGTGAAGTAACCTTGCAACCTTGGTAGAGCTCAAGCTTGGTGTAGAAATTTGCAATGGCATTCCATCAGTGCTTGGTTGTTGGAGGAATTTTGTAGGAGTGTCAATAGTTGGTAGATTTACTAATTTCCATATGGTGGCCTGCTCCTTCTCCTTTGGAGTGTCCTTGTCTTCATCTAGTCTCCCTAGATCAATTATAATTATTTGAGGTGTACCTTTTTTTTGTACTATAGGAACATATGTAGCAATCTATCATGTTTTCCTTGTTGATGTGTCTTTAGCTTCTTCTGTAGTCGGCCTTTGCAGCATGGTATCATCTATTTTGGATGTGTCAACTTTGGCTAATGGAACTGGTGATGTAGGCACTCGAAGTTGATCACTAGTAGCTATAGAGATGATAGAAGGTGGTTCTTGTGGATTCACCTTATCTCTAGATGAGTCAACTACTAATTTCTAACCAATACTAGATTAGTACATAACTTTTCTTATTGAGTGGATTGGTCAAGGATCTTTTTGAGATCCTCTGTAGTCACTGGATTGATATTCTTACAAGATTTATCAGGAACATCCTTCATAGTTATAGTATCAGAAAGTGTAGAGATGACATGTGGAGGGCTAGGAGGTGGAAATTGTGTGTCTTGCACACTTTGATCTATTTGCTACTCTTTAGCTATTGCCATTTCATCTTCTTTTTCTATTTCCTCCTCCACTGTTTTATCTCCCTTCACTTTCTTACTAGCCTCATTCTTATTTGCATCTTCATCCTCTTTAGTGTTCTATCCCTAAAAGGGATCTTCTTCTCCATCCTTCACAGTTGTCAATCCATAGATTAATTTCCACATTTGTGTGGACTTTTGGACAACATCTTCAATTTGATTTTGCAAAATTTTGAAGGCTCTATATTTTAGTGCAAACTTTCTCCCATGTTTCTTATTTTCCTTAGTTATTTGACCTTTAGTCAATTTTGGCATTACTTGTGCCAATGTGGATTCTCTTATTTCTTTTTCCATTTTTAAACAATAATGACACTTATTTTCAACAATTTCATATAACTCCTTGGGCATTGTATTGTCTAATTTAAGAGGAGTGTTCTTGAATTTTTCCATCATGGAATATACAAATTCTTCAACTTTATTCTAATCTTCTCTACTTAATTTATTAAAATCAATATTTTTCAATTTAGAAAAATCTACATTCTTCCTAATATTATCACAAATTTTATCAATATTTGACTTAGGAGCATGGCTTACCACTCTAAATTGGCTTATATCTTTAGATTTTATACCTTCCTCATCATTTGACTCTAGTTGTGCAACATATCTTCTCTTTGGTTTGTTCTGCACAGGACCAGTCAGTTCAGTAGCCTTCTTCTTCTCTTTGTCTTGCTCCTTGGCCCTTTGAGTTGAGGGTCTTGTGGTGGCTCTTGTTATTGGTATAGTTGGCTTGTCTTGGGTTGGCTTTGCAACCTTCTTTGCTTTAGGCTAGGTTTTAGGCTGAGCTTTGGCCTTTCTCTTCTTGGGCTTGGCTTGAGTTGGTGCTTCCTTAGCTTCTTTTTCCTCGACACCTTCTTCCTTTTCTTCATCCTCACCTAAGCCTTGTGTCAATGCAAGAGGTTTATGTTCCTCTTCATCATCATCATCTTCCTTTTTCTTGGCATCAACACCTTCACCAAATCTTTTCTTAAGTTGTCTTACTAGTTTATCCTTTTTCTTTAACGTGGAGGCAATCTTCAACTCCATTTCCACTTTGGATTTCACAACATCATATGTTCCAAAAGGTTGGGCACTCTTATCAATTTCTTTTGCAAGCAACATTGTGTTTTTTTTTTATGCTTCATCAATGTTTAGCTCATATCCTAATGGTCTTAGCCATCTAGCCCTTGGAACTACTGCTTGGATATAAGTATGATCAATATCAACTAAAAAATAAATATCATTGATGTGTTTTTCCACTAGGGAAACTGGTATCCTTAGTCTTTGCTTCATGGATTTCTTGAAATCCTCAAAGTAACTGGTTATTAGAGATTCAAAATTGTCTCCCATTTTCTCAATGTACTTATTGATTTGAGTAATAGTTGACTTATCTGATTTCCAATCTACTTTTCCAAAAGAGGGAAATTCTTCCAAAACATACAAAAATGTATAGATTATAATTAATCCAAACTTACATTGAGAACCTTTTAATCTTCTTATTGCTCCCAGATTCTCCATGATCTGCTGTAATATCAATTCTGCTAGATCATATGTATGATCCTTCTTAACAATTTTGTAGGCCACATCCACACCAATGCATGGAACACTATTCTCTTTGTTATCTTGAAAGGTCCTCCTTCTAACCATAAATAACCATTATGTATTCTTCTTAGGACAATTCTTATCCATTCAATTTTGAAAACTGTGGGGAAAACTAGGGCACGAGTTAAGCCCTTTCTTTCAACTATTTGAAATTCTTCCTTTAACACTCCATTTTCACATAGTTTATTATATTCTTAATGAATCTCCATGTCTCCTATTGCTCCTATCTTGCAATTGTAACATTTCCTAACATCTTGCACCATCACGACTTTGGGCAGAATAATGGATAGTGCATTGATAGGGTCATTCTTATATGCAACTTCTAGAATTGGCCTAAAATTTGGTTGTTTAACCTCATTGCTAACTAACTAAACCTTGAAACTTTCCTTTTCCTTAGGATTTTTAGAACTAGAAGCCATATTGCAAATCTAGGGTTTCAAAAAATATTATACTTTATAATTGTGCAACTCAGCACTTGAGGAATACCTTATATCGATGAAAATGGTGCTTGATCTTTGTCAAAATCTGTACAAAAACTTCAATTGTTGTTCGTCAATTACTTCTATGCTCTTCTCTTTCTTGCTTTACATTTGAATGATGAGAAATGATCAAAAAATTGACCTTATACTCTTCAAAACATAGTATTAAATGCTTAGTGCATATACAGTTGTACACTCATCTCCTTAAAGATTTTAGCATAACTCGGCTTCCATTGGCTTTCCATCACTCGACTCCAACTAGATTTCCTCTTCACTCAGCTTCCATTGCCAAATCAGTTGTGACCAATCACTTAGCTCCTTCTAACAGCTTAGCATATATTGACATTCACTCAGCATCTAAGGACAACTTGGCAATATTGGTGAAAACTTGAATTTCAACTTTGCATCTCTAATCATGCTAATCTCTTATTTTTAGTTCTTTCTTTTCTAGGAACTAATGTATGATAAAAATATGTAAATTAGTCCCTTATGCCTTCTCTTGCTTAGTTTGATGAAGTGTGATCACTTGACCTATTAGGTGAAGTGATCCCTTCATTTGATGTGCTAGATCCATCTTTCTTCTTCCATGTCTTATTTAGTTCTCCTTTGATGTGTTCAACACCTACCTTCTCTTTTCCTTTTTTGACTTCTGACTTGGGTGCTTTTGACCTTGTTGGGAAATTCTTGCTAATGTGACCAGTCTTCAAGCAACTAAAACATGTGGTTTGGCTCAACCATCTACTGTAGTTCCCTCTAAAATGTGTCCTTATGAAATTTTTAGGAATGTGTCCATATTCCTGATAGTAATGATAGCTATACCTAGTGTTGTAATCCCAATTGTAGTGATGTCCATGATTTACTCCTGCTGGCTAATTTGCACTCAAAAGCTTTATGTCCATACTTCTTGCAATTGTAATAGTGACCTTCAAATGTTGGTGTTTTGATAGTCCTAGTCCTATAGTTATGTGCTTGATGTCCTTGTTTTTTGCACTTGTGACAATAACTTGCATTTTTAAGCTTGTTGATGGGAATTCTTGCTTTTTCATACATTAGAAGTATGTCCCTTTTTACCATAGAAATGACAAGTAGTTTTAGTGTTCTTACCTTTGGTACTCCTTTCTTTAGCAGTCTTGGATGACTCACCTTCTTCAGTGCTAGTGTATCCTAGTCTTGAAGTGTCATTGCTGGACCTTGGTGATTTCAATAGCTATTCAAAGTACTTGATTGCCTCATTAGGTTTGTTGAAGCTCTCTACAATTTCTTTTTCTCTTTTCAGGTCATTTTTCTATTGTTCATTTTGCATCTTTAGTGTGGAGACCTCAATGTCCTTGACATTTAGTTTATGATGTGCATTCATCATCTGACTTAGGGTGTCCAACTACATGTTTGAGATTATTGCAAGCTCAATTGACTTTTCTTCTAGTTTTTTGGCAAGGTTTCTATTATCTTCTTTAAGCATAGCCTTGTCTTCAATGGCTCTTTTCTTCTATTTAGTCACTTCACAAAGCATTATGGCTTGTGATTCTTGTTCAAGCTTGAGTATTCTGATTTCTTCTACTTGGGCTCTATTCTTCTCCATCAGGTCTATTATTGCTGCATCAAACTCTTTGGAATCTCCATTTGAAAATAGTTTTGAGGTGTCAATCTCCTTGTACTGTGTGTCATTCTTAGCTATGGAAATTTCTTTTCTTCTCTTTAAGGATTTTCTTAGTTCCTCTCTAGCTTCCTCCAATGCATGTAAAGAAAATTGTATATCTATTGCCTGATTCTCTATGATCTTCCCAAGTTTGTAGACTTCAATTTTCTAGATCTTTTCTCTAAGCTGTAAGGTTCCTTCTTGTGAGAACTCAGCTCTGATACCAATTTTTGGAATTTACAAGTGGGAAGATACACTTCTAAGGGGGGCTGAATTAGAAGTATCTAAATTTAACCTCTAAAACCCTTTTAGCTGAAAACATTCACATGCATCTAATCCATCTAATAAACATGAAAGTAAAGACATGCATGAAAATAGATAACACAAGATTTAGTAACCCAAAAACCCTCCAAAATGAGAAGGTAAAACTAGGGTGGGGATGATACCCATAAAATATCACCACAACAATGTGTAACTGTTCAAGGTTACAATGTTTGACCACTTCCAATGGTCTGCCCTCTGAAAGGTCTATCCTGTTAAAGACTTTACACCCTAGGTTAAAGGATTTAACTATCCTACTAAAAGTAGGCCTGGTTAAAGGACTTTTGTACATTCACTTGGAATGCCACCTTGTTAAAGGATTTACAAATGGCAACTAGGCCAACCTAAGTCAATAGGATTTCCATT
Source organism: Cupressus sempervirens (assembly GCA_028749045.1). Lineage (NCBI taxonomy): Eukaryota > Viridiplantae > Streptophyta > Pinopsida > Cupressales > Cupressaceae > Cupressus > Cupressus sempervirens. The sequence goes on from CM053790.1 coordinate 651,207,201, forward strand.
ATCTAATACAATTGCTAGAGAGTATTAGAAAGTCTTTGACCTGATAGCTTTGCAATCTTAAATTGTTGATTCTAGATCCTTGTTCTGCTCCAATTGACCTAATCCTTGCTTGATCTAATATGTCACTCTTTGATATTCTGATACTTTATTCTTGATCAACTGAATGCTGCAATGTTGCTTTATTCTTCTAAGTCTTTTCACATTTCCCTCTAAATTTTGCTATAGTTCATGCATAAACTTCATTCATTTTATTTTTCTGCATACAATGGGGTTTTTTCCTCTTTTTAAAGATTTTGAAGACTTAGGGTTAGGTATGAATCTATGATCCATATTCATTCTTCATTTCTCGATCAACTCATGCACTTTTCTTATTGGTTGCATGCCTTTTCCATTTTTCTTATTGGCTGCATGTTGACTGCATAGGTAATGCAAAAGATTCATTCTTATCTTTAAGATCCTTTGAGATTCATCTTATGTCGGCTCCAAAAATGGTTTACATTTGAGTTTGTGAAGGCACAAACTCATATGTTGATTCTTTGTTGCTCGGCTCATACTATTTGTTGATGCTCAACACATATAGAAAAATTGGTTAACTTGGCTCCTATAGAAATTTTGTTCCACTCGACCTCTATAGTGACTCAGCACCAATACTTTTCTCAACACTTGAACTTCACTTGGCACCAGAAGATTGTTTGGCACTTGAAGTATTCTCTGGCTTGACATTCATTGTAGCTTGACATCATCTTAAGAATTAGTTAAGTGTGTTGGCACTCAAATGCCAAAACCATCCTGAGACTAACAAAGAACATGGTATCTAGATTACATAAAGCTCTATATGGTTTGAAACAAACACTGAGAGCATGATATGAGAGGCTTCATAATTATCTTGTGAGAATTGGATTTGAAATGACTAATTATAATAACAATTTTTACATGAAGACAAAGAAAGGAAAAGATATTTTGTTACCTAAAATTTTTGTTAATGATATTATATTTGGAGGTCAAGATGCTTTATGTAAGGCTTTTGCAAATGAAATGAAGAAAGAATTTAAGATGTCCATGTTTGGAGAGATCAAATTCTTTGTATGTTTGCAAGTACATTAGATGAAATATGGCATATACATCACTCAGTCAAAGTATGTTGAGGAAATATTATTTTTTTTGGATTGGAAGATTCCAAACTAGTGAGTACACCTATGGTGATGGGACATAAGTTGTCAAAGAATGATGATTCAGTTGAGATGAATCAAACATTATATAGGTTCTTGATTAGTAAATTACAATATGTAGTACATAGAAGACCTAATATTGCATTATCTATAGGGATAGTTGCAAGATTCTATGATAATCCTAGGGAGAATCATTTGATGGTTGTAAAGAGAATAATGAGATATCTGAAAGGAACAGAGGAATTTGGTCTATACTATAAGAAAAATAATAAATTTGAATCAAGAGCCTATACTAATGTTGATTGGGTTGGAAACATTGATGACAGAAAAAGAACCAGTGGAGGGGCATTTTTCTTAGGCAAGAGGTTGGTTGCATGGACTAGCAAGAAACAAAACTGCACTTCACAATCTACTATTGAAGTTGAATATGTTGTTGTTTCTGTAAATTGTACAAACATTGTATGGATCAAACAGCTACTCAAAGGTATGAAGGAAGAGATCACATAATTAATGATACTTTATTGTGATAATACAAGTACTATAAATATATCAAATAATATAGTGGTGCACACAAAGACTAAGCACATTGCAATCAAGTATCATTACTTGAGAGAATTAGTTCAAGATAAAGAGGTGAAGATGGAATATGTTAACACAAAAGAACAAATTGATGATATCTTCATAAAAGCATTACCTAAGGATGCTCATGAGTAAGAGGTAAACTAGGGGTGATACCCCTATTAAAGGCTATCTAAGTAACAAAAGGAGTGTCCTGCATCAAACAAGTTGATTTTCATATGTTATAAATTGATGCAGTGGATCTTACTTTAGGAGCTACCTAAAGTAATTTTTAAAAAAATTGAAACTACAAGTCAATCACAAGAAAGGTGACACAGAAACAACTAAAGAAGTTTATATCTATATGTTAAGATGAAAAGTCTTTGGCATTTTTGTCAAAGAGGGTGATAGAGGGAGAGATTTCAATACAAAGAAAATATTTTTCTTTTTGGTATTTTGTTGGTCTTACTATTTAAACCTAGTCAATTTTGTTGATTAGTTTGGTTTGCCATCAATGCTAAAGAGGGAGATTTTTAAAGGAGGAGATTGTTGAGAACAGATTGATATAAGTATGATAAATATTTTTCAATCATTATTTTGTCACTGATGTCAAACTTTCTATTTGCTAGTAAGACAACTGCTTATATGATTTAAGTACTATCACTTATTTAATTGATGAAGAGGATTTGATCAAAATATGTAACAATAGCACCTAGAGAAAAGGTTGAGTTATGTTATGTAAAGAAGTACAAAAATTAGTTAAGACAATGATATCATAGTGCATTGATGATCTACTTAAGGTTGCAAAGGTTGGTTACACTAAGCAAATTCAGAAGAACAAGTTAAACAAAGTTTTTCTAAAAAGCTTGACTGAGTGGATAATAGGTGCTGAGAAAAGTTAGTGCAAGCCAAGAAAAAAATTCGTTGGAGCTGAGTAAAAGTTTATTCAACTAGGTGAAAGATAAGATTGATGAGCTAGTGGCACATAATTCATGGTAGACTATTTTGAGGTGAATTCAAGAGGATTGAAGGAGAAGTTTGTTGGAGTATTCAAATATGGAAAGAGTACTTATGAGAGAGGGGGGGGTGAATCATAAGTATCATACTTTAGCCAATAAAACTTTTAACTGAAAGTAAATTGCATGCATGTAAGTATATCAAATAATCATGAAACTAGACACATGCATCAATAACACTTAACACTGGAATTTGGTAACCCAGAAATCCTCCAGAAATAAGAAGGTAAAACTGGGGTGGCGATGATACCCACAAAAATTACTGTAGCAATATTGTTCAACGACTTCTAATGGTTTGCCCTATTAAAGGTCTGCACTGTTAAAGGCTTTACACTATGTCAATAGTGACCTGGTTAGAGGCTTTTAAACACTTAACATGAAGTGTTACCCTGTTAAAGGATTTTATCACCTAGTTAAAGGATTTATCGAAATAGCTATTAAGCTAACCTATCATCATAGGATTTTTATTCTAATACAATTGTTAGAAAGTATTAGGTACAATAAACCTGACTGATTACAATCCTTGATTGCTGATTGTATGCACTTGTTCTGCTTTCTCTAATCTGGATCCTTTTGTGATCTGATAATCCTCACTTCTGAAAAATGGACTTCCTTGCAAACCCTTGTATATCTTCTCATACCTCTTATCTCTCTTACATTTTTACAATGAAGTTTTGTCTTCCTATATAGAAGTCTGATTTGGCTTTACCGCTCAATTCTCCCTCTTCAATTTTAGGGTTTCAAAATTGATTAGGTAGGATACAATGTATCTACCCCATATCTTGTTTTCTTCTTGAAACTTTTCCAATTGTATCTTAAAAACATTTTACATGGTGTTCTATGCCACCAACTCATCATTCTTATCTTCCTTTTAATTCACAAATTTCTAGATAACAACCTTGTTGGCTTAGATCTGGCGAATCTTTGATTTCCTAAATAATGCGGCAACTTGGCATTATTGAGTTACTGGTGCTCGGCCCCTGAACTTACTCGACATCTAAACTTACTTGGCACTTGAAGTTACTCGGCACTTGAACTTCACTCGACATCCAATGTGGAATATGATTAAGTGTGTTGGCACTCAAGTGTCAAAAACATTATGATGTTAACAAAGTTTCTAGACGTGATATGGAATGAGGGGTAGATTCATTGAATCTTACCTAATCTATCCTAACCCTAAATTGGATGATGGAGAATGAATGAAAAAAATAATTAATTTCCTATTTAAAGGAATGGCTGATCAAAAGAAAAGGTTGTCATGAGTGAGAACCTAAGGAAGACAAGGATTCAAGGGCATTGCTTCATTTAGTGATCTAATACAAGTGTTTTCATTGGCATGTTAAGCAAGAAGGCTTAAGGGTATTAATGCATGAAGGGTGAACAAGCTATTAGAGCTGAAATGTGTGAAGGCCAAGTAGAATGGAGAACTGAAATAGAGATATGTAATCTGCAAATGGAGTTGTAAGTTATTATTAGATCAAGCCTTACTGTTACTCTCTAATAATTGTATCAATCTAGGGTAAATCCTTTGGATTAAGGTTAACCTAACAGTCATTTATAAATCCTTTAACTAAGTGACATTCCAAACAAATGGTTTAAAGTCCTCTAATAAGGCTCACTCCTAACATGGTGATTGAAATCCTTTAACAGGGTCACATTTAATAATGTGTATTCTAACCTTTAATAGGGTTGGCCTTTCATAGGGCATCACTTTAGAAGAGTGAAAAAGAGTAGCATGTTACTAGTGGTTTTTCCCAAATTGGGTTTTCACATAAATCATTTTGTTAAGTGTGTTGCTGAATCTATTATGTTTCATGTTTACATTTATGCAAATTGATTTGACAATAATCTACAAGTTTTAAGTGATTGCATAATCTTATGGATGCATGCATGATGATAAATGTTTTATGGGTTCACTAAGCTGTGAAAAGTTTTATTTATACATCTAGACCTTAGATAACTGATTCATCCCTTCCCCCCCCCCCCCCCTCGCCCCCCTCTCAGTTATTCTAATGAATTCCAACAAGCACTATTTGTGAGGGATAAACCAATGGACATTAGATGGCTGTAATGATTGGTATCTAACCTCTAGGTTAGTATCATATATTTTTTGTATTACCAATTTATAATGGTTAAGGAAAATTATATAACACTAATTATAGGACCAAAATTAGTATTTACCTTTTTAAAAGACACTTCTATAAGGATTATAACTATCTTCAACTCTTATTTTGATGAAATTTATGATTCTATGGCAACAAATAAAGAAAATTCCAAAAAGGATGGTAGAATTCAAAGTATTGATGCAAAAAAATTTACCTAATAATCAATATCATGTATTGTGAAAATGTGATTTAAATAACTAATATTTATTTAAACATATAATAATCGATAATCCTTTATAAAAATTATCCATATACCACCTTAAATAATACTTAAAATTAATAATGTAATTAAAAAATGTAAAATATCAATCAAAGAAATGACAAATTCATATTAAAATTATTAATTTTTCATGATTAAGTACACACTTATGTTCACCCTATTTTTTATCATTGTTTTACCCTTCTAATTAAGGTGAGAGACTTTCTATAGTCACATCAATCTTTAATGTAAACATTTTATTTATAAAAAATTGATAGTCAATTAAATGTCTTTAAGGCGAGAGGCTCTTTATAGTGACATCGATCTTCAATGTAAACATTTTTTTTGTATTAAAGATTGAGAGTTTAGAAAAAAAAGATTACCTCCAAAGAGGGGAGGCTAGGCCTCAACCCACCAATCAAAGAGTATCAGCATTTAATACATAATTACAAAATGTAACAGCATGAGGGATCATCTGAAATAGAAGAAAATGCTCTAGTGAAGGACATCATCAAGATTTTCAATCCATGTGGTCCAGCCAAGAGAACCCTCCATCGAAACCACTTTCTTCCACTCCAAAATCTGAGAAAACATATCCAACTTATCAAATCTGGGACCATTATTGTCTATAATGTCCTAAATCAGCTTCCCAAGCACATCATCAAAGGTCATATGATTGTCCATAATAGTAGCCCACTCAAATCCATCTTTCATCTCATAGATGAACATAGAGGTGTGTCCATCACGAAGAAACCTCAAAAACTTTTTTTCCTCCAGATTCAACACACAACAGACTTATGAAGTAGTTTTGTAATGGGTGAGTTTTCTGGAAAAATCTAGTAAGAGTCCTATCATTTCCTTGGAATTCAGATTCATTTCTCAATTTCCAAATATATCAAAGGATGAAAGATGAAAGAATTTTCCAAAATAGATTAGCATATTTTTTGGAGCCCATCAATAAAACCAATAATGATATCAAGAGTGTAAACATGCTTAGTAATAGAAAAACCAAACATAACTCAAATCTCTCTAGCAAAACTACAGTCAAAGAAAATGTGCCTCATAGTCTCAGGCATTCTATATATAGGACAAGTATCAAGGGTGGCTTGGTGATTCCTAATAGGAAATCTATCAAGGAGGAGCTTCTACTTGAAACATTTAATTTTAAGTGAGATGGGAGACTTCCACAAATTATCAAAGATGTTCTATGAATCAAAAGAGTTGGTGGTATTATACCATACAGTGTTGATATGGTTAATCACATAGGTATCATGGTTAAGAAATTTATAGATATCTTTAGCTTTAACACTAGTAAGGAGGGAATCATCTTTTATCTAAAGGTAAGGTAATGATGGGAGTCAATGTCAACATCCCTAGGGAGTTTCAGGGTAGCACAGACCATTTTAATCAGATTGTAAGTTCTTTTGTGAGAAGTAGGGAGATCATAGTTTTGAGAGATATTTTCCTAGCTAATAAGTTTGATATGTTCCATAATATCCATGATGCATTTAATGTCTTTTCTAGCCCATAGTCTGGCATAGCACCATTTCATAAGAGCAAGGGGCTTATCCAAGTGGAGAAGATTCCACCAAATAGAAGGTTCCCCATGTAAGATGTGATTATAATCAAAACTAGAATTAGCAATGAAACCACACACATTCTCCCAAGCCTTCCAAATGGATCTAAAAACCCAAGTGCCTTGAATAGACACTAGAAACCTACCCGCAACCAAGTCACAAAAGGGGAGGCCTTTCCATGACTTGGCAACTTTAGGAACACCATTTTGAATTTTATTTTTTTTGATAAGAACCTTCTAGAGCTCATCATCTTCAAGAGCTTAGAAGATCCATTTAGAGGCAAGGGACATTCCCTGAAGTCTGAGATCTTTTAGCCCAAACCCACCAAGTTTTTTTCCTAAGTGACACCAATTCCACTTAACCACATGAGTTTTTTAATTTCCTTTACCATTTGACCACAGAAAATGACTGATAGCTTTTTGAATTTCAAAAATTTGATAGTTGCTAAACATCCAAGCAAAGGAGTAGTAAATGTTGTAGGAAGACAAGATTTTTTGACAAACTTGGACTCTCCCTACAAGGGAGAGAAATATGTTGTTCCATTTGTTAAGATTTTTGACAATCTTTCCCTTGACCCAAAGCCACATATCCTTGAGAGAAGGGACCACAGAAAAAGGTATACCAAGGTATCTAACAACATTATTAGCCCCTGCCCCCTAGGTATACCCAAAGTAAGCAAGTAAATTAGGAGGTTTATCTTTCCATCCCAACATAACAGATTTGGAGGTGGAGATTCAAGCCCCTAAAGCTTTTCCAAAGAGCTCAAGCTTCTAATTGAGACACTAAATATTATGTTATGAGAGATCCAAGAAAAGGGATGTATCATCGACAAATTGTATGTTAAGAAGCCTAGAATCATCAGAAAAAGTAATGCCTTAGACTCTAGGAGAAATGGTGTCATCTCTAAGGAGGTAAAACAAGGCATTTGAAGCAATGACAAAGAGGACAGGAATAAGAGGACAACCCTACCTAATCGATCGAGATAGAAGGATGGGTTGGAAAAGAATCCCATTGATATTGACCAAGGTAGAGGCATCTTTGAGAAGGATTTGGACATACTTTCAAAATAAGTCAGGAAAGCCAAAAGCCTTAAGCATCATAAGGATAAAGTCTCATTCAACCCTGTCATATGCCTTCTCAAAATTGAGAAGAAGCATGGCAACATCTTTTTTAGAGGTGTTAGCCCATTCCATGGCCTCCCAACTAGTAACAAGGTTCTCAAGAATATACCTGCCTTCAATAAATCCGATATGGGTAACACAAATGAACATGGGGAGAATTTTTTCCAGGTGAGAAGCTAGGACCTTGGCAAGGATCTTGTAAGAAATGTTAAGAAGAGTAATAGGGTGCCATTTTTTTACAAGAGCTCTATCACCATCTTAAGGTATAAGTTTGATAATGTCAATGTTAATAGAGCTCCCCAAAGTACCATTATTGAAGGCTTTCGTGTAAAGATCATGAAGATCATTAGTAATCCAGTCAATGTTAGTTTTATAATTCAGTAAGGAGCCCATCCAAGCCAGGGGTTTTATTGTCCTTGAGGTTATGAATGGTGTTAGAGATTTCTTGAGGGGAGACTATATTCTAGAGGAGAAGGGAATCACTGTCAGCTATCATCTTGGGGATGAGATCAATGCATCAGTTTCTAGTAACTTTTGAGTTCTTAGTATCTTCAGTGGTAAAAAGGGTCCTGTAGAACATCTTGGAGGCATTGGTAATGTCATAGAGGGTGAGGAGTTCCTTATCATCCATAACAATTCTATCAATTCTTTCTTTACTTTGTTTATGCTTAAGGAGGTTAAAAAATAGTTTTGATCCTTTATCACTATACTAAAGAAAATGATTGTGGGCCCTAATAAATGTGCCTCTAATTTTGATTTGCTAATGTTTCTAAAGGGATTCCCTAGCCAAAGAGACATGTTCAACAAGGACAAGGGAGTGGGGCTGGGACTGGATACTAGTTTTAAGTGAGTGAAGACGGTTAGAAAGAAGGTTCTCCACATGCCTATAGTCTTTGGCTTATTGTTGACCAAAAGTTTTAAAAAAATTATGCCAAGAGGAAACATTAAGACTCCATCTACTAGTCTGAGAGAGGGTCTTATTCTATAGGTTTAGCAATCTAACCATCTTAATGGCAATAGGAACATCTTGATTACCAAGAAGGGAAGTATTAAGAATAAATTTCTGACTAGATTGGGAGGTGGCCAAAATGGAATTTCTAATATTCACGATAGCTAAAATGGGATATTGATTTGATAGAGTAATAGGGATAGTAACAACAAAGATATTATACCGGTTAGGGGAGAGGAGAAAAAACCATTGTTAGCATAAAATCTATCAAGTCTAAGTAGATACGATTAGGTCCTTGCTAGAAATTGCACCAAGTATACTAGATAGATGTAGTTTCAGATTTGATACCTTCAAGAGGGTCAAATAACTGGAGTTGCTTCTTAAAGTTATCCCAATGAGCTTTCTCAGAACCTTTTCATTCAAAGGGAGAGCCTCCAATTTTATCATTAGAATACTCAATTATATTGAAATCTCCACCAACAAGCCATGGAATATTAGGTAGGGTAGTCATCCAATCCTATAAGAGAATTATTTCATTATAATCATTAGGGGCATAAAGAGAGCAGATACCAAAAGAGGAGCCATTAACAGTTAGAGTGACCCAAGCCACCCTATTATAGGGCGAGAGACTTGAATCAATAATGTATCTAGTCCATTTAAGGCTAATAAGGAAGGCAACTCCACCTTTACCTTTAGGATGCAAAGTAACAATTTTAAAAGCATCTTTCCATATACAATTAAGGGAATTATCCAAAGTGAAGCCAATGGCTTTAATTTCTTGCAACATCATAAAGTCAATATTAGAATGAAAATTCATAAAAATCTTAATAATAAACTTGCAATCCGGAGACTCAAAGCCTCTCACATTCCAAGATATAAACTTCATGGGAAAATATGATTAAGGGACCTAGTAGAGAGACTAGAGAGATCTCCATTCTTCTTTTTGTTCTTAGAGCCAAGGGATTTTCCTTTCTTCTTAGAAGTAGAAGAATTTTTCATAAAATCTTCCTTATCACTACCACTAGCAAGGTCAATACTAGATCCCTACTTGTCTTTAGTGAGATACTCTAGAGGCTGTGAATTCATGGGAGCAAAGCCAAAGGCTAGATTAGGGTTGGCATAAATAACTTCAATGACCAAATTATCCTCAATTTCATTGAGCGAGGAGGAAGGGAGATTAGGAGGCAATTCCTCCAAAGGAGCCCCTGAAGAAGGAGTAGGGTCAAGATTCATAATCAGACCAGACATATACCTATTGTTGTCATTCATGGTAATGTTAGTATCCTTATTAATTTCAACTTTGTTAGGGTTATTTTCTAAACGACTAGCTTCTATCATGAGTGGACTAGTATTAAGAATCTCAAATCAATTCAAGCACCAAGCTTTTTGGGCTGGCGTTGCTCATAAAGATACCGCATGGTTAATTTATCAGATGCTTCTTGGTAGCTAAAATTTTATCAGGTTGGTTTCTTTATTTATCCTTCAATCTGTACAGACTCACGCATATGTCGCTCCCTTCTTGCATTGTATCTACTACAATTCTAAATGATTAGGTGTCAAATTTTTTGATGGAAAAACATATTGAGTGAGAAGAACATCCTAATAACTAGGCTAGGAGAAGTAAGGAGAAAATTGCAAAACAATAGTAATAAAATCAGACTCCACAAGCTTTACCACGTTCCTCCTCAATGTGCAAAATTGGGAGCTTTGAAATAAGGTATAGATTCATAAAAAATTTTCTGATTTTATAGCTGCAATTCCCTACTACATATGTGCAAAAGAGATTGTGATGCAATTCATTGTATCAACAGGTTGGTAGTGATACTAGCATGATGCCTTTTGAGTCTGATGGGTGATGAGGAGATAACAACAACAAAGCCTATAATAGGCTCAATATTGGATGGAAAGAAGAAATAAATTAAAAAACTACAGGGAAACACCAAATATGAACAACACCTTATAGGTTACATGTGTTCATTCATGGAAAGCACATAGGGATGATGCCTTACCAAACACATGTTTCTTCAAACTGTAGCCCATTCCTACAAATGGCCATGAAGAAAGTAATATACATTCCTCTTACCCACTCTCCACCACACTCAGGCCACTTCACATGGTGATTATGCGAGCAAGAGGCATTTTTTGCCCAAATAAACTTCCAGAGATTCTAGTGTGATTCTGGCTTCCTGCAACAATAACTTCTACAAAAAGAAAACAATACTACTACTACTACTATTTTATTTAGAAAATAACAGATATGATATGCATCCCTAATCAATTTGCAGTGTGAATAAAATAAAACCAAAACCAAGTAGCAAGAAAGCACTACAAATATTATTTAATTCATCTATTCAGGCTAGATAATAATCTTCTCAATATCTCAGTCCTTCTTCACACAGAAAAGAAAATCTCAAAATCATACTCTCCCAAAAGATTTCAGAGAGGATTTATAAATGAAGCCAAACAATTAAGAATTGGTTTTGGCAACCACCAGACCCATAAAGGCTTGTTTAAACCTTTACTAAAGTTATAACAAAATATTAATTAAACCCTAAAATTAAACACCACCCCGAATGCAATTCAAACTCTAAAATTTAATAATAACAAAAAACATTTAAACACCATCACAATTGCAAACCCAAAATTTATTCCTGTACCCAGCACTTGCTCCTGCAGCAATGGGGCAGAGGAATGGAAATGTTTTAGAGCCGAGCTTCTGTGTACTAGAAGAAATTGTAGATGTAAAGGAGAAAAATACATATTTGTAGATGTGAAGGAGAAAATTGCAGATGTGGAGTTAAAGAAATGAATTGCGGGCTCTAGAATCCTAATTAGATTTGAGGAAGCCTTTGTATTCTAAATAAAGTGTGCATGTTCATGAAACGGGAGCAGATCTAGAAGAAACAACTTGTGTGATAGAGGAGGATTTCAGCAGGCTTTGGAGCTTTTAATGGCGATCATAGATCCACCTTTGGAGCTTTTAATAACAATTTTGGATCCATTTTAGCATCATTAATTCTTTACTTTCATATATTCCTTGGTTTGTCTTGTCAATGTTTCTCTTCTTCTTCTCATAGAATTTTAGTATAAACTTCTAATTTATGCCCTTCAATGATGATGTTGAATCCTGCAACAATTTTTTTTTTAATAATCTCGTTGGTTTTGATTTTTGTTTTTGTGGTTCAATTGTCTAAAAATGTAAGAACAATCAGTCTTAGTGCATTCATTTTTTTAAATAAAATTTATTTTATCACTAGATTTTTTTTTAAATATTTAATTTAATACAATTAGACTTAATACAATTAGACTGACTAGAAGGGATCATTTTAAGAGATATGGGACTGGGTTTTTGGAATGGTATGTTTGATATAGAAAATTTTATATTTATAAGGAATTATTAGCAAGTATGAGAATGAAGTTTTAACATTGGTGAATCCTTCCTACATGGATTGATTCAATTAAGAGAAATCCCTTTTATGTATTCTCTTAAGAGGATTGTAGTTCTAAGATTTTTATGTATCTTTGTAGTGCCTACCCCTATGACGCATTTTTGTCAAACTCTTTTAAGGAAATTTTTTTGTTGATGGTTAGTAGCATTGTTTTGAGACTTTCAGATATTATGTTATGGATTCAGTTAATATGTGATGAGATTTCTTACACTCTACATTTTAGGTATATATGATGATTATTTAAGTGTTTGCAGTTATTGAAGATGATTAGTTAGATGTTTTATTATTATATGTGTTTTCTTATGGATACTTACCCCATACTTGCATGTGTATGGTGTGTGTGTTTGTTCTTATGTATGGCATGTATGATGTGGTTAGGGAAGGGAGTCGTAGTCACCTACTAGTCAAGATCTACATGATGCACCACTTCCTGCCATTGCCTGTTTAGCTTAGCGCGCAGACACACACACACACACACACACACACACACACACACATATATATATTGTATGTACATGCATGGTTTTTATGCAGGTTGCAGGTGCTGGGTACCGACTTCCCTGAATTGCTAGGATGAGTGTACCCTATCACATTATCTCAATGATAAGAGAGGGGAGATAATTCTCAAGTCCAAATCCCAACCCTTTAAGACATTTGTTCTAATTGGAAATTAGGACAAGTATCTGAGTTGAGTACCCTCCGAATGCGTTAGATGACGTAATTTGTGATATTAACCCTTGGTTTGATTTTGTATGTATTTTGGCTATGATGGGTTTTCATATTTTTACCTTGTGAGTCTTTGGAGTATTTTCTATTAATTAAGCCTAATTAAAAGATTTAATTAATGGTTTAATTTAATGAAAAATTAATATGATATTTTAATATTTATTTTATTTAATTAATTGGGAAATTAATTAAATAAAATAATTAAATTTGAGGATAAAAGTTGTAAGTTTAAATTTGGAATGTGACAATAATTATTTTAATAATAATATATTTGGAGTTCATTTTTAAATAAATGACTAAATAATATTATTATTAAAGCTAATAAATATTTCAGCGATTAAGTTTTGAAAATGAAATTTAGAAGTGAAAAATATATTTAAAATTATTAAAAGATTCTAGATTTCATGTGATTAAAATATAAATATATTAAGGTTAAATAAGTGGAGTTATTAAAGTTAGTGCATGAGATTTAATAAATAAATAAATCAAATTGAAAAGAGTAAAGTAAATATTATATTAATGATTGTGCATTATTTTAATGTTTGCTCACATAGGAGTTTGCAAATTCTCGAGAGTTGTCATGTAGACAACACAAGAGTTTGCACTCTAAGTATGCACTAGTTGTCTACACTTAGGAGCTAGCATTTTATTTGAGCACATGGTGTCTACAACCTTATGACTCATCTAGAAGGTTGGAGAAGACTCATGCTTGGTTGTCATGCTTATCTTCTAGTTGTTTCTAGACACATTCTAGATGCATCTTAGAGGCCTTTAAATAGAGACTCTCCTAGTGTGTTTGGACAAACTTCAAAGCTTACATGAATTTGAGAAGCTCATATACTTCTACATGCTCATATGTTTCTACATGCTTCTATGCTTCTTCAAGCACTTCTAGTCATGTGGGAATTTTGGTTGGCTTGGATCTTAGAGGAATCGCGAATGATGGAGAAGGAAGGGATTTTCTATGGACTTCTAAGGCATGGTGAATTAGCATCAGTGTCCAGGTGCACTCGTGATAATCACATATTCTATTTTCACTCTTTCTCTTCTTGTCTTCATCGTGTCTATTATATGTGTCTGAATACTCTTTGTGATTGAATCTGCAGTTTGAAATTTGAAATCTAGATATGTATGGTTGCAAAGAAAACAATAGAAAACCCTAGTTCCAAATGAGGAAGAATTAGGTCTAAATCGGGTTTGGGTTCGAAATTCAAATTGTGAATAGTTAGATGTAATCTTTCTATCAAATAATATTATGGACAAATCTATTAGATGGATTATGGTCATATTTAGAGAACAATTATTTTAAAGGAAAATTTTTTTAAGGAATTTGAAAGCCCTTCTTATTTAAAAGTTATATATGTGTTCTCCTTTTAAATATATAGAATCTGCATTCTTTTATAAAATATATGAATACATATATATTTACAATGCTGAATACTGAAATGCTTATATATATATATATATATATATATATATATATATATATATGTATGTATGTATGTATGTATGTATGTATGTATGTATGTATGTATGTATGTATGTATGTATGTATGTATGTATGTATGTATGTATGTATGTATGTATGTATGTATGTATGTATGTATGTATGTATGTATGTATGTATGTATGTATGTATGTATGTATGTATGTATGTATGTATACATATGTATATACATATGTATATGTACATATATATGTGCATATATATACATATACATATATATATATATACATATACATATACATATACATATATATATATATATATATATGTATATGTGTGTGTGTGTGTATATATATATATATATATATATATATATATACATATATATATATATATATATATACATATATATATATATATATATGTATGTATGTATGTATATGTGTGTGTGTATATATATGTGTGTGTGTGTGTGTGTGTGTGTGTGTGTGTGTGTGTGTGTGTGTGTGTGTATAAAATTGTTTGATATTCTATGAAATTATTGATATTAAACCGCAATGGAAATTTATCAGTTTGGTATCGCATGAAGCGTTATTGAAAAATGCTATTTAAACCGCATTTCATCAACAAAATATATATATCAACTTATATGTTGGGGCGGGTGGGGTTTATTCACACCGCACCCACTCACCTCTTGTCGGCGGCCTCTCTCTTCGTCAGCACTGTGATCGCAGTGTATCCGACTGCGGAGGCTGTGACTACACGACAACTTAATAGCTCGACAACGACATACTACGCAGACCTGCAATGTATGCACACTATTTTAGCTTGCAGTGGTAGTTTTAAAAAAAAAAACATTTTTGAAATATGATAATAAAGTCATATGAATTTCATATGAGATTTTAAGATTGTTTAAGTTTTAATGGTGTAGTGATACAATTGTCGGTAGCTAGTAATATATAACGATAGTAATATATGTATATATTATTTAAAATATATACATTCACTAATTAATATAAATATTTATCATTTATAAATATTAGATGTTATTTAATGTTAATGTTGTATAGGAATTATCAATTTATTTAATAATAGTTTGTCAACTATTGTTTGATTGAATTGAGATATTAAAACTCATTTGATTAATGGGGAAATTGTTATCATAGATTTATAACTTGTTATTAGTAATTAACAAGTTATTATTAATTTATTAATTTGAATGTTAATGGGTGTAGTATAGTTGATTTTAAATTACGAAATTAGAGTTGCTAATATAGTTATGTAATTATTAATATGGTTATGATATTAATAATTAAGTTATATAATGGAGATCTTTAATTGTAACGATTATTGATAATATAGATTAAATGGAAAGAGATATCAATGTTTAATTGATATTCATCGAATGGTTGTATGAACGATGAATCTGATTCAAATATTGATCATTATAATTAAATAATGAAATTACTAATAAGTTTATTAATAATTTTTAAGGTTAACAATTATTAATGAATAATAAGTATAGTTAGTTTTATATAACTATTAATTAAATCAATTAAATTTTAATGTTAGGAGATGCTTTTAGGGATATTGATTGACGACATTGATTTTGAGGAAGAATGCAAATGTTATGGGCAAGTAATTATCTTCAAGGAAATTATAAATTATTTATAAGTCTTATCCTAATGATTTGTGTAATGTGAAACGTTTCTTAAGGAAGCTATATTTAGTCACTAATGACATTGTTGTTAGCAAAATAATGGAGAATTTGCTATCATGAATTTATTTTAATATAACTTATTAAATTAATGAAATGGAATATAGTTGATTGTTAATTAGTTTAATCAAGTGGGGTTTAGTTGAATGGTTATCGATAATATGTATTTATTAAGGAAATTTTAGTATTCATAAAAGAAAGACGAATTTGGTTATTATAGAGATTTCCAATATAACTTGTTATTAAATATTAACAAGTCATTATTAATATTAGAGAATTGGATTTGTAATTATTAATTAAATTAATTAATTAGAGTTAATTAAGTTTAATTAATAATTAAGTTATGTAACAAAGTTTTAATT
This sequence comes from Cupressus sempervirens, assembly GCA_028749045.1. Taxonomy (NCBI): domain Eukaryota; kingdom Viridiplantae; phylum Streptophyta; class Pinopsida; order Cupressales; family Cupressaceae; genus Cupressus; species Cupressus sempervirens. The sequence goes on from CM053790.1 coordinate 651,223,656, forward strand.
GATATGATAATAACGATTCTTTAGTGGAGTTGTTAAGTATTGGAGTTGATAAGTCTTATTCTAATGACTTGAATAATGACTTTAGTTATTTAAATGGTTATTAGTGATGATTTAATTATTGCCATGATTAAATTAAGAGACTTAAGATTTAGTAACATTTAATTGAGTTTTAATGGAATGATAAAAGTCATGGATTGTGTACCTATGTTAATTGATCATTTTAATAAAGTTATAATCTTCTTATTCGAAGACTAGTAACTGGCTTTCATATAATTTAAAATGAATAATGATCCTTTGATTATGTTGAAAAGTTGAATTAATGATGAGGAAGAGTTATTCAATTAGTAACATTGATCTTAGCAAAATAAAGCGAATAATTAAGGGTCAAATGAGTATATATTTAGTTATTCTTAGAATGTAATTTTAAATAATAGAAAAGAATAACGCTATCAGGGGAACAAATGGGTTGACTTGTAGGTCAAATGATTAAACTTAGACACTTGAAGTATACTTGAAACAAAAATTGAAGCTCTACACTTAATTCAACTATGTGATTTTAGTAAACCGAAACATGTGTTTGCATTGTGTTTTCTCTATGCTTCTGTTTTGGGTTTTGGGTTGACTAGTGTTGACTAGTTATAGGACGTCTACCAGAGGCTCGAGGGTTATGATTGTGATGTCATGATGATGTCTTAATTTTGATCTTTATAAACCCAACCATGGTTATGTGATGGTATGCTCTATGAGATGTTGTGTTTACTGATTTGTTAATGCTTTTCAGTCTTCATGTGTGAAGCTGAGATTCTTATGTATCTGAGACATTGGACTTAACCATTTTTGAGTCACTGATCAATTATCCTTGGATTACTTTCCAGTCACCATGGTGGGATTGAAATGTTGATTTATGATGTCATGTTGCGATATGTTTTGACTCAACCATTTTGGAGTCTTCGATTTGTATGATTTTGAGATATTCTTGGTTGCTTGTTGAGAACCAACGAATATTGTGATTCATATTGGAGATTATATTTATGAGGTTTATTTTGTGGAGCTTTTATGTGTCCTTGGATGGGAGTACCATCTTATTATTAGGTTGCCTGTTAAGGAACCAAGTTTGATCTTTATGAGTGTTGTGGTATGGGACACAACTATGGATTTATGTGCTTAGGAGAGGTTGTCTAGGTACATGACTATGGGAGTGGCTTGCATAGGGGTCTGAGGCCCAAAGTAGTCAGTACCAGAGTAACCTAATGCAAATTATGTAATAAGTGATAATCTAGTAATTAAAATTTATGGGGGGAAACACACTAAAAAGATAAGTTAGAGATATTTGATCCACCCATTCCTTGAGTGCTTGTATAGACTAAGGATGGGATGAGTGTCTCGTCTTCTTGAGAGGGCTCTTGGTTTCCACATGTACCACGTTGAGGGTCTGGGGTTCAGAGTAACCAGTCCAGGGTAACTCAAGTAGCCATGTGATGACACTCCCTAGTATGTAGCTTGAGTCTCCTCTATAGATTTTGTGTACCTCTGGTGGTGTACTTATTGTTGTGCCTCTGGGATTAGATGTCGGTTTTGTGATTGGAACCTTTGAGTTAGTATACTTTTAGGATTCTTGGACTTAAAGAGTATTATGCTATGTGATTTTGATAGCCTATTTGGGACTTGAGATTATCTCCTCAGCACAGTGGAAGTGGACCACTTAGGTTCCATGCAGTCGGGTGGTAGTGTTTTTCCACTCTTATCATTTGAGATCCATTTGAGACACCGTGGCTAGAGAATTCTTGATTGGTATTTATCTTCATTCTGTTCTTGGAGCATTATGATAGATGATATACCTTATGATATATGTATTTACTGGTATGTTTCTTACATAGGTGATTTGCATATGTTAGATGATGTTTTTGATAAGAAAAATAGGTTTTAAGGGGTCGTGAAACCCATAAATTTTACAAAAACAAGGCTGATAATAAGCCAAAGAAGCCCAGCCAAAATAGAGGTCCAATAGCTGGAAAAAAAAAACCCGAAGGTCCAACCCAAAACAAAGGCCCACAGAAAGGCCAGAAAACAAAAAAACTAAAACAGGCTACAAAAAGCCTGTCGAAAAGCCAAAAGCCAAGAAGACAAAAAGACAAAAGACAAAAGACAAGAAAACTAGTCTTCAGTTATCTTCTTCATTTCTTGCATAGTCTGAGCTACCTTGATTATCTTTTGCTGCTCCTTTGCCATTTGATCCTGGACCTTCTCCATGCCCTGATCCATACTGGTGAGAGTACTGATTGTGGCCTTGTCATCATTCGACCTGGCCTTATCCCTATTCTGTCCTCCCTCCTCCTCCAGCAAGCCCCTGTCCTTAAGTTTACCAGCAAGGGATTGGATGTTGTCATTCATCAAACTCAGGAGAGAAATCATCTGACTTGCCAAGTTGTGGTTGTAGTTTTCAAGATTTCTTAATCTCCTTTCATTTAAGCTTTCTCTATTTTCTTGGTCCTCCTGGCTATCATTATCTGTCTTATTCTTAATACTTTCCATCTGGGATACCCTTTCTCTAACTTCCTCCAGCATATGTTAGATGATGTTATCTTATGCTTTATTTGCATGTTAGATTACTTTCTGTATATGATGCAGTATGTTAGGAGTGACATTCCTACTATGTTAATATCGATGATCTCTTCGGTGATTTGGAATGTTACACACGGAGGGATGGCTAGGGCCCATGATGGGCTAATGATGCTATTAACAGTTGGGAGGAACCGTGCACTTAGTTAGTTATGTCTGTGATATATGGTTATCTTTTATGATGGATGTTTATATCTTTTGTGATGATGTATCATGTATGGTTTTATTTATGTTATAGCATCATGGATTAGAGTTAGTATGATGATGTACTTTCTTACATGGATGTTTATTCTTTTAAGCCTCTCATACCTTGTAACATGTACAGTGGATAATTGAGCTAAACTAAAATGTAAATTTCAAAAAAGACACTTGTATATTGTTTAAGAACTTTGGATGTATCATTGCTAAGGATGTAATAATAGATGAATAGTTAATTTATATGTAATTCAACGTTAAGGGATCTTAAAAGAATGTAATCTGTTATGTATGTTATGTTTACTTAAATTGATGCTAATGCTTCCGTTACTATGTATAAGTTGTAAATGGTTTATCTTTCATGTTTAAAAAAATAAAAATAAATAAACAAAAAATTAAATTAAATTAAATTAAATTTGTTTGGCAAACTTAGTGAAATTTTAGATTAATTCTTTGGATCCCTTGGCAGGGCATTACAATCTTCTTAAGAGGATTGTAGTTATAAGGATTTTTATTTATTCTCTTAAGAGGATTGTAGTTATAAGATTTTCTTGTAAAAATAGTACTTGAATAACCACTAAGAAATATGTTATTCTTACTATCTCACTTCACTAAGTCTATTTGGTTCGTGGAATTGTAGAAATTGAAATAAAATCTCGATTTAGCCAAATCAAGGTTTTGCAAATCTTCATTCTCATTTTTGAGTTTTACTTGAACCATTTGTTTCACTTGAAAGATGAGTGGGAAAACACATTTTTATGTGTAAGCTTGGAGTTAGGTAGACTCCAAAAAGTAGTCCAATCTATTGTTTTTACACTCCTCAAAAAGCGTAACCAAGTATTGATTTTCAATTCCTACTTGCTAGTAGGAAGTTTGAAAACCTGATTTGGAGACAAAATTAGAAGTCTGGTATTCTAATTCTATTTTTCCAATTTTGAAACAAATGCAAAAAAAATCAAATCTAGATTTTGAAAAGGCCAATTCATGTCATCTTTAACAAACCAAACGAACCCTTAAAGGAAGAAAAGTATGGAATTGTAATGTAAGGAAGAGGAAAGTACCAAGACATGAAGATCGTAATGGTAAATTCAAGTTGGTTATTTTAATATAAAATGACCATCTTGATATTTTATTCAATAATGGTTAATCATTTAAGGAAATTCTAATGTTTTCAATTTTTTTTAATTAATTGTCATGATTTATTTTAATATAAAAATATAATTTTAAAACTGCAAAAAAATTTAAAGTCCCACACAACTACTTTAATTTAAATTATTATTTAGGTTAAACAATCAAAATAATTCAAATTTAATCTAAAAACATATTAAAATTTACATATATTTTAATTATAACAATTTTATAATATCAGTAATAAATCTTGTAATTATATGCATATTTAAAGAATATCAGAACATATAAAATTTAATTTAGAAACATTAAAATATATCAAGTCATATCAAATCTAAAATAATTGTCATCTTAAATTATTTCTTTATTATTCATATTAAAAAATAAAGAAAATCAATTTTAATACAAAAACATAATAAAATTTACATATCATTTAATTATGACTAGTTATAATATTGATAATAAATCTTCTATTTATATACATCTTTAAAGAATATCAAAACACATCAAATTTAATTTAGAAACATACTAAAATGTTAAAATAATATACGGTTATATCAAGTTTAAATTAAAACATATTAAAATTTATATAAAATCAATTTATAAACCTACTAAATTGACAAAAAAAGTTATTTAATTAAGTACATAGCGTAAAACTTTGTAAAATTATATGGTAATTAGAATAAATTCCTTTTTTAGGTGCTAATCTGTTATGAAGTTAAAGAGTACCATTTTTAGCCAATAGGCTTTTAATGTGGGATTGTCTTTGTACTTTTTCCCTGAAAAAGTTGTCTTACATCATGAAACTACTTTAAAAGCCACAAAACAACCTTAAGAAACTCGTAAAACCATTTTGCAACAGTCAAAAAATTTGTTTATGTTAAGAAAATGATGTAAAACATTATATATTTTAAATTTTATTTGAAAAAAAATTATTATCTATTTTTTAATGAGTAAAATAATTATTACTATTTTTTTAATTAATTAATTTAAAAATTAAAATAAATAATAGCACATATCTAATTATATGTAAAAGCTCTACTCTGCAAAAATGATGAATATGACGAATTATTCAAAGAAAGTAGGAAAACTGATCATGTCTAAAAATAGGCCTCCCCAAAATCAACATCAAATGATGGGAGGAAACATTCTCCAAGTTAAAAATTAGTTTCAAGTACTTGCCACAATCCAGGATGAACAACAAATCTACAAATCATCAAAAAAGTGGAAAGGCTTTGAAACCCTAATCCAGCTTCACATAGAACAAAACACTATCATTCATAAGAATCAGATCAGAAAAAATGAAAATGAATGGAAGATCATTCAAAACAAAAAGAAGTTTAGACAAGAAGGCAAAATACAAATCACAAAACCATATAAAAGGAACAAAGGTATAAACCAACAACTAAAGAATCAAGAGTTCTTCTTTAATAAAACCAAATACTTTGGCAAAGAAGATTAAAAATCTTTGTCGAGGCAAAGTCAACACAAAAAGAAAACAAACCAGCCCATCTTGATCTCTGAGCCCAATAACATACCCTTAGGCCTTTCCTTGTCTCGAACACGGGCTCCAAAAAAAAGCCAGGAAACATATGTTTCTATACTAAAAAGTCATCCTAAAAAGTTAATTCAAAAGAGAGCTAATACATCATCATCGTCAGCATACATCCCTCCACATCGGAAGAAGTAATATGTATTAAGAAAACCAAGTGAAGGAATATATCCTATTTTAAGCAATTCAGCCAAAATAAACAGCACCGATGCTATAATCATTAGAAACATATATAGTGAAGCAAAATAGCAGGAATGCACTGAAAAAGGCATTTATGCATATTGGAATGGTCCAAAAAAATTCATAAACAATCTGGAATGGAATCTGGCTAAATTCTATGAAGCAAAGGTAAGTAACATAATATCTCATGCAAATCAATATCGGTTTCTGTAATGTTAGGATATAGAATCTAGAAATGAACTATTAGAATTATCAGACTATTTTTATAAAGGGCATCATATAGATTTCATAGCATGGCAGCCTAACTTCAATGAAAACTATAACAAACAAAAATACGCAATCAAATGGATGGAATGTCCAAATATACCATCTGAATTAAATGATATCCTTAAAAGAATAGGTCAATCTCTAAGAACTCTAATGGGATTTGAAGTTAGTAAATCTAAAACAAGCAAGATAATATTCTTAGTAAAAACATAACAAAGCAAATCCATAAACAGGAAAATTATAACAAACAGATCAATATACAAATTAATCTTTATTGAATATACAGGAGAAATAAATAAAATTATAGGAACAGACTTTAACAACACTAATATCAAGAACAACGTTAAGAAAATACAAAGGGAAAGTAGGAAAAAGGATAAAAGAAATAGAGAAAAATCGAGAAAAAAGAACATCAGAGAAGTAAAGAAATCAAGACATGGAGAAAATAGAGATAGTCCAAGGGGCTCAAACGGAGAATCTAGAAAGAGAAGAAGAGGCAGAATATGGATGACTGACAAACACAGATTATCAACATTCTTTAGAAAAATACAAAAAATATAAAGATTGCAAAACAAAGAAGGACACAATAGATGAGATAAAGACTAATGTCAAAAAATTAAAGATGCTCACCCATGAGATACTGCTACTATAGAATGATTTGGGAGACCAATGTACCATAGTAAAAACCAATAATATAAAACACAAAGGCAAGGAGATCTTGAAGCTAGACTTAGAGGAGGAATCAACAAATAGAGGCAATATACAATTCAAATCAATAGAAGAAGAGATAACAATGGAACAAAAAGGAAAGAATTGCAATAATCAAACAGAAATAGGGATTCTTAGAGAAATTGAATCGGAGCAAGAAATGAATCAAGAACAAGATCAAACATGGGAGAAGAATGAACAGAGTCCTAACATCCCGCCAACAGAATCAGCCCAATGGATTAATGTTACTATTAGGAAAAAAATCAAAAACGAAGATTTATAAATCCTAGCAGACACTAACTAATGGAAAGGACATGTTTAACCCAAATAGAGAAGAAATAAGAAGGGAGATAGGTATAGGAAAAATATCATTAGAAATAGAACAGATTGGTAAGCAAATAAGCATGCAAGAAGTAGAGCAGGAAAACCAAGAACATTTAACATGGGAAGATTATGGAACTATGGTGGAAAGCCCTAATAGGGAAGATGGAATAGGGAAAAAAATATTGGAGGAAGAAGATCAATATCTAGAAGCAAAAGATTACCAAATGAATAACCAAATAATTAAAGAAATTTTAGCAGAGAACAATCAGGTAATAGAAGAATCTAAAATTTTAGAAAGAGTAAACAATCAAATGAATTTGGAAAACTTGGGTGGAGTTAAGAGAGGCAATAGGATGGGAAAAGGAACAAACTAACATTGTATAAATTTTACAAGGAAGGAAGGGGAAGAACCTTCCCAAGGAACAATGAAAATAACTACATGGAATGCTAGGGGCCTAAATGCCCCTAGCAAGAAATGCTTATTGAAGCATAATCTAACACTATTTGATACAAAGATTCTGTTAATTCAAGAAACAAAATTAAGTAAAGAAGAAGGTTTAAAGTTAGGACAGAAATTAAAAACTTGGAAATCATAATTTAAACCATCACAGGGAGCCTCTAGAGGACTGGGAATCATTTGGAATACCTGGAAAGTCAATATAGAAGACACAAGCTCCTACTCAAACTAGATGGGAAGTAGAGTTTCTAGCACAAAAACTAATCTACAGATGATAGCAATAAATGTCTATGGGCCCACACAAACAATAGATGAATTAATAGTTTGGAGCAAGATCAACATTTTCCTTAACACATTACATAATGAGAACATTATTATTGGGGGATAATTTAATGCAATATTAAATAGAGATGAAAAATATGGTGGGATAAGAACAATATCTAGAGCTACAAAAGATTTTAGAGAATGGACAGAAAAGAATTCTCTCATTGACATTCCTACAAAAAATGGAGCATATACATGGAATAATAGAAGAAAAGATTTTAGTTACATAGCAAAAAGATTGGACAGATTTTTCTTTAAAGGAGAGTTAAGCAACCTGAACAGAGAAATCAAGGCAAAAATTCTACCAATGGTAGGATCATATCACTTACCAATTAAAACTAAAATCAAGGAGCAGACTAGGCCCAATAGGAACCCATTCAAATGTGAAAAGATGTGGTTTATTGACAAAAACTTTATGAATAATATAAAAAAATGGTGGCAAGAAGAAAAATTTAAGGGATCTAAAATGTTATGCTTTGTATCCAAACTAAAAAGCATAAAAGAAAAGATATTAAAATGGAACAAAGCACAATTCAAAAACTTATTTAAAGAAACATTAGACATAGAAGAGAAACTAGAAAAATTAAACAAAGAAGTTATCAAAAAAGGAATGAATAATGAAACCTACCAACTAGAAAATGAATATCTACTAAAACAAGAAGAAATTTTAGCTAAAGAAGAGGTATACTGGAAGAAAAAATATAGAGAGAAATGGCTGGCAAAAGGAGATCGCAACACAAAAAAATTCACAACAACACCCTTCATCATAGAGCTTGTAATAATATAGCAAAAATAAAAAATACGCAAGGTGAATCAATAGAAAATTTAGATAAAATAGAAAAAATAAACCATGGAGTACTTTACAAATATCCTTAACAATTATGATACCTCTAATAGAATAGAATAGTAAGAAATGTTGAAAATAATACCTAAGGTAATTTCACTTGACAATAATAAAGTCCTCAATAAACCATTCACATTGCAAGAAATCAAAATGACTCTCTTTAATATTAACCTAGACAAATCACTAGGACCTTATGGATTTCAAGCATTTTTCTTCCAAAAATATTGGGAGATAATAGGTGAAGATTTATGGAAAGCATTGGAAGCTTTTAGGAATGAAGGAACCCTTTTAGCATAAATCAATCACACCTTCTTAACTCTCATACCCAAGAAAAACAAGTGTGAAGAACTGGGAGACTTCAAACCTATTGCACTATGAAACACTATCTACAAAAAATTTTCAAAAGCCTTAGCTAACCATCTCAAAAAACTCCTCCCTAAATTAATATCAAAAGAACAAACATGATTTGTACCTAGGAGATCTATCCTAGATGGTATTTCTATCATTCAAGAAATGGTTCATTCAACAAATAAAAAAATGAAGCATGTATGTTATTAAAATTAGATATACAAAAAGCTTGTGATAAAGTAGACTGGAGATTCCTATGTAAAATACTTGAAACTTTTGGTTTTATGAAACAATGGACAAACATCATCTTTCAATGCATCTCCACCCCAAAAATCTCACTCCTCATCAATGGAACCCCAGAAGGATTCTTTAGTATATCTAGGGGGCTCAAACAAGGTGACCCAATTTCCCCTTTCCTTTTCATCGTCATGTTAGAATCCTTTGGAAGAGCAATCAAAACTATGCAACTTCAAAATAAAAGTAAAGGAGTAAAGGTCACCAAAAATGTGGAAAATACCACTCACCAGCAATTTTTTGATGGCACAATTTTAGCCAGAGAAATTACTAGGAGAGAGATAGACCATTTTGAAACAATTACATGAAAGTCTCTAGTCAACAAATCAATGCAGAAAAATTAGAAATCTTTTTCTTAAACACCACAGGAGACAGAGAAGACTATATGGCAACAAACTAGGATTTAAAAAGGGCACCTTCCCATTTAAATATCTAGGAATATATTTAGAAAAAGGAAAAAAAAATAATCAAGGATGGGAACAAACTTTGGGAAGAATAGACAACCAAATAGAAGCTTGGAAAGGGAAATGACTAACTAAGGCCAGCAAAGAAAGAAAAATCAAAGTCATGTTATCAATTATAACTATTTATCAACTCTCATGTTTACAACTATCTAAGAACATAAATAAAAAAAATTGAAAAGAAATTAAGAGATTTCTTTAGGAATGGCCTAGAAGATAAAAAGAAGGCAGCATTGATCAAATGGGAAAAAATATGTAGGCCTCAAGAAGCAGGAAGACTAGGAATTAAAAACCTAGACTAGAAAAATGAAGCGTTAGGAGCAAAACAAGTATGGAGAATGTATCAAGAAGGAGACAACAAATGGGCCAAAATTATATATAATAAATATCTTAATGCATCTGACAGCACTTCAGTATTTAGAACTAGGAATCCTCCTAGAGGTCGGTTGCATGGAACTTCTTAATGAAGTGTCATCCCCTCATAACCAAATACACAACATGGGATATCAGGGTAAATGATAAAGCATTATTTTGGAAAGATTCTTGGAATGGGTAACCCCCCTTGAACACTCTGATATAACCCATAATGCCAAAATTCACTTATAGACTCTCTGGGGCTCTAAAGTTAAAGATTACATCCAAGTAATCCAAATCAACGAAGAAACTTTCTAGGAATGGAAATCCTTAGTTGATTGTGGTCTTAATTAGATAGATCAACAAATCCTACAAAATATATTGAAAGATTGGCTAATCAAAGTTAAAAATAGGGAGGATAGACTTATCTGGACAACATCTAAAGATAGAAGTTATAAAGTAAAAGAAGGATATAAACAAATTATTAACTCATAGAAATGGGAAACATTAAACATCCTGATAAACCTCTATTGGGATCCAGCAAGGTTTCCTAAAGTAGGCATCTTCATATAGGTAGCCACCCCAAAAAAATCCTTACACTGGACAAAATTAGAAAAATGGGATTTGAAGGCCCATCAAGATGTACTCTGAGTAAAGAAGAATTAGAAATAGCATAGCATCTTCTATATCAATGTAAATTTGCAAAGGAATGTTGGGTATGGCTCAAATCAAAACTTAACTGGACAACCCCTCTACCATAAAAATGGCAAGATCACTTAATAGGATGGCCAAAAAAAGTAGACGAGAAAGTATATGAAAAACTTTGGAGCATTACTCCAACAATTCTAGCTTGGGAGATATGGAAAGAGAGAAACAAATGAATCTTTCAAGACAAAGAACTAAATACACTATCACTCTACAATAAAATTGAGGCTAATATAGTGGAGGTAATAAATAGCAACCTTAGGAAAAAGACAACAGAAGAAGGATCATTTACAGAGTGGGATGTTGAAATGAAAAAATACTGGAAACATCTAATCAATCTACCCCTCACATATAAGAGGAACAATAGTGCAACCAGAAAAGAATGCAAATGGGAACCACCACTTAAAGGCTAGAAGAAACTAAATTTTGATGGGGCCTCTAGAGGAAATCCTAGCAAGGTAGGAATAGGGTACATAGGGAAGAAACGGGGAACTAGCTAGCAAAAAGAGCAAAACCTCTGGGAGTAACTTCAAATAACACAGCAGAACTAGAAGCAGTAAAAGAAGGACTGAAAATTTGTATCAATGTAAGAATCAAGAAAATTATAATTGAAGGAGACTCACAAACAGTCCTAAACACACTCAGGAAAGGGAAAACTCCAAACTGGATATTAAACTCCCAATTAGAAGCAACATTAAAACTACTAGAAGGATTTGAAGAAGTTAGATTCTCTCATATATTTAGAGAAGACGATACTGAAGTAGATAATTTAGCAAAAAAAGGTACAGATGTAGAATACATATCAACATTTAATCATAGCTAGATCATGAATATTATACTTAGTTTATATCCACTAGTGTCATCCCCTTCAACACTCGGATACATGATTTTCCATATTGGCGCAAATCTTGGCTCACGTATCTGTGAACACATAAAATTAGCTTCACAGGGATATCATGAATTAAAGTATCACTTTAATTATGATCTTGAGAGGAGAATTACCATTCAAAATCATGTTGATGGCATCACCACTCATCATTCTAGACCCTTCCCTTCTGCTATTATATTAATATGGGCCAATTTTGATTTTTTCATATTAATCCCCTTTTCACTAAATTGGCTTTGTATTGCACCCCCACTATGGATATTAACATCTACTTGTATCATGCCTACAATAATAGAACCATGTCCTTTTGTGGTTCTGTTAAACCGAAAAGATGGAACCGGTTGTTTTGACATATTGACAACATGAGTAGAGTTGCAGTCAGTAGGGTCTTGGGGGAAGGGGTTTTTAACTATGACTATTTATGGTGCATCAATAGTGATATTATGGGGTTATGGATAGGATTCCTAGCTAGGGTTGAAGTAGAAAAGTGGGACATTATCAAACTGAGCTATAACATTTTTTACCCAAGCTAGCTGATAGGTTTGGAGGAAGTAGTTTTCAACACTGACAAAAAACTTAAAATTTTGTTGCCTGAAGCTTACATGGAGCATCAATTAGGTAGCCCTAAACTCGCCAAAAGCCCTAAATGTCCCTAATTGGTAATTAGAGATAACATTCTCTTCTTCAAAGAATGGCTGAGGATGGAGGCTAGCATGCAATTCTTACTATGATGAAGAGGCATTAAAGAGGACCCAGCTAGAGAATGGTGCACAAATTACCTATAGGCTTTCAACGCGTATGTTCACTCGAATATGGATCTCTCTGACTTGGAAGTGGTTGATTTTTGCCTACCCAACTATGAAAAATCAAGCACAACAAGGAACACCTACAAATTCCCACCTAGTTCTAGGGAAAAAAACTTCCAAGAAGCCTCTGAGATCATTATGGTCTTCAAGAAGCATAATCAGGATCTCAGGTGAATCCCTTGTTTTCTCTTTGATTTTTTCTCCCATCCCCTTTATAGCTATGGGCTGATATTACTATTTTTAGTTTAAGGTTTTTTAGGTTTGGCTCAGCTTCATTTTCCCTAGGTAGCTTATAAAATCTAGAAAGTTAAGGAGTATGGTAGATGTTGACTTGCTACATTTTACTAAGGCAGCTAGAAAATGATATATAATCTAGGGCCCTCTTAGTACATGTCACAGTTTGGAAAGGTTTCATATGTATATTATGTTCATATTAATATACTATCCTTATTTAGATTATCTCGATTCGAAATTCAACTGGTCTGGAAATGGTTCTCAGCTAATTTTGTCTTTTCTGCCTGTTTTGGGTTTTTTAATTTGTTTTGTCTATAGATCTTTTCGTACCCTTTCCTCATCTTTCATCTTTAAATCAATGGTAATTCATACACTTAAAATCCTAAATCAGTATGTAACAAGGATGAATTTGGTATGGTCATATAAGATCATTTAATAATATTTAAAGATTTCATAGGCTAAAATGGAATCTCTTGTAACATTATAACAAAACTATCATTAGCAATATAATTACTAGTGAGAATACTACTCAAAACTTGTATAGAATATAATTATCACATGAACTTCAATTAACTTCAATATAATCTATAAAATAGATTTCAGAGAAATGATTACTATCTCCTATTTCGATTTTGCTCTAACCTACAGATTCTGGATCATCCCTCTGATTAGACTGAGTATTTTGGTAGCATCTTCCCTTAAAATATTATTCTAACATGGACATTAATTATATTCTTTTATTTGATTAACAATTAACTCTATTTGGTGGTTAGCCTGTGCTGTTCCTTTTTAGCAAGTATCCTCCTAACCCAAGGTAGCATTTCTATGGGTGATCTTGTATTATTCTCTCTAAAAATTATTTGCTACATAACTTTTTATGCAGAATATAATAAGGACTCTTTGATCCTCTTTCTTACTGGGGTATGCCCCTTTTATTTCATTTGTAATAAAGCATATAGGTCCCAGGCTAGATTGGAGGTTTTCTTACTCCGTTCTTTCCTACCAGTGCCCGTCAGAACGGAGAAACTTGTAATCATTTATTATTTTATCTAATATAATATAAGGCTTCAGCCATTTACTGATCACAAATAATAAATAAATAATAACATTGTATAAAATAATAGCGAATGGATAAAAATAATTGTATAAAACCTAAAAATTATGTTTTATTTAGTAAAGAAGATATGTATTTTTTAAAATAAATTATTGTATAACAAGTTTATTTCTTCTTTAATTTAATTGTTCTTTTAATGATAAGGGCAAAAATAATTAAAAATAAAGCAATGATTACAAACTCCCCGTATTATCAATTAAAAGTAATTATATTGTTCAATAAATAAAATGAAGAAAATATAAATACAACGATAAAATTTAAAGAAAACAAATATTAATAATATCTTCAAAAATAAAAATATTAAATTTAAGATTAGTTTTTATATTAAGAATTAAATATATACTTTCTCTACTTTTATTCTTATAAAAATAATTATTATCTATTTAATTAATACAAGAAAACTTAGTATACTAAAGTTGAGAGTACTTTTTTATAAATAAATATTTTTATTATCATAAAAAATAAATATCATGCATTTAATTAATTGAAAAAAAAATTCATTAAAAAAATTATTAATAGAACATTTATGTTGTTTTTAACTTTATCTTTTTTATTAATTATTTTGAAAATTATAATAAAACTTATAAGAATAGATAAAATTAATTTTATAAAACTTAAAACTTATATTTTAAAAAATATGTATTAATCAAATAAAGTATTGAAATGGTATAATATTATAATTACAAAAAATTCTATATTCTTGAATGAATGCAATAGAAAAAATCTAAATGCAGTGATAATATCTCCATATATATATATATATATATATATATATATATATATAATATTGGAAAAAAATTATATACTAAATTTATGATTACTTTTTATATGAACAATTAAATAAATAATTTCTTAATATTTAATTTTTTTCTCAATATACAATTTAATCAATGTATTTTTTATTAAATAAAAATATCAAAATTAAAATAAACAATAACAAGATATCTAAATCTCCAGAATACTAAATAAAATTGATTTGTATGAAATAAAATAGATTTGTATTAATTGAAAAAAATTAATTAATTTTAGTTTTGGCAAAAAAAAAATTTAAAAATAATCAATATAAATTATTTATTTACTTAAATTAAAGTACAAAAATTAGAATAAATAAAATAAGACTCAAAATTCTCTAAAATAATAAATTAAATTAAAAACTATCTATTTATTTATTATTTTAAATTTTCCTAAAAACTATGCATAAATCTTGTCATTTGTTGAACTTATACATACAAATATAGGGTCAGAGTATTTCAAATAACCACAAATTTGAGAAGACTCGCATATTGAAAGGTATTTGACATATTCGTATAAATGAAGTTCAAATTGAATTTTTAATTGTCAATATTTTGGGAGTTGTCTACTTTGTATAGTGTTAAGTATCAAATGCACATTGAATACATTGATTGCTTCTAAAATGGGACAAGCACTAATATTCAATATTTGTGAGTTTGTGTCTCAAGGCCTTTTGAATAGACCCAAGATATTTTGGCACAAACAACTTGTCAACTAGTAATATCTACCTATGTTTTAGATTGTAATAATCTTTTGGTTTACTGTGTGGTATGATTTTAGGTTCAAATTAGTCCTCTAAAGAATCTTGCAGTTGTTTTGAATTTTGTCTCAGCAAGTAATTATTACATGAATGATTGGTTTCTTGGGGGTGTACTAACATTTACTTTTCTTGCTTTTCAAGCCTTTTGATCAAGATTTGATAGCTTTGTATATAGAATGTTTCATTAGCATCTCTATGGTTGATATCAAAGGTAGATTGTGATAGACAATTGGTTTATTTGAGCTAACTTGGATAAGAATTATTTTCTTGCATATGAGAGTCTTTAAGTAGTATTACTCTAATGTTATCTTCTTATTACATCTAGAGGTTTTTAATTATGTGGATAGATTATGGCAATTGATCATCAAAAAATAATTCATACCTCCTTTGGGATGAAGGGGAGTTCTATGTCTAATATTGGATAGCAACATGTGGGAAGAGTTCACTCGACAGTTCTCAAATTATTAAACCATCAAGCAACAAACTATAAAATATGAAAGGATGGTTGGGATTATGCTCTAAATAATTTTTTTTAACCTGTCAGTTTATCACTTCCCATCATTAGGTTTCCTATGATAAGATAAGATAAGATAAGATAAATATGTTAATGTCCAACAAAATACCACCAAGGGTATAAGGGACTGAGAGCATACAACCAAAGAAGCAGTAGGCATCAAGACACCAAATGGTGTACGAGAAAGAGCAAGCTAGAAAAAAAAGAAACAAAGAATGAAAGGAGCCAACAAAGAGGCAATAACATGGGATCCTTCCTCCACTAAAATAAATTCAACACCAAATGTGATGATTCTGGATAGGAAGGACCTCTGGTTCGTCATTGCAAGTTGCAAGAATGGTGTCACTAAAGAGTAAGAGTAAACCTAGTGCAAGGCTTCACTAATCTAGAGTGGCCAGCTAGGAGAGTACTAGAGGCATTGGAGGGATCTA
Source organism: Cupressus sempervirens (assembly GCA_028749045.1). Classification (NCBI taxonomy): domain Eukaryota; kingdom Viridiplantae; phylum Streptophyta; class Pinopsida; order Cupressales; family Cupressaceae; genus Cupressus; species Cupressus sempervirens. The sequence goes on from CM053790.1 coordinate 651,239,953, forward strand.
CTTTATCCCCCACATTAGAGACATGGGGGAGAAGAAGGTGGTGATGAGGAGCTGATCTCAGGCCTTCTAGGGGGTCAAGCGTTGTAAAGTGTGGTCCCAAAACTGCATTGCCTCCGTGAGATAGAATGCCAAACACATCTAATCTGTGTATGCAAAGAAAGTCACAAGGGAACTACACTCTCTAAATAGAAAATAGAATCTCCCTTTGATCTCATAGTAGGACAAGCAATGGAAGATGAAATGGGTCTCAGTATCAACCTCAAACATAGAGCACAAGCAATAGATCTAGTCCTCCCTACCCATATGATGATTAATCTAGATCTATAACTGGTGGGAGCCAACTCTAAAAGATCCAAGGGAGATGCATAAGGCATGACACCAACACCGCAAAAAGTAGCTAGGTCATGTAATAATCCCATCAATGATAACCAAGAAGTGCTTAGCATAAAAGACCATCTTAGGATGTAACCCCCCAACTGGGTTACTCTAAGTTGCAGTGATATATTGTATGTAAATGTCCAACCTAACATGCCCATTCAACTCTTGTTGTGATAGGAGGAGATGAGCAAGAACATCCAATGAAAACTAGAAGGGAGGGAGGTGGTCAATATCAATCCCTATTGCTCAACAAAGAGGTTGCCTGAGCATACCAACATCGACCTCTAGGGGAGGGATATGAGGCAACAATGACAATAGAGGAGCAATAGGCCAAGTAAACATATCTATGATGACCATCCACAGAATCTGCAAAGCCATGAAGCTAGTGAAGAAACCAAACCAGATCAAAAATGGCACCCAATCTGAAATGATGAGCCCCAAATTCTACTATAATAATGCCATAGGGGGTGAATCTATGGTATCTAATAATGCATCAAAGAAGTAGAGTCTAAACACACTTAATAGAGTCCCAATCTGAGTCAAGAAGAGATGGTCCCCATACCAATGAACCATAAATCACTATTGGTCTAACCAAGGAATCCAAAAGGGACAACTTGGACATCATGTTCTAGAAGTGGTGTATAAAGCATTGTCTCTTAAGAATAGCAAGGGAGCACATCCCCTTGTTAACTCTGGGCTGGATGGTCGGCCTCATACTAAAGTGATGTCCCAAGAACTTGGCACTGAGGTATGTGTAAGAAGAGGTGATCTCAATTTCCTATCCCTGAAAGTAAAGGTGTAGATCAAAGATCTTCATTCGATAGCATAACCCAAGTCTTACTTAGGTTCATAGTTATTTGTTACAAGTCACAAAAGGAACCCAAGCCATCTAGGAGCCTCTGAAGAATCTTGTGAGAGGATACTAAACGGACCACATCATCAGTATAAAGGAGAATGGAGATCAAAACCTAGTGTAAGTAACAACCATCACCTAAGAGAAAAGACTCTCTGAGAAAGGTCTCAAGCTCATTAATATAAATGCCAAACAGTTTGGGGGAAAGAATGTAACCTTGTTTCACCCCAATAGTGCTCTAGATAGGAGCTAAGAAACCCTTAAGAGTCTTGAACCTACCCACAATGTTCTCATATAATCTCATAATAGTAGTCAATAAGATCTCTAAAATCCCAATGTCTCTGAGCCTCTAGAAAAGGGCCACCTATGGGACGGTGTCAAAAGACTTATGAAAGTTTACAAAACAATAGGAAAATTTTATAGAGTAGTATCAAGCCTCCTTAATAATAGCTTGTAACATCATGATGTGGTCCATGGTATGGTAACTTGCCTAAAACCCAACTTGGTCTCTAGCTCTGCAATCCCTCATGTCAAGCTCTCTACTAAGAATCATGTTCAGTGTTGTGGTGTAGAGCTTGGCAAAGGTGTGTCCAATCTTGATAGTCTTATAGTTGTTAGGGTTAGAAGTTAGCCCAAACTTGTGGATCACATAGATCACATGCCTCAACTAGGAGTATGGGAAGCCAGTGCAAACCACTCTATCAAAGAGTGTGGGAAGAAAGGAGCACAACAATGAGGCACCAAGCTTAAGGAGCTCAGCCTGAAAACCCTCCTAGTTAGTCACCTTGCTACATTTCATGTATCTAAAGGCCTCAACAATGCTAGAGAAGGTAAATTGGTTGTGGCAGTGGTGAGGCGATATGAGGTGAAGGGGGGGCTAGCCATGGATTTCATACAAAGTGGAGGCATGGGTGGTGAGGGAGATCAAATCAAGGGAGGAGAACAGGGGGTGGAGTAGTAGGGGAATAAAGTGTGCCAGAATAGCTTGGGATCCTAAGAAAGTGTGGCACACAAAGAGTAGCACTAGAAATTAATGAACAATTATTTCTTGGAGTGAAGGAAATGATGATAAGCATGACAAAGGCTGGTGAAAGAAGCGGAGTAAATCTCAAAGGTCAAGTGCAAGTGGCGATGATAAGATTTGCAATCATCATCTAACCATTGTTTCATAGGGAATGTACTAAAATGCTTGGAATGATGAGAAAGATGATGGGGGATGGAAAGGAGAGAAGACTCCCATATCGCAGCTGTCAGCAAGTCAAACATAGAAGTAGTTTGTCAAGCTTGGAGAAGGTAAGTTGAAGCTTTAATAGAAAATCACTTTTGCCTCAATACAACCATGAAAAATGGGAAGGGAGACAATAAGGCTTTATCTTAGAGGCATCCTTCAATGTCACAATGAAGGAGAATGGACTTGATGCTCCCTATAAATTTGAGAAGCAAGATAGTGCATAACGGTTTTCCCTAGAATTTTTATTAGTCGAGAAGGTTGAGATACCTTTCCTTTTCTTGTTTCTTGAGTTATTGGGTCCATCTTCCATGACAAGAATTTGTGGCAAGGTAAAGGTACAAATATGTGTCACCCTTTTACAAAGGAAAAGGCTAACATCAAAACAAGTGTTAAACTTCAATGATGTAAAAGTGATATTTCTATTTTGAATTTTAAGTTGGTGCAAACTGATAAAATGTCTATAAATGGATAAATTTTGTGTCTATTTTTTTTTAATTAAAAGTTAAAAAATAGTATTTTTAAATTTTCAATGGCCTTTTTTTACAGTGGAAAAAATTTAGCAAATCAAGGGTTATAGTTCCCACCATAAAAATAAATGCAAATAAATGTTTTTCCACCTAATTTTGAAGTATGCTTTTTAATGACATATGTACCTAGAACTATCAAAAAGAAAGATTCAAATTTTTTTTATATTTTGCCTATTATAGCTATTCCAAGTTCAACTTTTCATAATCTAACATTTTTTTGTTCCCACCATCTTTCCCTAGTGAATCCATGTTAATCCTTATAAAAGTTACATATTATCGAAGAGGACTCTCTCCTCTAGAACAATTCATCATTTTTAAATTTTTTTGATATCATCTACTAATTTATATATATTTGAATGGGCATCATCTTTAATGTTGAAATACCTACTTGCACTATTTTGCAATTATTGTAAACAATATAGAGTCGCCTATCAAAAAAAATATGTGGATAACTATGACTCATAGCTCTATCCAATGGTTTTTTTTTTCTTTTAAACCCTAATTTTGATGTTGAAATTGGCCTGTGAAGTGTAAAGTTTTTTAGAATTGCAAAAAACATGACAGAAACTACCACATAGGATAACACATAGACAGTTTCGATCGGACCCAATCTGGCTAGATCGGATCCAGCCGAACTGCATGACATGCACAAGCGAGTCGACATTGCATGCACAAGGTCACATGCGACAGCCTCAAGGATTTGTTTGTTTTAAATGAATAAAATATGTTTTTTATTTGAAAACTAAAGTTTTTTTTTAATTCGTATTTTTTACTAATATTTGCATTTTTATTATTTAAAACATTAATTTTTTAAAATTTTTATTAAATAAAATCAATTATATTGTAGAAATTTTTTGAAATTAAATTTTTAAAATTATTTGTGTATTGAAATCAATTAATTAAATTTTTTGTTTATTTTAAATTTATTATTTTATTTGATTTAAATCAATTATTAGAGTTAATTTAATTATTTTAAAGAATTATTAAAACTATTAATATTATTAAATAGTTAAATTATTTAATATATTTAATCATTTTGCTTAATCTAAATTTAGGAACGCTTTAATGCAACTATTTTGTCTTAAGATTCTCTAGTTTTACAGACAAAAAAATATAATAAGCTTCTAAAAAGTTTTTTCTAAATTTTTTATGATCTACTATTATTTATGGAGTTGAATTTGGAAGTCTTGTGTATGTAGGTGATTCGAAGCTCTATATTCAAGTTTTTGTGCAATGGGGAATAAAGCGACACTACAACATTTAGGGTCAAATTGTGACCGCAATTTGTGATGGCAGTGATATTTGTGGTGATTTTCATGTTTTTTTTGTAATTATCCCTGACACCATTGCAATACTGATGTTGGCACTGTAATTGGGATGCCCTCATGAGTATAAACAAAAAAAAATATGACATAAATCATTCCCCATTTGTTTTGATTATGGATAATTGCACACAAAAGAGGGTGGAGAGCTCTAAATGTTGATGTGCCCTTGTCATTGGTGCATTTTGTTGATGTCATCTATGCATTTCATTGTTGTGTATCTATACATTTTATTGTTGTGCCCTTTCTCTGTAATTTTGTTATCGTATCCTTGTGATCTTTGCATTTCATTGTCGTTCCCTTGCTCTTTGATTTCATTATCATGCCATTGCTCTACGATTTTGTTGTCATGTTGTGCCCTTGTGATCTTTGTGCCCTTGCTCTATGATATCGTTGCCATGTTGTGCCCTTGCTCTGTGATTTCATTGCCTTGCCCTAGCTCTATGATTTTCTTCAAAGGAGATATGTAAATGTTCATTTTTTTCCTTCTAAACAAGTATCTCTTTCTATTTCCTTCTAAACATGTATATTTAGAGATCTTTTTAAAGGTGTTTATTACATCTTAGCACAATAGAAAAATTGGTCCAGTTGCATACATATTCTAGAATTCAAATAATAAAATTATAAAACTCACTCAACCTATGCTAAGTGACTTATATCAAGATCCTCCACAAAAATAATGCAAACCAGGAAAAATGGGCAGAGTTTGCAAGAAATTTTACAAAACCTTATCATAGCAGATATTTTTAGAAAGAAACTAGCCATAATCTAGTTAAATGGGTCTAGTTGCTGATTAGTTAGGTTGATTAAAAATTCTTAGTAGAACTACCATCAGATTAGGTACAATAAAATGAACAAGCAATTGTTCCCAACTAGCAAGACCAAATATAGTTTTCCAAGGTGATAAAATTGCATATGCAAGGGATTGAAGAATAACTTCAATGAAGAGTTGAGTGTAAGGAGTTGATGAAGCAAGTTTTTCTTCTGTGTAAATGTCATAATCACAAGGCTCATTCCCTTGTAGAAGCCTCTGCCATAATGACATTACCTCTAAACCATGCATAGCATGTTGAAGTGGTTCCCAACCTTGAAACACTTTTATAAGCATTTGATACTTGGGATCATCACAGGGAGACTATGCCAATACTTGAAACACTCTTATAATCATTTGATATTTGGACTATAAATACTCAATGACACTTGCAAGTGATTCTAATGTCATAGTACCTACCACAACATTTTCTTGGATTCTATCCAATGGCCCCCATAATATCCTCTATGTTGTCTAGATGTTGTTTCTATTGTGTGGTCTCTCTCTAAAGCCTCTCCTTCTCTTTCTAAAGTCGTTCCTTCTCCTTCACTCTCATGCCTTAAATTTTGATTATCAAACTTCTGAATATATGCCTCTACCTTATCTAAAATCAACTTTACATTGTGTTGTAACTCTAGCATAGGTGTTTGATCATCAATAGCTTTAATTTCAGAATTCAAGTTTTCAATATTGGTCAACACCCTCACTTGTAGACCTCTCATGTGAAGCATTTTTTACATTGTTTCAACACTATGTTTTTGCTTCTAAACTAACAGTTCCTTAGGTGCATTTTCTTGTAAAACAGTAATTTTGTTGAACAATTTTAAAATCTTAGAAAGTGCATTGTTGTTTTCATGTACATACGTATATATGTTTGTATGTATATATGTATGTATTTATATATGTATGTATGTATGTATGTGTATATATGTATGTATGTATATGTGTATGTATATATACATCTATATATGTATATGTATGTGTATATATACATACATACACACACACACACATATCTATGTGTCTATGTATGTATGTATGTATATATATAGATAGAGATCTTGTGGATTGTAGATTATGGATTATAAACAAAAAAGAAAATAAAAAGTGGCACTAATCATTTCCCATTTATTTTGATTGGTTGTGGAGAGTTGCATGTGAAAGAGGGTGGAGAGCTTCGAACAAGGGTGGAGAGCTCTGAATGTTGGTGGAGATCAGTATCGTTCCCTTGTGATCACTGCATTTTGTCATCATGTTGTGCCCTTGTGATCTTTGTGCCCTTGCTCTATGATTTTCTTCAAGGGGAGAAGAGTTACCTATCTAAATGTTAATTTTCCTCCTTCTAAACATGTATCTCTTGTTCATATATAATAGCTTTGGTCATATTCAAGGATAATTGATTATGATGATTGTATGCATATGTGCATGTATGTATGTATATCAGTTCACTATGTAAAATGATTTACATGCATACATATACACTTGCATAGTACTTTTGATAAATTAAATTAATCATTCATATCTTGAATTCACACAAGCAAGCAATTATCATTACATTCAATCAAAACTATTCATACCAAACTAAGTATGCATAAATATGTACTTATAGATTATATTATCTCTTGGTGATTGAGTGAATATCTCATGCATAATATCATCCAGGTAATGATCAGATGCATTCACAAAAATTCATAATAGGATTGAGCAGATGATCTATTTATGTTACGTCATACTTGTTTTATTGAACATTTTGTTTAACATAATTAGTAATACTAGAACTATACAACTACACCTAGTACTAGAATTATATATTAGCCTATATATTTGTTATATCACTCTAACACAAATATAGATCTCTGATAGTTATCTTTTTAATTTGAAGATCTTCATATTTAATGTGAAGAGCTTCCACTACTAGATAGTGGAATAGCCACAATGTGGAGCCACATAGCTCATGGTGTTTTCCACCAAATTATATTTTTATTATTTTTTTGTTGTTCAAAACTATTATAGGTGAATGTTCTAATTTTCCATACTTTTAATAATTTTTCACTTGTCATTTGAGGTAATTTTCTATTCTAAGATAGAGACATCTATCATAAGGATGGGCATACCAATTTTGATCATACCACTTTCAAAGTTGATTCCATTATCAAATTAATGAAACTACTTGCAATTGAAACCTTGATTTTCTGCAACTTGCCCAATCAGACATTCACACAACCATCTTCCTCCTACCTTGCCATAGCACATAGCCCTTGTTTGAGGTTTATATCTTAGTCCCTCTTGGGTTTTGAACCTCATTGAACCTATTTCAAAATGGTTCCATTGGTTCAAGGAGGTTCATATGTTCAATAAGTTTAGTTTCCTAAGTAGTTTAGTGGTTTTGGTGTTCAGAAGGCTTTTGGCTTGGATCATAGTACTGAGATTCAAAGACTCTGCAATTTAGATTGAATGGTGCATATCAATTTGTCCTAATGCTTTTAGATGTCTCCAAGGGTATTTAGGTGTATTTTGGTTCATAATATTCCATGCACCACAAATCAAAATCAAAATTCACATTTCAAAGGCCAAAGGTTCTTAACATGAAACTAATGATTCAAAGTGTTGGTTCATCAATCTGAATGTATAGTTCAAATGTTCAAACTTGATAATTCCAAGTAGCCCATACCATTTCAAAAGACCAAGTCCAATGATTTGTATCTAGTAGTTTGATGATATAGAAATGTAATATGGAGGAGGATATATTGGCATCACAAATGAATCATCCCATATCCATAAACAACACCTAATCTTCTATAAGTCTCTCTCCTCTAAAGACCCAATACATGGAGCCATTATCATCATCAGTAGACTCACTCTCCTCAGACAAATTATATCAAAACTATTCATACCAAACTAAGTATTCAAAAATTTGTACTTACAAATTATATTATCTCTTGATGATTGAGTAAAGATCAAATACAGTTTTTCAAGGCGATAAAATTGCATATGCAGATGTATGTATGTATGTATGTATGTATGTATGTATGAGTATATGTATGAATGTATGCATGTATGTATATATGTATGTATGTATCTCTACATCTCTGCATTTCATTGGCATGCCCTCTCTCTCTCTCTCTCTCTCTCTCTCTCTCTCTCTCTCTCTCTATATATATATATATATATATATATATACATATGTATCTATATGTATCTATATACATACACATATGTGTGTATATGTATGTATGTATATAAACAAAGAGTTCTCTCTATATATATGCATACATATACATAAAGAGAAGCTTCTCTAATCACCTACTGGGGGAAATATAAAGAGATACATGTTTAGAAGGAAAAGAAAAGAACATTTACATAGGTACCTCTTTTCCTTTGAAGAAAATTGCAGAGCAAGCACTACTACATTTGGGCCTAAATTACACCACAAATTACACTGTCATCGCAAATTGTAAAAAAAAAAAAAATTTAAATTACCACAAATTACACCGTCGTCACAAATTGTCATCACAATTTGACCCCAAATGTTGTAGTGTTGCAAATGGCACAGAGATCGCAAGGGCACAACACGGTAACAAAATTGTAGAGCAAGGGCATGGAGATCACAAGGAAAAGACAATGAAATGTAGATATCACAAGAGTAGGACAATGAAATGCAATGATTATAAGGGCATGAAAATGAAATTATAGATCTCCAATGATCTCCACCAATGGTAGGACAATGAAATACAAAGATCATAAGGGAATGACAACAAAATGAAACAATCACAAGGGCATGACAATGAAATCTCCACCAACAATCAAAGCTCTCCACTCTTGTTCAGAGCTCCCCACCCTCTTTTGTGTGCACCTCTCCACAATCAAAACAAATGGGGAATGATTTATGTCATGTTTTATTTTTATTTGTTTATATCTAAAATCAACTTCACATTGTGTTGTAACTCTAGCATAGGTGTTTGATCCTCGATAGCTTTCATTTCAGCATTTCAGCATTCAAGTTTTAAATTTTCCTCTTCATCATATAGTCCTTTCCAACCTAAAATACCACTTTTCTACTTCATTAAAATCAGTACTTGAACAAAGCCAATGTTGCCTCCAACATTGCAGCCATATGATAAATTGGAATAGCACATACTCGAGCCATAACCTAGTTAAATTGGTCTAGTTGTTGAATAGTTGGGTCAATTACAAATTCTTGTAGAACTATCATTAGATTAGGTATGATAGAATGAACAATTAGTTGTTCCCAACTAGTAGGATCAAATACAATTTTCCAAGGTGATAAAATTGCATATGCAAATGCATTACTTGTATGTCATGCATGAAGCGCATTCCCCAATTTATAATGAATGGTTGGATATAAAGGCTTCATACGGTAGCCCAAAAATTGAATCCAAGGATGTAGCCATGCATGTATTGAAGTTAATTTAGGCATCACTATATGATCCAGAATGTTATGAAGTACTGAAGCTGGTAGTAACTGTTAGAGTAATTAGATATTTCCTAATTAACTCTAGTCTACTTAAGCTAAACTTTAGGCATATAATAATTAATTATTATGATGCAACCTAGGTTAGACCTTTTTAGGGTTTTGATCTCCTTTATGAGGATGATCTCTCTTTGTAATTATTAGACAATTCATTGTCGACAATAGCAATATCCATTTTTGGTCATCATGAATGTCTCATCTATGGATTTGGAAATTCCAACCTCCATAGCTTTTGCTTCTCTCTTCTTGTGATAGGTGTTTGCATGTTGGTGATTCTTGGAGTTGTGGGGTTGAGCTTTCATCAACTTCAACATGGTATCAAAGCTTCAGATCTTCATGCCCTTGTTCTATTCGTGAGAGATTTGGCATCAATTTTTAGATCTGAGCTTTCAACATTTTTTTTTGAAGATCTGGGGGGTCACTAATTTTTGAGGCACTTTGAGCAAAAATAGACATCACCGTTGAGCTTAGAGTGCTCAAAAACCCTCATTTCCATATAAAATATGTCCTATTTGGACACTATTGAAATCAAAGGGAAAAAATTTTGCACCTAGGTTGTATTGACCTAGGCACACAAATCAAAGTGGTGATTTTTTTATTTGTCATTGCAATTTGTTCAGAAAGCATTTCTTTTTGTTTAGACTAATCAAATTATTAGCAACCCTAGGTGGAGATTGGGAGTGCATTTTTACTTGAAGATCTGGTCACCATGAAGTATCTTGGGTACCGTGTATTTTTTCTTCAAGCCTTACATGCTACTTATTGGTTCCTCTATATGTGTTGCTATCCTCCATGGCTTTCATCTTCCCATTAAAGTGGTTTGCATTGGAAACTAGATTTTTAGCATGTATAAACATAGTGAGGGAAGGATATGGTTGTTCAGCATCAATGTTTTTGATGTCATTTCCCCTTCTAGCTTAATTTTTCCTTTTTTAATAGAATTGAAAAAAAACTGGTTTTAAATGTCCCATGCATCTTCATGATCTAAAAGATATAGTTTTTCACTTTGGAAAATTCTTGCTTTGTGGTCTGGTCTAAGATTTATTAAGTGCAATTCTATTGTATGGATTTTTTGGAAACTTGTCAGATCTGGCCTACCACTCAACTCCTGAAGGGAGATGATTTCATTTGAGGAGAGTAACAGTATTTGGAGGCACAATTTTTTTGTTTTTTTTGGATGCTCACATGTGCTCACAGCTCTCCATGCTCCACAGGTGACCCCTCTATTGTACACCTTGTCCCATGCACCATTTCATTCCCTCTCTCATGCATTTTTTGACTAGGCCGCTAACAATCCTAGTTGGAGCCTAATTGCATGCCCTTCATTATGGAGCAGGAGTTTAATTTTGGTGGAGGTGTGAACTTTAGATCAATGTACAGTGACATTGTTCTTTTGATTGGGTGCCAACCTTCTTTTCCAATGAAGTCTCCATCTAATCTTCCATTGAATGACAACTTTAGTAGACAATGTGGAGCACATTATGGGGAGCTCATTATGTGCATTACCTTGCACTTGGGCATTTTTGTAACATGGAAAACTTGACTAACAACTTTTATCCATGTGGGCCCACCTCTCCCACCTCTCTCAATCACCACCGAGTTCAATGCTTTTGAGATACTTTGTAGGTGTAGTTTTCAAGATCTAAATGCATTTTTTTGAAGCTCATGGATTCATGACCCTACATCTTCCATGAAGTTTCAATGGGTGGTTTTATGCCTCTTCTAATGGTTTTCTCCACTGATAAAGCGTAATATTGGTGGATTTCTAAAGGATGCTCTTATGGAACTTATTGAAGTATTTTATTTTAGTGAAGTGTTATAGCTTCTCCCTCCATGCCTACTACCATGTGGCCAGCTTTAATGCCACAAGGTTTTGCAAATTTCCATGCCTTTTTTGGCATTTGACATGTGTTTTTTGTCTCTCCACTATGGGCGTGAATCTTTTTTGACATTTGGCAACCATTCTTGGCCACTGGAATTTTCTTTCAGCACTAGCTCTTTTACTGGCAACACTAATTTCTAACATCTTTGTCTTGTTTCCTACAATTAGATTTTTATTCTAGTAGCGATCATTTTTTAGGCTTTTTTTGCCTTGACAGTCATTTGACTATCAAATTTGTGCTCATCACTAGTTGACGTCAGCACCATGGTAGCACTACATCAGCTTATACTATCGCCTGTTCAAACTCTATTTGGACCTACCTTCACATTTTTACTCATATCTTAGGCATACAGACTCAATTTTTTGCAAACAAGATATCACCAAAAAGCTAGTTCCAAGCTCGTAACAATGGTATAGTTAGTTTTTAGTTTTGATGCCACTTTATGACTTTTCTTGCTACCAAAGTCAGGGGTAAATTTTTTCACTCCATGAGACATATCTTGAGCATCTAATCTCTAATTTAGGAATTCTTTATATTTTTGGAAAGGTATTTTCGAGCTCTTTGCAGTGATGTTGGTTGTTTTTTCCAAATTCTACTCTAGGAACATTCTATTCAATCTTTTTATTTTTTCATTCTAATAGATATCTTGGTTATTTCAAGTTTGAGGATCGATTTCATTGCTTCAGATGATCCTTCATGACTTGTAATATCTATTATATTAGTCTTATGTCTCTTATGGTCTATTTAGACATCATTTGTATACATTCTTGCAAATACACTAAGATAAAGTGCCATACTAAATCTATATTTTTGTTTCAATTGTTTTGCCTCCTAATTTGAGTAGTGTCATATAAGAACACTCATGCAGATTATTGTATACTAGGGATTCATATCATGTGCCTTATTGTACATGCAATACTCATGATTAAAGTGTCATGAGGGGTTGATTTTTTGCCTTTCTTTGCCATCTTCCTTTGTTCAGTGAGTGTCCCTTCCGTGACATTAGCCTCATGATGTTTTGAGATTGATCACCTAAGTACACACATATGTACTATTTTGTGCATCTTGATCATGGTTCCTTGGCATGCAATTTTTTTGGCTCACTTTTCCAGTTGTCTATCACCTAACCCTTGTCTACATTGGGGGGGTTCTTTTGATGTTTCTTATGCTTCCTTCATTTGATTGATCAGCTCTTCAAGATTTGGTGTTTCATGTCATTTGTATTTTTGAGTTTAGTTGTTTGTCTTTGTGTGTCTCCTAATTTGATGCAGATTATAGTCTTCTCTACCTAGTTAGGTTCTATTTCAGTGGAGGTTCTTCAGATCAATAGTTACTTTTGAGAGAGCTTTGTAGCTTCTACATGCTTTGGTGGTATTCTTCATGATCATAATTTGTTCCTATCTTTTGGAACATTCCCTAGTTTGGAGACTTCTTCATTCCTTCACTAGTTTCTTTCAACATGTTTCTTCTCCCTTGTCTTGTGAAATTGTAGCATAGGTTTAGGGTCCCTTGGTTCCTAGGAATTTGTAGCATAGATTCAGGATAGTGACTTCTTACACCTAACTCTTCACTAAAGTTATTCTCACTACCACAATGACATTACCTCTAAACCATGCAAAGTATGTTGAATTGATTCCCAACCTTGTAATACTCTTATAAGCAATGGAAAAGCAAATGTAGATACAATACATGAAAAATTGCATAACTTGTAGTCTTTATATATACAAAGAGATCTTTTTAAAGGTTCTTATTATGTATTAGCACAAAAAAAAAATTGATCCAACTACATACATATTCTAGAATCCAAATTATAAACAATAAAACTCACTCAACTCATGCTAAGTGACTTAGATCAACATCATGCACAAAAATAATGTAGACTAGGAAAAATGGACAAAGTTCGCAAGAAATTTTAGAAAAACATATCACAGCAGATATTTTTAGAAAGAAACAAGCCATAACCTAGTTAAATTGGTCTAGTTTTTGATTGGCTAGGTTGATTACAAATTCTTATAGTACTGTAATCAGCATAGGTACATTAAAAAAAACAATCAGTTGTTCTCAGCTAGCAGGATCAAATACAATTTTCCAAGGTGATAAAATTGCATATATAGATGTATGTATGTATATATGTGTATATATATGTATGTACATAATGTGTATATGAGCAATGTTAGTATGCTAATAGAAACCAAATTTAAATAAAGCTTCTAGAAACTAAACAAAATTCATAAACTTCAAGATAGAGTAAGATGAGCTCTCAATTGAGAATATGAGCAATTAATGGGCTCTCTAAATGAGAAGCTCTCTTGTTGAGTGGCTTTGTCTCAATAGATAGGATGTATGCTCAAGCTTATGCTTCAAAAAGGGCTTCAAATGGAGTTGGAATTTGGGTGTGAGTGCATGGTTTTGATGTAAAATGGCATTATGACTTTACTTCATAGATTGTGTTCTTTTGCAAAGGGGAAGAATCCAATTTATAGGCAAGAGGCTTGAGGGATTGAGGGCTAAGATGCAAGGATGGGGAAAAGCTCATGGAGGGCTCAGATTGCATGAGAGGAGAGCACATGGATTGTGCTTCCTTACAACCAATCAGAGAGTGACACATGTCATAGGGTGAGAGGATGGAGGAAAGGGGAATGATGAGTCAACAAAGGAGGCTCAAGGGATAAAATCTTCATAAAGACCCTCATAATGGCTTGTAAGAGCAATGAAAGGGCTTGGAAGAGTCATTTATGGCCTAGTGGGCTTCATAAAGTTTTACAGCCTAGTGGCCTAGTGAGATATTTATTAAAAAAAATTTAATAAACATGAGGATTAATATTTAATCTTAATTAAATATTTTGAGTTGGGATTAGGGGTAGGAAATGATGGGATTAGCCTTTAATCAAAATTAAAGAAGGATTAGAATATTTTGCAAGAGGTTAGTGGTCTTAAGGAAATTGGCCAAGTTTTGAGCAAAAAAAAAACTTTTTATTTATTTTGGGTTTTTTGGTCAATTTATTAATTAAATAATGTTTAAATAAGAAAATAATGTTTAAATAAGATTTAAACATTTTTTGGAGGGATTCCTTAATTAAATATTTTTAATTAAGATAAAGGGATTTAATGGCATAAAAAATAAATTAATTAATTAAATAATTAATTAATTAAATAATTAATTAATTAATAAATGATGATGTCATCAGGAATTTTTTCAAAAAATAAAAATACTTTATTTTCTAAAGGATTTAGGTGTCTACATTTTGCCCCTCTTTGATGTGATGCCGCAAGTGGCATGGCATCAAAGATAAGAAAATAAGATGCCCGAGGCTAGAGTAGAAGAAGAGAGAATGGACTGCGAGATGCCCCCTCAAGAAGGTGGCGGGGAGAGAAAGTGAGGCTCAATGGCTTCTTGAAAAGTACAAGAATCTGAGATGAGCAAGGAGACTCAGATTGGCTTAAGAGAAGAGGTTTAGTTAGCTCAAACTCTCACTATGGAAAAATGATAAAGGGAGAATCAGAGTCACAAGAGGAAGCAAGCTTAAGATCTCAGGGATTGCAAAGGATGAAGGAGCGGAGCACTATAAAAAGGAATCCAGGATAGGGAGATGGATGATGGGATGATAAAGCTGATGCAACAGGATTTCAAAGAGTCAAATTGGCGAAAGATGAGTTTCGGAGATCCCTAGGACTAGGATTGTGGAGCTCGAAAGATGAGGCTTGGTGGATTGATTGGATTGGTGGATCTCTAAGACTAGGATTGTGGATCCCTAAAGCTAAAAGTGCAAATTGATTCAAAGAGATACTAATGCATAATCCTGGGTAGGAGAGACAAATGCTGGATATGGATGGGGGATAATGGAGATGAAGGGAAACCATTGAAGCTTTTTTGAGTAGGGGGATACTTCAAAGAGAAGTACCACCATATAGTTGAGCACTAGATTTTCTATAAGACTGTTGGTTAATTGCCAAGGTTACCAAGAACATCAAGGCCTTTTCACCAACTGTCCAGAGGACTGACGGAGTGACTCAAAACAAACATGCAAGGATTTCCCTAGCATCACACATGAATCTCAGAGGAAGCGGCGTGGAACTAACACTGAGTAACCCACGAGGAAAAAAAAAAAAAACAAAAGAGGTGATCAAGACCTTATGCTCAGATTGCCCCATTCACAGTATACCATAATATGAAAGATCATGGCAACCTTGAAGAGCGAACAAGAAAATTTCTTGGAAAAGATACTTCAAGACCCAAAAGGGAAGATTCCAAATCAAAAGAAAGAAAAAATCTAAAAGAGAACCATTTGCCAATGAAATGGGTAGGATGAGGTACTAATGGACCAAGATTAGACATGTGGAAAGCTATATCCTGCAAGGATCTATCAAAGAGCACCTAAGCTGATGGATTTTGGATGAGGGATGCATCTGGCAAGCTAAACTAAGAAGGATAACACTTTGGTGATAGGAGATCTAGCTAAAGGATGCATGGGAATAGCTAACCAAGGGTTGTGCGATGTGTACAAGATGCTAATCAAGGAGGAACTGACACGAAAGTTGGATAGATACAATGGTACTAAGCTAAAGAGGATGTACAAGCTCATGGACCAATATATGTTACAAATGTACAAGGTTGTTCATGTTTTGGTTTTTGTGAGATGGAAATATTCGTGAAGGGTGGGATTTCTGCAATAGTTGATAGGTGGATAGGTAGATGGTTTGCGAAAAGCTTAAGGAAAATGGGATTCATTATGTGCATGTGATAGGATACAAGCTAGGATATAGGATTTGGCATATAATACAAGCTGGAATATGGTACAAGCTTTGGACAAGATTTGGATATACAAGCTATGATACAAGGGATGATACAAGATTTACAAGCTGGGGTACAAGATTTACAAGTTGAGGTACAAGATTTACAAGCTGTACAGGAGGTATTTACAAGCTTCATTAGATTTTGGATATTTGGTCGGAACACCAAGGGAACAAGCAGGTATTTTATTGGATTGTGAATGGATGGATGAGGGATAGGATAGTGATAGATAATGGATTAGTCTTAGTACACAAGGCACCTAAATTACTAGGTTTTCACCAAGGTACCTATCCAAGGCACTTGAATTGCCAAGTTTTCACCATTGGAAACTTATTTCTCTTTACTATTTTTCTATATTTTTCAAAAGCTGGGTATACCAAGGATCTTCAAGCATAGAACTTCTTGAGATGAATGATGTTAGTAGGATCATTCAAGAGTTCTCTTTCCAATGTAGATAGTTGATAGGCTCTGGAGCCAAAGGAGGCAGTGACAACATAAGGACCAAGCCAGGTAGGTTCAAACTTGCCTTTCTTTTCTCGATTAGCTTGGACTTTCATATTTTCTTTGAGGACCATGTCGCCTAACTGAAAGTGTCATGGAAGCACCTTCTTGTTAAAATTCCTTTTGAGATGAGTTTGATAGACTGTGATATGATCATAGGCTTGTTGTTGCTTCTCATCTAAGAGATCTAGCTGGGTGAGCCGAGCTACTCTATATTCTTCATTTGATATTGGCCCTTGCAAAGATATGCGCAAGGAGGGAAGTTCAACCTCTATGGGTAGTACTGCTTTAGAACCATAGGCTAGGGAGTATGGAGTTGTGCCTGTGGATGTACAAAAGGAAGTTCGATAGGCCCATAGGGCTAGATTTATTTGTAGGTGCCAATCACGGCTGGAATTATTGACAACTTTCTTTAGGATTGTGAGGAGGGTTTTGTTAGTTGCCTCTACCTAGCCATTACCTTGTGGGAAATATGGGCTAGAAAAGTAGTGATGGATGTGAAGGGAAGTGCATAATTCTTCCATGTTGAGATTTTCAAAGTTACCTTTGTAGTCGGTGAAGATGGTGGATGGGATACCGAAGCAGAAAACAATATGGTACAAGATGAACTTGGAGACCCGAACTCTTGAAGCTGAGACTAGGGGGACTGCTTCCACCTATTTAGTGAAATAGTCTGTAGCTATTATCATCCATTTATGTCCATCAGATAAGAGAGGTGTGATAGTTCTAACTAGATCAAGGCCCCAACAAGCGAAAGGCCAAGGTGGTGCAATAGGCTATAGATCCTATGCTGGAGCGTGCACAAGATTTGCGTGCTGCTAACATGGGAGACACTTTCTAACAAAGTCATAGGAGTCTTCTTCAATGGTAGGCCAATAGTAGCCTTCTCTAAGGATTTTTTGTGCGAGGAAAATACCACTCATGTGGGCACCGCAAAGTTCAGAGTGTACTTCTTTTAATGCCATTGCGACCTCATTTTCATCTAAACATTGAGAGAGAGTATCATGATAACCCTGATGATATAGGGTATTGGCTATGATAACATAGCATGATGATTTTTGAATGAGGTTTTGGCATAGGGTATGTGTGAGGTGAGGGGAGATGATACCATCTTTAAGGTAAGCGTGAATCTCATGGTACCAAGGGGATTGGGGACCAACCAAGATACAAACACGGTTTGATTCATCATTCACATAGACAGGTGTGAGGAGCTTCTCGACTAAAAACTCATACTATGTAACTGCTTGGGAATTTCCAAGAGCAAGCCAATAGTAGCCATACTGTCTATTGCTTTTTTCTACATTCGAGGCACTTGTATAAACTAAAGCTTTGTAAAATGTTGGGTTAGCTGATAAACTAGCTCTTTGTAGGGTAATAACTTTTCATCTTTGGTTTGATATTCATTTAGGGCTTGCTTGATGATGAGCTGAGAATCGCCAAAGATTTGTAACTCAGTGATGTTCCATTTTGCAGCTATCTTTAATCCTACTATGAGAGCCTCATATTCAACTATATTGTTGGTGCTAGGGAATTGTAGCTTGAAGGCTTTTGGAATGTAATCTCCTTAACATGTGACCAACAATATTCCTACCCCTGATCCATGAGATGTATATGAGCCATCAAAATAAAGTTTCCATGGGGGCAGTTCTTCAATTAGACAGATATGCTCATCCAAAAATTCTGTGATTAAAGGATATGTATCTACTAGAGGTGCATTAGCTAGGTGATCTGCTATAGCTTGCCCTTTGATTTCCTTTTTGTCCACATATTGGATGTCAAATTCACTAAGGAGAATAACCCATTTGGCCAAACGGCCTGTAAGTGCTATTTTGGAGAGCATATACTTGAGAGGGTCGATCTTGGAGACTAGTTGGATGGTATGACTTAGCATGTAGTGGCGAAGCTTTTGAGTTGAGAAAACAACTACCAAACAAGCTTTTTCCATAGTCATATAATTGAGTTCATAACCAAATAGGGTTTTACTAATGTAGTAGATGGCTCTTTCTTTATCGTAGTCATCGAGCTGTGCTAGAAGTGCCCCTAAAGCAGTAGGCATTGCTGATATGTACAAGATCAAGGGATGACCAGGAACTGGTGGAACCAAGATAGGGGGATTGATGAGATATTGCTTGAGATGATTGAAGTTGCATTGACATAAAGGATCCCACTTGAAGTATTCATCCTTCTTTAGTACATGTGCAAATGGCGTACACTTATCTGCAAGCTAGGAGAGGAAGCATCAAATGGATTGAAGCTTTCCCTGAAGAGTGCGAAGCTGTCACAGTGTTTGGAGAGTAGGCATGTCTAAGATAGCTTTGAACTTCTTGGGGTTGATCTCTATACCTCGTTTAGAAACTATAAAGCCTAGAAGCTTGCTAGATGTGAACCCAAAGACACATTTCTTGGGATTCAGCATGAGATGATATTTGGCTAACCTATCAAAGACTTTCTCTAGGTCAGCAAGATGATCCATGAAGGTGTGAGATTTAACCAAGATATCATCCACATAATCCTCCAAAATGCTATGGATAAGATCATGGAAAATGGCTGTCATAACTCTTTGATAGGTAGCCCCAGCATTCTTTAGGCCAAAAGGCATCATGTTGTAGCAAAAGGTTCCCCAAGGGGTAGTGAATGCTATCTTATGTTGATCCTCTTCTACAATCTTGATTTTATTATACCCATAAAATCCATCCATGAGGGACAGAATTTCATGTCCAACTATAAGATCTACAATCATATCTATGTTGGGCAAGGGAAAATCATCTTTTGGACAAGCTTTGTTAAGATCTCTGAAATCAGTGTAGATTCTAATGTCACCGAAAGGCTTAGTGATGAGGACCATGTTGGAGATCCACTTTGAGTAGTCAATAGGTCAGATAACCTTAGCAGCTAACATTCTTTCTAATTTAGCTTTGACTAGTAATGCCACCTTGGGGTGCATTTTTCTAAGCTTTTGTCTGACAGGCTTGATCTTTGGATCGATTGCAAGATGATGAACTACAAGCTTTGGATCAAGTCCTGGCATGTCCTGATATGACCATGCAAATCGGCCAATGTTCTCTCTTAAGACCTCAAAGAGGAGGTCAGCTTGGTCTTGTGACAGGGATGCAGCAATGTGAACAAGTCTGGGGATCTCTGAAGAACCGATGTTGAATTCTCTAGTATCCTCAATTAGAATAGAAGACACCTCTAGTCAATTATCTTGAGGAGGCAATGCTAAATCCTCATGTTCTACTTGTTACTCTAGATTTTCTTGCTAAGGGGTTCTCTTCACTGCCTTAGCTAGTCCCAAATTCACCTTAGTCAAAGTTTTGGGTGTATCAAAACTAGGTTGGAAATTTTCTCCAAAATACCCTTTGGGATCTAGCTTATAGATATAGGGAGAATCTAGCTTTGTTTGCTTGTGAGGAGTTTTGGCTCCCATGAATCTCATAATTGCTTCCTCTAATGTGAACTCATCAATGTGTATGATGCTTGGTTGGTCCTAATCTATGAGTTGTGGATGGGCGAGTGGTAGGTCAATAAAATGGATGGATAGTTCTTGGAGAATAGAGTCTCCAAGGAAGATTTGGTCTGGGATATTGTCATAGGCTCTCTTTTCAACTTCCTCAAGAATGTCTTCAATTTTGACAAGGTCATGGTGAATGTTTGAAAAAGCATGACCGTTCTCATTGGTGCCCCTAGTTGTGGGTATACCAAAGCCAAGACCTGACTTCGATTCCCACTTGTGTGCATTAATGGAGCACTGCATGCCTCTTTCTTCTGGTCCTAGACCACCACCTTGATAATTCCATTTGTTAGTGATGAGCTTATGTTCTTGGGGATACTTCTAGCTGAAGTGATCAAGGCGTACTTGATTTTTTGGAGGTGCATCCTTATGTAACCAATTGTTGATATCTAGAGTGAGCTCCTCATGAAGAGGGATTCTTGAGGATACAAAGGTTGTTGGGCCAAATTTTTTGTATCAAGGAGGTGGAATCTCCTTAGCTTTGTGATATGTTGATCATCCATGGGCATGTGGATCAAGTGGGAGTGCCTCAACAACAAATACATCTGACAAACTATACTCTCCACAACCTTTGTTATTGATCTTCACGGTAGATAGGGTGGAGGCGAGGATGGTTTCTGGGTCATTACAATTGTGGAATGAGCTGGCGATGGTTGTGTCGATATCAATTCCAGGGCAATGGTTTGCATATGAAGCTTCAACCACAATGCAGTAAGCAAAGGGATTTAGATTGGCATGGATGGTTACCTTAGTGCCCTGATGTGGAAATTTGACACACTGATGGTAAGTGGATGGAACAACTTTCATGGCATGAATCCATGGGCGACTGAGGAGGATGTTAAATGGTAGGTTTAGATCAATAACATGGCAAAGTGTTTCTTGGATGACTGGCCCAACCTTGATTGGCATCAAAATAGTTCCTTTTGTGGTTCTTTCCAAGTTGTCATAAGCTTTGATGGTGATAACCTCACTGATGATATTTGCCTTAGTATACCCAACTTGTTTTATGAATTTTAGGGTGCAAATATTCAAGGTTGATCCATTATCTATCATTATTCTTTTTACAGCAAAATTGGATACCATAATGGCTATGCGGAGCGGAAGGGTGTGATCTGGCTTGACCACGGGTATGTCGGTGGGTTTGAATGATAGGGAACATGAGGAGAATAGGTGTCCATCGAGATTACAAAAATTAGTAGAGTTGATATCTGAAGGGACACAGGATTCTATGAGAGCATTTTCAAGGATGTTTTTGTACACAGGACTAGTGTGGAGAAGGTCTAAAATGGAGATTTGGGCTGGCATGTTTCCAAGGTGTTCCAAGATATTGTATTGGCTTTTAGACGGAGCTGATGATACTGCTGGGGTTGATAGTACTGATGGGACTGATGGGGTTGTGATGTTCAATCGTACTCTTCGAGTGGTGACTGCACACTCATTGTTTGGGCCTTGGATATTGATAACATTGACAGAAGGCTCTTTTTTAGATGTACAATCGATAAGGCTACCATAGTCTATGTAGGATGAAGTGTGGTCATTGTTCTTCCCATGCTGCTGGTTTGGCTGGCGGTTGTTGGTATTGTTGTTGTTGGTTTGGATAGGTGCTTGTCCAGGATTTTGGTTGTTGTGAGGAGGAAAAGCATTTTGATAGATCTGTAAGCCTACATTGGGAGAAGTTTGGGCACCAACGGTGATTCTTTCTGATCAATGAGGTCTTGCACATAATCTTTCAGTTTCATGCATCTAAGGGTGGTGTGACCTTTTACCCTATGAAATTTGCAGTACTCATTGTCTTTGTACCATGCAGCTTTGGATTGGCCTGGGTCAATTTGCTGGGTAGGAGGAAATTTGATGAGGTTTTCCTTAGTCAATTTCTCAAAAATGACATCCAATGGCTCACCAAGGGGTGTATAATTTCTAGGTGCAAGTTGGAACTTGGGCTTTGGTCCTGCAGCTACATCAATGGCATTAGCTTAATTGCTAGACCCTTGAAATTTGGGTCTTGGATTATGGCCTTGATAGATTTGGTGATTTTGGTGTTGGCAGTTGATAGTTTGTTGATTGTTTGGTTGATAAGGTGGGTTGGACTGATTTTGGGAAGGACCAAAAATATTCACATGTCTGGTGTCAGTGACGCCATCTGTTGCCATGTGCTTGTTTTTGTTCCAATACCTAGACTTGTCATTGGAATGTGATTGATTTTGGTTGGCTTCCTTGTAAATCTTGACCACATCATCTTTAAAGAGTCCTTGCTCAAGGATAATTCCTTTTTCTTTGATGTCTTTGTAGGTCTACAAACAGTTCATGGTCATGTGGTGAGCCAAGCTGGGATGGGCATTATCAATAAACATTTTCACCAAATGGCGTTCTGGCAAGGTGCAAGATATGCGAGTGGTAAGGGTTTGCCATCTTTGTAGATATTTGGGAAGGCTTTCTCCACCTTTTTGCTTAGTGTGGACAAGATCAACTACTGAGAGCTTTGTTTCAACAAGATGGGCATATTGGGCTACAAATGCCTCAGACAATTCAGAAAACTTTTTAATTGTGCCATATGGGATTCTATAAAACCATTCAAGAGCTGGCCCAGCCAAGCTTTTGGGAAAGAGATGCAAGAGGAAGACGTCACCGTATGCCACTTCTTGGCAGTGCATGTAAAATTCTTTGATATGTGTGACAAGGTCTCATTTTTCTCTAAATTTTTCAAACTTGGGTATCTCAAAGTGTTTGGGAAATGGTGTCATGGTAATGGCTCTGTCAAATGGGTAAGGACACACATTCTCAAACTTGAAGGTTTTTGGATCGTTTCCCTCCTGGATGTTCTTCAAAGCTATCTTCATGGCTTCCCATTCTGAATTAATGGGTGATGGTTAGGGTACCCCCAATGTAGGAGTGCCCTGAGGTAGGTATGTGCTAGATGGGACAATGGAATATGGATGGCTTTGAGGTATGGTCTGGTAGGGATTGTACATGGCTTGGGAAACTGAATGGTGGATGATGGGTTGCTGAGGTGGAGGTGGCACATATTGCTGCATGTTTTGTGAGGCTTGCTATTGATATTGGATTTGCGATAGGGATTGAGGGATGTAGGCTGGCTGTGGGATAAATGGATTACTTTGTGGAGGTCAGGTATAAGATGGTTGTGAAGCTTGGGGAAAGGATTGGGGAGCTTGTGGAACTTGACTTTGGATTTGAGGAGTTTGACCAATATATGTGGGTTGTGCCCCCATTTGGGAAGGTATCTGTATGGCAAAAGAGGCCAAGTGATTGGTGGTTGGTGGTGGTGGATTTCCTCCTAGAAGTGGCATCGAAAAATAGTTGGTAATAGGAGGTAATGGATTAGTTGGTGATGGAGGTGGTGGGAGTTGAAAGCTTGGGAATGGAACTGATGGGGTTTGATAGCTTGCTAGCTAGATTTGAAAGCTTGGTAGAGTGGTGGCAGGAGCTTGGGTCACTTAAGAGCTTGGCAGAACATTGGTAGTAGCTTTTGGGGTTTGATGGCTTTGTGGAGTGAGGGTAGTAGCTTGTGGATTTGTGCCTGATGGCACTGAGCTCCAAGGACCTAGTCAAAATGATGGAATTGTGCTCTAAGCTAAGGTAAACAAGTTGGGGGTGATGAAAGGTTGATTACTTGGCCCCATGGACAGCATCCCACTTGTATATTGCTGAGGTTGGCCAAAGATGCTAGCACTGATTTAGGAGATGGGTGGATTTGGAAGGCTGGGTTGGAGAGCAACAGCAACAATAGTGAAGGGAGTGAATGATGAGGTGTTTTGGGTGAAGGGGGTTTGGGATGGAGTTGTATGGACCAATGGTGGAGTGGTGGTGGCTAGATTTTCTTGCGGAAGGGAGATTTCAACCTAAGTGGAGGCTGGTATGTTTGGATATATTGGATTATATGGGGTGGGTTGAGGCTCTTCTTTTGGCACATATTGAGGATAATTTGAATCATAAGAGCCTATGGTTGTGGTAGTTTTCCAAACACGGGTGAGATGGATCTGATAAGGGAGGAGGTCTTCCAAAGTCGAAGGCTCCTATATTGTCCCTTCAAAAGTTAGCCATGATTGTTTCTTTGTTCTTGTCTATAATGGCGTTCACTGATACTGCATTTCTTGGTTGGTTCATGAAAGCTTCAATGTTAGTAGGTCATGGTATAGTGTTCTCTGGGCTGAAGGATGGTTGAGTGCTCAAGAGGAGCAATGTTGTTTGATCCAAATGATAGGGTTCCATTATTTCTTTCTTCTTCTTGGCTAAGTGAGTGACGGGTGGCATGAAAATGTTCCTAGGGATGAGATGCAACAATGCTGATGGATGCAAAGGGGGAAGGCTTTTCTATGCAAATGATTTCCTAGGTTGAGGCAAAGCTATATGAAAAACCTAAGGAGGATTGGGTTGGAGATTCTAACTTCAAGGATATGTTGCCAAAGCATGAAAGGTTTGCTTTCCTATGTGCAAACTTGGTGGTGATTGTGTCAACTTAAGGATAGACTAATGATCCTTTAGGAAAAACACGAGATTGACCACTTGTGGATCCCAACCTTTAGCTCAAGGTGATGAGGGATAATAAGTGACAAAGCTAGATTACCCTAGACAAAGCTCTGTCAGAGGCATAACCTCGGTGAGGCTGGTGGATTTGCAAGATGGTAGGAATGGAAAACCTTTGGCAAGGTAACAACAATTTTGAAGGCTTGGATGTGAAAATTAGGCTTTTGGGATGCTAGCTAGGTTTGAGAGGATTGGTTTGGTTTTAAGGCAAAGATCTAAATGAGATGGATGAGCTAAAATGCTTAAAGGGATAACCTAGAATGGTTGGCTTTCCTACAAAGATGACTCTAATATGAAGTTTATGCAAGAAGATGTGGAGAAACAAGGGGGTCTAATCATAAAAATAATGCCTAGTTGGTAAGGCATAAGAAGGGTTAACTCTTGGATGTTTGCTAAATCTGATAGTGCGATCTAACCAGGCGTCTTGAAGAGCTTCATCGACAGCTTTGTCTTTTGCTTTGTGGAGTTTGGTAATTCGAGGGCTTAGTGTTACTTCCTTTCTCTTGGCTGAAATTTCTTGATATGCCTAAGATGGCTTGATTTTGGCTTTGTGAAACTTCTGTTTGGGTTTGGGTTGTTCTGACATAAATTCTTGAATCTGCTTGGCTTAGAGAGATTTTGGTTGTTTTGCTTCAACTCGTTCAACTTTTGGAATAGGCAAGGACTATGCTAAGTATGCCCTAAGCTAGGATTGACCAAGTTTGGAAAACATTCATTTAACAAGTAGAAAATCAAGCAATAGATAGGAACAACCAGATAGAACTTTTTGATTCTTAAAATGTGATACTTGCACCAAGGAGTGTGTATGTTTTACAAGTGTTTTGATCAGTCACTTCAAACACATTAACACCCTAGATGGTTGTCTGCAAGGCTGATAGTTGGTTTAGCTAGGGAGTCCTTGATATACCCAAGGTACATGAGGCCCAAATCCATAGATTAAAACAAAAAGATGTCACACAGCCGAGAGGAGTGGTAACCCACTTCTCCTCTTTTACTTCTCAAGGGTATAAAGTTCCTTGAGGCTTAGCCCGAGTGACAAAATCTTGATCCCAAGAGAGGTGTCTTTGGATTCACCTCTCGATCTTTATACTCTGCTGAAACGCTAGAGTTGAGGTCGTCCCAAGGGGTGATGAAATCCCTAAGCAGGCCTCCTAAAATTTAAACAAGATTTTGGATCCTAATCTTATGCACCCAAGATGGCCTCGAAAGATGACAAGGGGAGAGAAGACTTAGATAATCTTGGGCTAAAAGACATAATTCTTTTCCAACTGACGCTTAAGTTTTTCGGATCTAGACCTTGCAAACACACATGTTTAGGATGAAAATGTTCAATTCCAACTTGAAGCATTAACAAAAGTAAAATTGATCAAAGAATGAATACACCAGTAAACTCACGCACTTGGAGGCCCTCCACATCAAGTATCGATTGATTTTTCTTTAAGGCATTCAAGATTGAGTGTGAGTTTGTTTTAAGCCCAAAATAAAGATGTGTAAAACTCAATTTCAAGCGCGTGCTCAGAGGCCCTCGACGTCAAGATTTGTTCAATTTTTATGCCCAAATGAAGTGTTAGTGAGACTAATGTGCATTCAAGAAATTTTCTATCTTAGAAAAACCAATAAAAACTCAAGTGAGTGGAATTTGATTTTTGTGGAGCACTTAACACCTTCTTAGGTAGACCCATCCCCATATATGGCACTGATATTGCAACCAATGGTTAGAATGATGGGTGATTAAAGACGGTGAGTCCAACAACAAATTCACTCAAAGTGTCTTTATTTGTTTTTATAACTTAGAAAGTTTCTAAAATGTAGATTCTTTTTATGCCCCAAAAGATGAAGTGTGAGAAATTGTAATTATTAATTGACCTTTTGCATTCAAGATTGGATTTTTTGTTTTAATCATGCATTCATAAAAAAAAAAAAACTTAATTTTAATCCATGGCACTCAAGAGTGATTTTAGCAACATGAATTCAAAGACAAGTGATTAAACATTCAAGTTTTTTCCTTTGAGCATTCAAGATTGAGATTTTAAGTGTTTTTTTAAGAACTTTGAAGTGCTTTGTTTTAACCTTAGATCATTCAAGATTGTTTTGGACTCAAAAGTGAAAATGACTCTTTGGACTTTGGTTTTCATTCAAGATTTTGTGTTCTAGTTTGCATGTTTTAAGCCTAAAAAAATGATATTCCTAGATTGTTTTGATGCATGAAAAACCTAAGAAACATTCAAGATTTTGGAACAAGACATTTGTTTGGAACAAATAACAAAGCTTTTAGGACAATTTTGGCAACCATTTAGGACTCTTAGTTTTCATGAAATTTTTAAAAGAACTTTAAAATATTTGCAAATGAGGTTCATTTTATCCTTGATGGATGCTTTGAGTTTGATTTAGATTTTAGTGTGCACTTAGTGTTGATTTTGAACCTTTTGAAATGAAAACTTGAAGTTCTTTTTAAATTTCCAAAAATGAAGTGTTCCTAACTTTGCATGAATACATCTAAAACCTTGATGTTGCAAGGATGCAAATGATTGGATTGGTTTAGTTTCACTTGTTAAAAGATTTTTTTTTTGCAAATTTTTAGTTTTTAATGGATTTAAGTATGATTTGGGGGTTCATTTTAAGCACTAAAAAGATGTGTGTATGATTTCTCTTCCTTAAAAAAAATGGCCAAGATCTCCCACAAGAAGAAGAAGAAGAAGTAGATGGAATAAGAAGAATATAGATAAGAAGAGGAAGAAGAATTCCAAGTGCTTTGTCCACCTATAAGCTTGAAAAATCTGCAAACACTATGAGATAGACTATGAGTTCCTTTGTCTTCTTCATGCTCATGTGGACCTACAAAACCAATTTATACAATCCTACCAATCACAAAAACAAGCAAAATTAGCCAAAATTAGCAAATGACATACAAAACTTGACTAAAAAAGCTAATGAAGATGACCCATGCAGGGTCCCACTGGGCGTTCCAAAATGTATATGAGCAATGTTAGTATGCTAATAGAAACCAAATTTAAATAAAGCTTCTACGAACTAAACTAAAATCATAAACTTCAAGATAGAATAAGATGAGCTCTCAATTGAGAATATGAGCCATTAATGGGCTCTCTCAATGAGAAGCTCTCTTGTTGAGTGGCTTTGTCTAAATAGATAGGATGTATGCTCAAGCTTATGCTTCAAAAAGGGCTTCAAATGGAGTTGGAATTTGGGTGTGAGTGTATAATTTTTGATGTAAAATGGCTTCTTAAAATGGCATTATGACTTTACTTCATGGATTTTGTTCTTTTGCAAAGGGGAAGGATCCAATTTATAGGCAAGAGGCTTAAGGAATTGAGGGCTAAGATGCAAGGATAGGGAAAAGCTCATGGAGGGCTCAGATTGCATGAGAGGAGAGTACATGGTTTGTGCTTCCTTACAGTTAATCAGGGAGTGACACATGTCACAGGGTGAGAGGATGGAGGAAAGGGGAAGGATGAGTCAACAAGGAGGCTCAAGGAATAAAATCTTCATAAAGACCCTCATAATGGCTTGTAAGAGCAACGAAAGGGCTTGGAAGAGTCATTTATGGCCTAGTGGGCTTCATAAAGTTTTATGGTTGGGATATTTTGAGGAAGATGAGAGGAATTTCGACTTGGGCTTGATTAGGAAGGTTTTAAGGTTTCTTAGGATTGTGCAAATGATTAGAGGATGGATTAGGATAGTTTAGGA
>CM053790.1:652516000-652863500 GCA_028749045.1 Cupressus sempervirens
GTCTTGATTTTAATGTGTAGGAAGTGGAACCATGGACATTCTTGGGGGGAACAAGTTCCAAACCTTTGTAAATATAGTTTGACCAACGAAAATCTTTGGATGATTCAAAAAAGACTCATTGTGAAAGTATTTTTCTTTGTAAATGTGAGTTTCCTTGCATGTAGAAATGTTTGATCATAAAGATGCATTAGGGGCATGTCATGGTGATGTGGAATGTGTTTTTATGTGTCACTTAACACTTGTGGACTTTGTGTGTAATTGATGATGCAGAGCCACACCTTGGAAAACTCAGGAGGAATCAGTCACTCAACTGAGTTGCTTCAAGGGGCATCTACAACCTTCAGGATCACACACTAAAATCCAACATGACAATGTATTAACTAAGTTTATTCATACACATTTAAAATGAATTTACATGGGCTCCCTGTCGTCTCAATCATGTTCTATTCCCATACAATATATATGCATAACAACTGCGACATGAACTTTCAAGAACATACTATTGCCACACCGATATATTACAACCACCCATTGTGATTTGAACCGACTATTCTTATCATTATTATTATTATGAAAACACAACCAGACATACCCTAGAATCAACTCATAAGACTCCTATAACCATCCACTAGATTCAATAAACAAAACTTTGAAAATAAATCCCCCAAAATATCTTCTTGCTGCCTTCAGATAGATCCGCACTCAGACATGAATAACTTTCAAACCAGAAAATATTTACTCAATCCAACCGTTGATATTTGGGGTAACTAGGTTTCAAAAGACATATCAAAATTTGAGAGAAATCCAACGGTTCAAACCTAAGATATTGACCCCGCATCAGAGTACATTTTTTCTGCAATTGTTATTTCCTAAGCTGATTGGCATGAGAAATATATGAAGCATAACAGTAGAACCATAATCTTGGAAAAAATGTAGGAAACCAAAGGAGACATAAATATTTCCCTTCCTCCCCAAGTTCAAATCATTTTTTTTACATAAAAGATTGGCTTTTTAATAACCAAAGATTGACTGGCCTTGCTATCCAGTAGGAATAAAAACGTTTTCTTTACCATCTAAGAATAGGAATCTGAAAGATGTTTTACCATCAATACCATGTAGAAATCATGGATATTCTTGTAACTGCTTATTATCTGTCACTAGTATTCAATGGGATTCTCTTTAATTATTTAGCACAACTAATAATTAAAACAACTATTCTAATTTTAAAATCCACATACCTAGTCCTAGGTGGCTATATCTGGAGAGCTCATCGAATTGCTACTCCAAGTATGCCACCACATGTAGGACATTATTGAAAACATTTAAATTTAAAACACACACAAAACGTAAAACATTAATTATCATATTTTCCGCTCTGCTACTGCAACATACTCCCCTATAGAAAGAATCTCAAGTCCACTTGAGATGAGATCTTGAACGGATGAACCATACTTGTTGATTTGTTTCTCATCCATCCAAATAGCCTCTGTCACTGGTTTGTTCTTCCATTTGACTAAATACTGAGCGTATTTTCGTCTGCGAGTCTTCTTTATTTTTGTATCTAGGATTTTCTCCAATTGAGGTGGTGCGGGTTTAGGTACTTGTTGCAGATCTTCTGTTACTGAATCTTCATGTACGGCTTGTGTTTCAGAACCTTTGTATTGTGTGAGATCACAAACATTAAATATGGGTGAAATACCAATGTCTGTAGGTAACTAAATTTTGTATGCATTATGTCCATATTTTTCCAAAATTTGACAAGGACCAACCTTCTTGGGTAGTAACTTTGTGTTCTTCATTTGAGGTAACCTTTCTTTCTTCAGATATGCCCATACTAAATCACCAACTTTGAATTGTACTTCTCTTCTTTTCTGATCAGCAAATTCTTTGTACTTCTGATTTGAATTCTGTAGCTGCAACTTGACTTGATCTTGGACCTCTTTAATAGCCTCAGCAAATGCTTCACTATGTGAACTACTAGGAAAGGTGTTGGGAAGTTCCCTCAGTTCGAGAATTCCTCTTGGATGTGTACCATACATGATTTGAAATGGAGATTTCCCTGTACTTCTATTCATTGTATCATTATATGAGAATTCAGCTTGAGCAAGTATAGAATCCCACTTTTCTCCATGTTGTTTTGTAAGGCATCTTAATAGATTTCCCAAAGATCTATTGACAACTTCTGTTTGACCATCGGTCTGTGGGTGATATGTAGATGAAAAAGATAAGTTTGTACCAAGTTTCTTCCAAAAAGTCCTCCAAAAATGACCTACAAATCTGCCATCTATGTCTGAAACAATATTCAGTGGTAGTCCATGAATTCGCACTATCTCCTTGACGAATAAATCTGCAATGTATGATGCATCTTTGGTGGATTTACATGGTAAGAAATGTGCCATTTTACTGAATCTATCCACAACAACAAAAATGCTATCATACCCCTTCTGAGTTCTTGGTAATCCCATAACAAAATCCATACTAATACTTTCCCATGGTCTTGAAGGAATAGGTAAGGGCTGATACAATCCTGCATTGGTACTTTTACCTTTACCTTTATGACAAATGGTGCATTCTTCCACAAATTTCCTCACATCCTTTTGTAACTTTGGCCAAAAATAGTTTCTATGAACCAGCACTAAAGTCTTATCCAGTCCAAAATGACTAGATAATGCCCCACTATGTTTCTCCTGTATGATATTATCTCTCATTGAACACTTTGGGATGCAAAGTTGTCCTCCCTTGAACAATAATCCTTCTTGAACCAGAAAATCAGAATATTCACTATTGTACCTCTCATCCAAATTAATACATGCCTGATAAATGCCTTTGAAATCAGCATCATCAACATACATACCTTTCAGATTTGAAATGCTTGTAGTTTCCAACTGAATTTGGGATGTAGTTAGAGTTCTCCTACTTAACGCATCAACAACCTTGTTGGTGACTCCCTTCTTGTGCTTAATAGAAAATGTGAATGCTTGCAATGTCTCTACCCATTTCATATGCCTATGATTCAACTTCTCTTGACTATTTATGAAACTAAGTGCCTGGTTATCTGTGTATACAATGAATTCCTTGGGTAGAAAATAGTGTCTCCATTTCTTTAGGGATTGAACAAGGGTGTACATTTCTAAATTGTATGACGAATATCTCTGTTTGGCTTCATTGAGCTTCTCACTGAAAAAGGCTATAGGTCTGTCTTCTTGACTAAGAACACCTCCTATGGCTATGTTGCTTGCATCACATTCTATCTGAAAGACTTTATTGAAATCAAGAAATGCAAGGACTGGTTGTTGGGCCACTTTTTGCTTAAGAAGTTCAAAGGCTTTATTGGCTTCTTCTATCCAAACAAATTTACACTTTTTCCCTCCTTTTATGGTGTTCAAAATAGGTGCACAAATTAAACTAAAATTTCTGATAAACTTTCTGTAAAAAGTGGCTAAACCATGAAAACTTCTAACTGCTGCAATAGTTCTAGGAGTTGGCCATGAAAGAATTGCACTTACCTTATCTTGATCCATCTTGAGCGTTCCTTCTGAGATCACAAAGCCAAGGTATGTTAGTTCCAATCGCATAAAACTACATTTCTCCATATTGATCATTAACTTTTCCTCTTGTAACCTTCTCAACACCAAATCTATGTGTTTCAGATGCTCCTCTTTTGTTTCACTGAAAACCAAAATGTCATCTAGATACATTATCACAAACTTTCCTGTAAAATCTTTCAAAACTTCATTCATCAGCCTCATAAACATACTAGGAGTGTTAGACAATCCAAATGGCATTACCTTCCATTCATATAATCCCTCATTTGTCTTAAATGTTGTTTTCCATTCATCTCCTGGCCTAATTCTTATCTGGTGATACCCACTTTTTAAATCAATCTTTGAAAAATATCCTGCTTTCCCTAAACAATCCAGTAAATCTAGGCATTGGAAATCTGTACCTTATAGTGATCTTGTTCAGTGCTCTTGAATCTATGCATAGTCTCCATGTTCCTTCTTTCTTTGGTGCTAGGACTGCAGGTACTACACATGGGCTTAAACTTTTACCAATCAAACCAGCCTCGAGCAACTCTCCAATTTTTCTTGCCATTTCTTCATTTTGTTGTGGTGTTAGCTTATATGCCGCTTTGTTGGGTAATGTTGATCCTGGTATGAGATCAATACAATGACTGATTTCTTGTAGTGGTGGGAGACTTCTTGGTATTCCATCAGCTATAATTTCTTTGTACTTGTTCAGAATTGGTTCCACTTCTTCAGGCACCTTTTCCTTCTTCTTTTCTGTCACTTCCACCTTCAAGTTTGAAGACTCCATCTCTGAATTTTCTTCCTTAGTCTGATTTTCAGCATCATTCTGTAATTTATCTTTGAGTACAGGAACCAGTGCAACGAGTGGACACTTCTTTCCTTTCACTTCTTTCAGAAATTCTTTCTTACCCATCACCATAACTTTGGCTTCTACGGCTTTGGATTCTTCTTGACTTGGCTCAACTAAAGGTATCAATTCAATGACCTTTCCATTCTTTGTAATGGTATACGTATTCTTCACTCCATCGTGATGTGCCTTGAGATCATATTTCCATGGTCTGCCAAAAAGTAAATGGCATGCTTCCATATTAACAATATCAAACAATAATCTATCTTTATAGGCTCCAATCTGAAATTCCACCCAAGCTTGCTCTTCTACTATAGTCCGTTGTCCTTTATTTAACCAAGATACTTTATAAGGATACAGGTGTTGTATTCTTGGTAGCTTTAACTTTTCCACCATTTCAAGAGACACAAATTTTTTTGTAGAACCAGAGTCTACTAGTACCTTACAAACTTTTCCTCCAGATTTACAGGTAGTTCTGAAAATGTACTTCCTTTGTGGTGGTTCTTCTTTGACAGGCATTTTCAACAGTGTTCTTCTCATCATAAGTGCTTCCCCCTTTTCTGGATAACCATAACTTTCAGAATCTTCTTGTATATCAGATTCTTGTGTTAGGTGTATTCTCTTTTCGCCATGAGTACTAGAGCTTGCTTTTGCTAGACATTTGTGTGCCATATGACATTCCTGATTACATTTGTAGCATCTTATTGGTCCATTTGTTCTTCCTGGTGATCTTCCTCTAAAATTTGGCCTTCTACCTCTAAAACTTCCTCTGAAATTATCAAGTTTGTTAACTTCATTATGCAGCTCTGTTTGTGGTTGAAAATTTGGACTTCTTCCTCTAAATGTACCTCTTCCTCTGAATGATTGCCTTCCTCTGCCTCTGTTGTTATTTTCTTATCTCCTTTTGATTTTCTCTTCCACCTTTAAAGCCAGCTGATAGCACTTAGCTACGGTGTTAGGACTCAGCAACTGCAACTCTTCTTGTATGTTCATCCTCAAACCATTCAGGTATCTTGCTACCTTGATACTCTTAGGTTCTGCAAATTTTGACCTTAGACTTAACTTCTGAAATTCTTCTGTATAAGTACAGACATCCATATCCCTTTGTCTGAGGTTTTGCCTCTTCTGATGCAACTGTACCTCATAGTCTTCAGGGAGATACACCTCTCTTATCATTGACACCATCTTCTTCCATGAACAAATCTTCCTTTTATCCTCTTTTACCCTTTCTTCCTGTACAAAATTCCACCATGTAAGGGCTGCTCCCTTCATTCTAGACTTAGCCAATTTAACTTGCTGTGATTCTAAAACTTTCTCACATTCAAAATGATTCTCTAAGGCTTCAATCCATTCCAACACTAATTCAGCGTCCATCTTTCCTGTAAACATAGGTAACTCAACGGGTTTTCCTCCCAAAGCCTTTAAAGCTTTAAAAAATGGCTTCTTATTCTCAGATATTTCATCTTCCTCATCCTTGGGTACTTCTTCCTCCTCTTCTACTTCTTCTTTCATTTCTTTCTTCTCAACCACAGTCTTCATGTGTTCCAACTTACTGGCTAATTCTGCCAATATTCCCTTCAGCTCACTATTCTCTTTCTGGAGAAGTTCTTCTTGCTCCTCGACTTTCTTCACTAACTCTGCATTGGTCACCATCCCGCTTGACCCTATTGAAGAATCTTGATCAGGGACACTCAACATATAATTTTGCAACCTGCAACTCTTTGGCTCTGATACCAAAAATGATGCGGAGCCACACCTTGGAAAACTCAGGAGGAATCAGTCACTCAACTGAGTTGCTTCAAGGGGCATCTACAACCTTCAGGATCACACACTAAAATCCAACATGACAATGTATTAACTGAGTTTCTTCATACACATTTAAAATGAATTTACATGGGCTCCCTGTCGTCTCAATCATGTTCTATTCCCATACAATATATATGCATAACAATTGCGACATGAACTTTCAAGAACATACTATTGACACACCGATATATTACAACCACCCATTGTGATTTGAACTGAATGTTCTTATCATTATTATTATTATTATGAAAACACATCTAGAGATACCCTAGACTCAACTCATAAGACTCCTATAACCATCCACTAGATTCAATAAACAAAACTTTGAAAATAAATCCCCCAAAATATCTTCTTGATGCCTTTAGATAGACCCACACTCAGACATGAATAAATTTTGAACCAAAAAAGATTTACTCATTCCAACCATTGATATTTGGCATAACTAGGTTTCAAACAACATATCAAAATTTGAGAGAAATCCAACAGTTCAAACCTGAGATATTGACCCCGCATCAGAGTACATTTTTTTTGCAATTGTTATTTCCTAAGATGATTGCCATGAGAAATATATGAAGCATAATAGTAGAACCATAATCTTGGAAAAAACACAGGAAACCAAATGAAACATAAAAATTTCGCTTCCTCCCCAAGTTTGAATCATTTTTTTTACATAAAAGATTGGCTTTTTAATAACCAAAGACTGACTGGCCTTGTTGTCCAGTAGGAATAAAAATGTTTTCTTTACCATCTAAGAATAAGAATCTGAAAGACGTTTTACCATCAATACCATGCAGCAATCATGGATATTCTTGTAACTTCCTATTATCTATCACCAGTATTCGATGGAATTCTCTTTAATTATTTAGCACAACTATGAATTAAAACAACTATTCTAATTTTAAAATCCACATACCTAGTCCTAGGTGGCTATATCTGGAGAGCTCATCGAATTGCTACTCCAAGTTTGCCACCACATGTAGGAAATTATTTAAAACATTTAAATTTAAAACACACACAAAATGTAAAACATTACTTATCATATTTTTCGCTCTGCTACTGCAGCAATTGACATGCCACTTAGGGTTTTGATCATGATGGCAATAAAACCTAAAACTAATTACCTTGTTAATGAGTAAGTAAACCCACTTGACAAGGGGTAGGATGGGTCACAATCAAAGGAAACTAGAATTTAGACTTGGGTAGGATTTTGAGGGATCATTAAGTAGTCCCAAAGTGTCTTTTAGGTGAAGATAAGTTACCCATATGATAGTATATCAAGTTAGGGACCTAATTTTGACCATGTGAGTGCCTAGACAACCTAGGGGGCCCATTTACCCATGCATTCTTCCATAAATTCGAAAATTGGAGTTGTCACATGTGTTTTCTCCTATGTTCCCACTAAGTCAAATATAGTAAAGTTAGAGGAGACAAGTTTGTAAGGGAAGTAGCTAGGTGTCATTGCTAAAATAGTTAGTGAGAAGGCCTTATTAGAGAGTCTTGGACAAACAAGTGGGGTGTTCACCCACTCTCTTAGTTTAGAGACAGTTAGGTTTTGGAGGGAGATTAAGGGAGCTCTACTACAACTATCATTTCCTTTAGCTTGGACCAAGGTTCATGTTTCAAACCATGTTTCATTTTCTTTCCTTTAGTATGGAAAAATAAATTTGCTATTATGTGGAATTTGTCAATGAAGCATGCGTTGTAGTGTGAATCCTTTGCATTGTGGACTTTCGTATTGTGTTGTGGCAATGTGAATGTGTATTGTGTTCTTAAAGATTTCTTGGTGTTTCTTTCTTGATTTTCTTGTTTGGATTTGAATATTGGATGTGATCATGGGTGTGAAGGCTTCACTCACCCTTGGGAGGGAAGAGAATCCTTGGGTGAAGGGATTAGTTAGGCTCAACATTGTAGTTGAGAAGATTTACCTCAAGATTAGGAGTTGTTGTTCTCTCATGGAGTATGGGCTTCATTGAAGCCATATACCTTTATTGTTTTGGGAGATATAAGGGGTTTTATGTATAAGGAGGAGGAGATTTTTATGATGGCCTTGAGAGGAAAATGCAATTGAAATATGATTTTTATGTTTGGTTATGGCATCTCCTCTTTGAAGAGTCCAGCTTCACCCAATATGAAATGATTCCAATGGTGAATCAATGTGCAAGCCATGGGAGGGATTTGTTTTGTGTTATGTGTTGTGTTGATGCAATGAAAAGTGATGTATGTGTATCCTATTTGGACCTTGTTTTCATTTCTTAGTGTGTGGCTTCATAGAAACCTAGGTTGGGAGGTGAGCCTCCATGGTTCCTAGTTTATGTGTTTGTGTAGGTTTTGTGAAGATGGATTCCTTGAAGATGTTAGGGTTCCACCCTTGACAATGTTGAAAGCTCAAGTGTGTAGAGAAACCAACTATCCCATGTTATCACAAAAAGTGTTGTAAAGATTAATTTTCATTTTTCTTCTCTCAATGTGATGTAAAGTGAAATTTTTCCATATTATTGTATATTGTTGAAAAGGAGTAAGGATTTGAGAAGTTGTAATTATAAGGAAATATTCATTGTAAGTCTTTACATTTTGTGATTGATGCAATATAGGAAATAATGTAAATGAAGCACATCTCCTTTCAATTCAATTAGTGTAAATATTTCATAGAGGTTGCAATTTTCCTTGGAAATGGTTGATTTAATTCAATACATAATTGGTTGTAGTGTAAATGTATCTGCTATGCATTCATTTTAATGGAAGAAAGATATCATATTTGATAATCCAGTTCATGTGTATGAAAAATTAATCCATTTGTATTCCAATGTTCTAATAACTCCTTAGATGAGATGAATTCTATAGTAACACCCATTTTCAAACTAAATTTTTTTAGGGAAGTTGAGTCAACTTATTGACACTTCATGAATGTGGTCTCCTAACAAAAATATGAAAAGAAAATGAAGTTTTGACACCAAATTTCACCTTCCTATAGCTACAAATTTTAGTCTCCAGAATTTGTATGTGATGGACAAATAAATCCATCCCTATTACAAATCAATAAAATAATAAGGGACATCCTTGACTCCCTAGTAGGAACCTATAAATTTTGAGATCTTAATATAAGATGAATAATCGTAGGTCTCCTAAAAATTCTCCCCAACAAGGGTCACATGATCATAGAAGGTACATATATGGTTTAATAAAAAAAATGTGGTGCAAAACAAAAATAATAATAATAAAGAAACTTGAAAACATAAGAAACCTAAATAAACCTAAGTGCTAGGAAGTCAAAATATAAACAAACCAACTAGTCTAAAAAGAACTCCACCTTTTTTGAAAAGACATGGACATAGGTTATGGTGACCTATCCCTGTCATGACAGGCCCCCACACTTAGGTGCCTTTCCCCATTTAAAAAGGGGACCAAAGAAATCATGCTGGCCTTCGACAAAGTGCTTGATCCTTGGCATGGATGCATAGGGATAGATGTAGAGGGTAAGTGGCCAATAGGATAATGAAATAAGTTGTTTCATGTTTTTTATTTAATTCATGAAACATGTGGGTAAAAATAGGCATAGGGTAGTGGGTAAAGAAAAAAAAGTTGGTGGGCTAATGTGTTAGAAATTGAGTATTATATAAGTCAAGAGATAGTTGGGTATTAAAGTAAGTTGTCTTGTTTTATTTGTTTTTTTATTTCATGTTGTGTGTAGTTAAGGAGATGTGTTTGTTTAGCAAGTGGAATTTCTTTTACTAAGAAGTTGAGGGTGAGATGGTTATTGGGACTCGGTAGTGGTTAGGATAAGGGAAGTTACAATTATAACTTAAGTTTAGTAATAATGAAATTTGTGGTTAAGATTGATATTAATTATGATGGTAGTTAGACAAGTATAATGGTATGGTTAAAATTAGTGGAAAGATCATGAGGTGTAAGATAATGTATACCTAGGAGTGTTAAATATGAAGGTAGAAGTTAATAGATAATTAGGGTGATTTCTTTCACAAATGTAATTATTAAAAAAAAGACTTGATAATAGGGCATGTAAGAATCATCCAACATGTTCATGGAGGTTATAATAAATGATTAAACTATTAAATGAGAAAATAACAATAAAGTAATAGAATAAAATAATAAAATGTATAGTTAGAATAAAATGAATAAACAATAATAATAATGAAATAAAATAGAAATACTAATTTTGGATGAACAAGTTGTTTAAAGGTATCATTATATAGAAATGGGGAGGATGAATAATTAAGGATCAATTTATGATACATAGGTGGTAAATGGTAATTTAATAACAAATTATTAAATGTTAAAATGAAAGTATTCCATTAAAATGGCATTAGCCAAATCCTAATGGTATCACCCATAGAATGTAATGAGTAAGGGTACACGACATAAAGTTAGAATGTCCTAGGACAATTGGAAAACATAGTCATATTCATAGATGATAGAATCACTGTAGTCTCATGGTTATTCTACTTGTACTTCACATGTATACCCGAAATGTATTATTACGTAGATTGGATGTAGAATCAAAATGATAACCTAACCTACCTCTTATGTCATAACCTAGGTCAAAAATAAATAAATTTGGTTGTGTTTTTGCCTCATAAATTTAGGGCATGGCATTATGTATAAAAGGATTATATGTTTCTTCATTGTTTCCAATATCTAAGTTCATTCTAAATATGTATTCTTGCTTGTTTTTAGTAAATTCTTTGACAATAATTTTCCTTTAGACTATAGTTAGGGCCTAAAATTTAGAATCAATGTAAGCTAATTTGCATGGTAGCAAAATTTCTTGAATTTATTAACACAGTGCTAAGTGGAATCCAAAAAATTGATTTTAAATTCTCCATTGGGGACATAATCATATTTTATTCCTTAATTTTAGATGTAGTAATGAGTGTTTTAGCTCAGGCCATGGGACTGCATTTGAGTTGTGAACATAAAATTCAGAATATTTGAGATAGAAACACCATCTAATCTTCAGTAAGTCTCTCTCCTCTAAAGACTCAATACATGGAGCCATTATCATCATGAGTATACTCACTCTCCTTAGATGAATTCAATGAAAACTATTTATACTAAACTAAGTATCTATAAATCTGTACTTACAAATTATCTTATCTCATGGTGATTGAGTAAAGATCAAATACAGTTTCCAAGGTGATAAAATTGCATATGCATATGTATGTATGTATGTATGTATGTATGTATGTATGTATGTATGTATATATATATATATATATATATATATATATATATATATATATATATATATATATATATATATATATATGTATGTATATTTGCATCTCTACTTTTTGTTGCCATGCCCTTGTGATCTCTTTATATGTATGTATGTATGTACACACACACACACACACATACATATACATTTTTTATGTATGTATCTATGTATATATATGTATGTATATATGTATATATACATCTTTGTATTATTTTCTATGCCCTTGTGACCTATTTGTCATTTTTGCCTTCCTTCTAAAATTGCCATATTTGA
Organism: Cupressus sempervirens; assembly: GCA_028749045.1. Lineage (NCBI taxonomy): Eukaryota > Viridiplantae > Streptophyta > Pinopsida > Cupressales > Cupressaceae > Cupressus > Cupressus sempervirens. The sequence goes on from CM053790.1 coordinate 652,527,693, forward strand.
ATTTAAACATTCTAATGTCTGCATATTTTAAAATTAAAATAAAGTGGGGTGCAAAAATATTTCATATAAAACTTCAAGTTATAATTTATTTCCTAAGTGACTCCATATTTTAATATTCTGTAGACCCACACCTTGCTCACTGTCAGATCCTTCATCATCCATAGCTGTCACTTTGTTGCTATGTGTAGTTGCATGATCATTACTTCATGTGACATAGTGACATCACACCACATATTTGTGTGGGTCCGAGTTTCTTTGGTGAATTAAACTAAGATGCTATATTGTGGAATCTTCATTGGCTAAGCCCCTAATGTATCTAGGTCATGGGCCACATGTTCTCAATTTATACCTTCCACCATCTGATGCAAATAGATAAATGGTGGTCACTTTGTTGCTCTAAGAAGTTGCTCAATATTTATTTATAGTGATAAAGAGACTAGTTGACACATGACAGGTGGGTTCATTTCTTTGTGGGCCATAGTGTGGCAGGTTAGTGTCAAACAGGTTGGAAAAGCACCATGTTTTTATTGGTTGGTGCACTAGTAGGACTGATGATTTTTCTAGACCATCAAATGGTGGGAGATCAATGCCTCTTGCTATGTTGCTATAGGAAGTTTCCTAACCTTTATTCATAGCAACATAGCAAGGATTTTCCACATGTCCCAGTGAGCCTAGTTGAGTAGGTGTAGTTAGGTTAACATTGTAGTTAAATCAACAATATTGTAAGCCATGACGATTAAGTTTGAGGGTGGCACAATCAAGGTGATATGGTGGTCAAACATGTGAGGACTCCATGAGGTGGCAAAAGGAAATGATATGGTTGGTCCACATGGAGGTTTTTGGTTGCTTGACCAGGTTGACCTATTGACCTCATTGATTTGTAAAGCCAAAAATGACAAAGATAGGGTTTCTTACATGATCTGATCTTCATGATTGATTCCAACCACTTTACAATGAATGTTGCACCAAGTGAACTAAGGAAAACACTCCACCATTTTTTGTTTTATCCATCTACTTGGTCAAAGTGATATAATGGTGTCATTCTATGTTCTCAAGGCTCTATTTTGGAAAAATATTGGATTTCTTTGTATTTGAATCTATTCTAAGATTAGTTTTCCCTAGGGCTGCATGATTATTCTCTGAAGCATTTAGGATAGTGGTTGTGGAGTAACTCTAGTTCGAAATATCTCAGTTATGCCTAAGCTATAAAGGAAATTTTTGTAAATTTTTCTAGGGTTGACTCTTCTCTATTTTCTTGATATTGCTCTACAAAATTCACTATAAACTCCCTTTGCCTCTAATCCTATATGACATTCTACCTTATCTCTTCAAAAATTGATGCATTGTGCAAAGACCTATTTGCCTCTCATTAGTGTATTATGGATCTTTGAAATCTTTTATGATTGTATCTTTCTTTGGCCTATAAATGATATACATGTGAATTCTCTTCTTCCTTGTGTCATTTAATTGGGTCTTCTAATCTACATGTGAGTGTTAGATTAAAACAAGTATGAATGTGTATATCTTTTGGTGTCATGATGGTTCAAAAGTGCATGTATGGATATAGATTAGTTTGAACACTCTATTTTCGTGCATCTCCCCTCAGGTTATAATAGGTAGATTTGATTCCATGTATTCCTTCTCATTTTTCCTCTCCAAGAGTAGCTAGGTGCATCTTGATAGTAAAGCATGACAACTTTCTTTGGAGATTCAACCTCATAGTTCAAGTCCCATAGCTTGGAGGTTGTCTCCATGTTTTACAAGGTTGTCCTTATGTAAATAATTTGGATAGGGGTGCTAAATTTTGTGACAACATGATCTCTATATATGTACATATGTATGTATGTATATACACACATATATCTATACATATACAGACGCACATGTGTGTATCTATGTATGCATGTATGTATATAAATAGAGAGATCTCTCTATATATATACATACATACATAGGCACACACACACACACACATGTGTGTGTATATATGTATATATACACATACATATACATAAAGAGAAGCTCCTATATGCATACATATATAGACACACACACATGTGTGTGTATGTATGTATATATGCACATACATATACATTAAGAGAATACTCTTTAATCTCCTATTGGGGGAAATATAAAAAGATACATGTTTAGAAGGAAAAGAAAATTCACATAGGTGCCTCTTCTCCCCTTGAAGAAAATTACAGAGCAAGGGCATAGAGATCACAATGGAAAGACATGGCAACATAATCTTAGAGAAAGGGCATGACAAAAAAATGTAGAAATCACATGAGCATGTCAATGAAACACAATGATCACAAGGGCAAGACAAAAAGTTCATAGATCTCCATAGATCTCCACCAAGGGCACAATAATGAAATGAAAAGATCATAAGGGAAAGAAAATTAAATGCAATGATCACAAGTGCACAACAATGAAATCTCTACCAACATTCAAAGCTCTCCATCCTCATTCAAAGCTCTTCAGCCTCTTTCGTGTGCAACTCTCAACAATCAAAACAAAAGGGAAATGATTTATGTCATTTTAAAAAATTATATGTGTGTGTGTGTGTGTGTGTGTAAAATCAACTTCACATTGTGTTGTAACTCTAGAATAGGTATTTTATCCTTGATAGCTTTCATTTCCACATTTCAACATTCAATTTTTCAAGTTTCTTCTTCATTATATGTTTGGTTTATCAATGATTTCCTCTAGTTCAATTCTAGTGCATCTCAACTAGCTACTCCAATGATGCAATCACCCATCTATCTCTAGATTATGTAAGGACTTGTTATTTTATAGAATCTAGATAGATACTAAGAGCTCTAGAGCCATAAACTTGATGATCATCATGTTTGTGTCCAACTATAGGGAAAAATTGGATGTCATGTTCTTGTGCATTTATTTCAATCACTTCCTTCAAGCTCAATTGATGTGCACCCATGGAATTATTTAGGTGAATTTCACTACCCAGGGAAATTGAGGCTTATTTTTGAGCATATATTGTTTCTTCTTATTTCTATTGAAGTAATTCAAATTGGCATTTCTTTGTCACCCTAAGATAGCTTACATTCTCTCTAGCTTGAGCTTGTTTCATAGTCATACCCTCTACAACATGATTTATCATTTCAAGAGCTACATTTAGCTAACTTTTTATCCTCTCACTAGTAAGAAGCTCATGGAAAAATAGTCCTTCCCACCCTAAAAACCCTTTTGTTACTTCATTAAAATTAGGACTTGAACAAAGCCAATGATACAAAACTTGTTGCCACTTTGGAAAAAATGTTGCCATCGACATTGCAACCATATGATAAATGGGAATAGCACATGCTCGAGCCATAACCCAATTAAATTGGTCTAGATGCTGATTATCTAGGTTTATTATAAATTCCTATAGAACTATTATCAGATTAGGTACAATAAAATGAAGAATCTACTATTCCTAGCTAGTATGCAGATGCATCACTTACATGCCAAGAATGAAGTGCATTCCTAATTTGCAATGAATGGTTGGATATAAAAGGCTCCACACACTAGCCCAATAATGGAATTGAAGGATGTAACCATGCATATATTGAAGTTAATTTAGGCATCACTATATGATCCGAAATGTTATGAAGTACTAAAGTTGGTAGTAACTTTTCCCACATCTCCAAAAAATGTAGCATAGGTTTAGGGTCCCTTAGCTCCTAGGAATTTGTAGCATAGGTTCAGGGTAGTAACTCCATATTCTCAACTCTTCACTAAATTTATTCTCACTACCACAATGACATTACTTCTTTAAACCATGCAAAGAATGTTAAAGTGGTTCCAAACCTTGAAATACTCTTATGAGCAATGACAAAACAAATGTTGATGAAATGCATGACCAATTTCATAAATTGTAGTCTTTATATATATAGATAGATCTTTTCTAAGGTGCTTATTACATATTAGCACAACAAAAAAATTGATCTAGCTGGGCGAACCCAAAATATTGGGTTACACTTTTTTGGATGAAGAAATTCCTCCAAAATTGTGTAGCAACTAATAATCATTTTCTTAGTTTTGATATATATTTTTAACAAAGTTTTGGTAGAAACTATTTAGTTTATATCAAAACAAACTATTCATCAAGTTTTGATAGAAAGTTTGGGTGCCACATAGTTTCGATAAAAACTACCTAGGTGGTTCAATCAAAACTACCAAGGTAGTTTCTATTGAAACTACCAAGCATAGATGGGGTTTGTTGACCCTAGTCTTAGGATTGCTATTTTGGATCAACAATCTTTAAAAGAATTAAAAGCTTCAAATAGGTCTTTATGACCCCACATGTCATTTTGAATAGTGGAGAGCTATAGTTTCAATCAAAAGTGTGTAGGTAGAGGCATCTAACTCATCATACTTTGAAAAAGTATAAAAGTTTGGCTTTTTTTTATGATTTTAGTTAAATTTTATATAATTTTTTGTATGTATGCATATATCATGTATATATGATGCATATATATATATATATATATATATATATATCTATATATATATATATATATATATATATATATATATATATATATATACACACATATACACACACACACACACACACACACACACATATATATATATATATGTATATATATATCATGTATATATGTAGATATATCATGTATACATACCATGTGTATATGTATATATATTTTTATGTAAGTGTGCATATATATATATGTTATATAAATATCATGTGTATATATGCATATGTATATATACATATATCTGCACACACACATATATATATGTGTATATATATGTATACAGGTACATGTGTACATGTATATGTGTATTAATGCATATATATACATATATTTTTATGTATTTATTATACATACATATTGTAGATATACACATACATATAAATTTTTACTATACATATGTGAACTTGTAATATATTAAAATTTAAGTTTATGTGTGTGTGTTTAATTAACATGTATTAGTTTTTGATTTACACACATACACACATAAAACATGTAAATTAACATGTATTAGTGTTTAAATTAACATATACACAATTTTTTTAAAGTACTTCACCTAAATTACACGACTTAAACTAAAAACTTTGAATGATAACTCTAAATTAATGTAAAGTGAACACAGAAAATTAAATATATAAAGTTCCGTAATTCATATAAATAACTTGCACATAATTAAAAACCCATTAAAACAATATTGTATTAGTAAACCATATTAATGAATAACATGAATTTAGGTCTAGTCATATTATCCCTTTAAATGTATGCATATATTTAAATACTAAAGGCCATTACACTTGTTTGTAATTTAGGAATTCATGTGATATATGTATATAGGAATTTTGATATTTTGGACCCTTAAGCCATCTTTTTAAGATCGAGGCGAACTATATTTTCATGTGTATATATAGAAATTTTAATACATTAGATAATAGATTCTTTGAGCTCTTAGCTTTATTTAAGAATAGATCCTAAACATAGACCCAAGTTTAAGACATTTTATATTAGGACGCCTTAATTTATTATTCAATCTAGTTCTATAATTAACCTAGTTATGAAATAAGTAGTCAACCCATGTGATCTAGACTCTGTAGACTTAATCAAAAAATTTATGAAGTTGTACTATGCACACATGATTTAAATTGATGAAGAGCTAAAATAATTGTTAAGTTTCTAGAGTGTATTTAGGTTAGGATTAGAATTACATTTGGACTACAATTAAGCTTCTAAGGTTAGGGTTCTGATTACACTTTTCATGGAGCTTAGATTAGGCTTTTATTAGTTTTCAAATTAGGGTTTATTGGGTAAATATTAGGCTTAAATATTAGGGTCAATATATGCACACATACAACATTCAAACCTAAAACTTTTAGGACTTGTAAAACACACATGTATGTTATGTTCATTTCATGTTTATGAAATTCCATGTACATGTACATGTTATGTTCATTTCATGTTTACACGTATTATTTAATTTCATGTTTACAAAATTCTAGTTTCTTAAATGTCATTGTAATCAATTTCAAGTTTACTAAATGTCATATTTTTATTTAGGATGTAAAACACACATGTAGTATGTATGTTATGTTCATTTCATGTTTACATGTATTATATGTTTAATTTCATCTTTACAAAATTTTAGTTTCTTAAATGTCATTGTAATACATTTCAAGTTTATTAAATGTCACATTTTTATTTTTATTTCAAGTTTAAACATTATACATGCGCATACTACATACATTGACCTCCACATGGTAGATCAACAACCTCCTATCCCCCTCGAGAAGAAACCTCCTATCCCCCCTAAGAAACAACCTCCTACCCCCTTAAGAAGCAACAACATGTCCCCCCTATTAGTGTTCTATTACCCTAGATTAGTAGCCTATCCCACCCCACATGCTCTATGATCACACTAACCAATAGATTTAGAGACTTCATGAATCCCTAACTAGTGGTACACACTCTAGTGTATATAGTAGTATATGTCAGAGCATCTTACGTAGGCTTACATATATTAGAGATGAGATTCATTGTGCTTCTCAATATTCTACACATACTATACAAGTTATCTTTAATAGTAAGAGATAATAGGTCTCTTTAGGTCTTTCACTACAGTAGGTATAGGGCTTTGTGCCCAAAGAGACACTAAAGAGGGAATGTTTCCCACACTATGTTCAATAAAAATATGTGAAGGGGTATTATCCCCTAAAGTGTATAGATCCATAGATGGCTATAGTTATATACCAATGCTTCCTTTCCACTCATGGTTGTTATCTAAATAATGACAAACTTTCACCCTATTTTTCATGACAACTTTATGCTAAGACTCACTTAGGAAGGGTGGTGAACTACACTCATTTACCATCACATTTAGCATAGAGGCATGGTATACTAGTTGATAGGAAAACAAGTTGTCCACCACATATGCATAGGTCAATTTTTAGAGAGACGAAGCTCGCTATTTCCCCTATATTAGGTCCATCGGCTAATTAGGCCATGCATAGCGCCTAGTTTTGGGGGGTGATTCAAGGAGTTGGAGACATTTCCACAGTTATCAAATCTATTTTGAGTGACAAGGTTGGCTAGTATTTAATTTCTCATCATTGTTCTAGATTAGTTTTTTGTGATTCATCTTTAGGAGACTTATACAATGCAATAAGCATCCCTTTACTACCTAGCTTAGAGGGTCTCACTAGAGTGTTGGCATGAGATACTATGACTAGTCTTGTTAAGGATCTATTATATTCATATAGATTCATATCAAAGCATCTTGCCATACCCATATCATATTCTTGACATTCTGTCCATGGTAGTAATGGGAAACATCTTGAACTGCATTCCTCTTATTGATTAGGTAGTGGTCATGGTAGAAGTACACATCATGATCCACCTACTGACCACTCTTTTTTTGTAACTGGATATATACATACTAATATAGGCCCTTTAGCTAGTTTAGGGCATGGCCAGAGTTCATATGTTGGCCTTGATGATATTGACTTCAGCTTGTCAACCACAGGATGGATGCCTTGTTGACACATGATCATTCTGCTTCTATGCCATCTCACCTAGTCAATCCACTTGGATCATCATTATCAGGACATGTGCTAGTTAGGTCAGTCATGCTAGCATAGATGTAATGATGGAGCTAGATGAGCCCCAAAAAAATATGGATATATTAGTGGACATGATTGATGCTAGGCAATCCGAGTATTATCAGATTCCAACATCTAGATAGGTAAATTTATTTATTTTTGTTCATGTTAAAATTTCATTTGTTTGAAACTAATAATTTATGCATGTATATGTATTGTGACATTGTAATTATACATTTTTAAATTTGATTTGTTACACGTGTATGTATGTATTTTAGGGGGACATGTCTCTTTTTACTCAATCTTTGATGCCAAATCTTGTGCATTATCGAGACTCATTCGATAATGTCAGTAGTGTAGAGGTGAATTTTAAATGTTTTGAATTAGACACATGTGAGTTTTAAATGTACATGGATATCACTTTCTCTTGAATATATCTAGGGGTCAACACATCCTAGTGAGCATCCTGATAATTAGTCTTCAGACTGTACTCTAATGAGATGTCACAATGATAGTCTGACACCTAAAGATCTATAGTTTTTTTTTTATATTATAGATTATTTGATCTAGAATTTCATCTAGAGAGACATTCATAGATTCTAGATAGATTGCTGGGTGTATACATGCACACTATTTATATTTGATATTTTCTTCTGAGACCTAGATTATAGAATTTTTTTTTTGTCTAATGATTGATACATATATTGTAGACTTGAGAATGATATTCGACACATGTGTTTATGTTTAGGTTTGTATACATGTTTGATGATTAACCTACATATATACATTTTCTAGACATTTCTTTTACATGTTAGATTATGTTGGATAATGTTCTATTATGTTGGATTATGTTCTTTTATGTGTTAGATTCTGTTAGAAAATGGATTATTTTGGTTTATCAAATTGATGTATACATATGTGCTTAATTTTTTTTTCTTTGCAAGTGATATTTAGATGTGATTAAATTCTTAATTAGTTACATAATTCCTAATTTCTATATTTAAACTTGACAAGTTAAATAAAAGACTAAAAGTTCAATATAATTAGTTACAAGTCCTAATCAAATTAAATCAAACCCTAAAAATAATGCAAGTGATATTTGGATATGATTAAAGTCTAGTCTTATTTCATCCCCTTAAGACAAATGTTTGAATTTCTTCCCCTCAAGGCACATGTGCTAATTAGTTACATATAAGTTCCTAATTTCAATAATTAGTTACAAATCATAATTTAAATTAGATAATTAAATGAAAGAGTAAAAATAATATATAATTAGTTACAAGTCTTAATTTTATCCCCTTAAGAGAAGTGTTAGCATTTCTTCCCCTCAAGGTACAAGTTCTAATTTCATCCCCTTAAGACAAGTGTTCAAGTTTCTTCCCCTCAAGGCACATGTCCCAATTTCTATAATTAGTTACAAATCAAATTTAAATTTGACAAGTTAAACGAAAGAGTAAAAGTAATATATAATTATTTCAACCAAATTTCAAATTGTTGAACCACATTTAAAATTTCAAATAGTTCAACCAAATTTTAAAATGTTCAAGTTATTTTACATTACAAGTTGTTTCTATCTTGTATCAATAAAGTTAGCTCATTGTTGGATAACATTTAATATTTTCCCATAATCATCAATATTGAGCCTCCACTTACATATTGCAAGTCCTTTGACTAGATGAAGAGTTAGACCAATGGAAATAACATGGTTACTATACTGATATACCTTATCTTTAGGTTGATAATCAATGAAATGAATCTCATTATTAAGTATGTAAGAAAACTTACAATAAAGAATGTAACCATTTCCACATAACCCATAATAGATATGAAATAAATATGCAATTAAAATCCACATGCAAGAGAATAGACAACATACTCACAAAAATTGTGATACAAGATATGCCCTAGGAAACCCTCATTGAGGGAAAAAAAACCCAGCCTCTAAAAGCATCCATCACCATGTATTATTTGGCAAAAAAACCATTGTAATAAAACCATGGAAGCCTTTAAAGCCATAGACACAACCAAATAATCCACATGAATAAGTATGAATCCACACATCCCATGCCATGCTTCCAACCTTCATAATGCTTCCTTGGCTAACCTATTAAGCCTTGTCCAACTCGACTCTTTCCCTTTTTTCCATCTATCTTCTTACACATTAACTACTCTTATGGCTGCTTATATAGTAGAAAGTCCCACAAAACCACCAAGTGGTATTACATAAACCATGTACTAAAATCATGTGCTATCTAACCTCTTGACCCCACATTTAATATTGAAATTTTAATTCTTTTCACTAATATGAAATAATTACATGAACTATTATCTTTACATGTTGCACATCCATCTAGATGTAACATTACATAATAAAATAATACAATATAATAATATTATGCAATGTGTTCAACACTCATTATTTCAACAATCTCCCACTTTTTGTATACATTTCATAGGGTCAATCTATAGACACATAAATGAACAAGAGAACAATCCCTCTTAGCACATCCACCATCATAGATCAAAGTACATAAAGTGTTACATCCTAGTACCCACAACAAAATCAACATATCCTACATCTAAAACATGAATGATCTCACCTTCTATTATGCTACTACCACCGAACATATATAGAAGCCATCCAAAGAGAAAGTCACCCAACCTATTGCATTAGATGATCATAAAATCCTATACCAACTAAAATGCCAAGTACAAAAGCCTGATCTAAATGTAATCACATGTATGTGTAGTTGTAAAAGTATCCATAGGTAAAATAATACCCATAGCAAGTGCCAAACTCATCCAACTATCCATACATCCAAAGGTATACCAAGTGAATCTCACATCATCAACATATCCAATCTATAAACTGCAATCACAAGCCTCAAAAGAAATAACTACCATATATATACTAAGAAGATCCCACTACAAAAGATAATTCAAATCTATAAACAATCCACTCAAAACATCTCAAAGAATTGAATTTATGTAGTCTCAAGGACATCCACAACACATAAAACAATAACCAACAAGAAAAACTCTTTAAAAAAATCTCCAATAGTCTCCCAAGCTCTCCACAACCAACAAAAGAAAGAGATTAAGGAATAACCATGTCATCTCTCACATGAAATACATGAGAACAAGCCAGTGATCTTAGTCTTTAATGTAAGTGAAAACTAAACATCCAGGAAGATAACAAAGACCAAAGAGAAACCATAAAAATCATAACCTGTATCATGTCCTTCTACACACATCTCTAGATGTAAACTATGCAAGTATGATCTCATCCATAAAACCCTAACAAGAAGAATCAACAACACCCAAACCATACCATATAACTAATCATGGGTGTAAGTCTCTCACAAGAAGATCAAACTCATAAAACATTCTTAAACCAAGGACCAATATAAAACCATCTCCCAAAGTCAATCAGCATAACAACATATGCAAATGGAGATAACTAATGCTAAAAAATCTCTCAAATTAACCCTCTAGAACTAACTTATGTGCTGTAGTTCATGATCCATATCCATGAAATACAAGTATAAACCTAATACACTTGAGATAAATAACAAGCTATACGTCTAAGTAGAAAACTACTGAGTAGACCAAGAGTGGGGAATGAGAATGCTCATCAATATATCCAAGTCTCCAACCAAGAATCATCTAAAAAGAATCTCCTCTAAAGTCCATTTAGGTGAATACCCATCAAAATTTCTATTGAAACAAAATTATTATCCCGATAAGTAATTCTCTAATCCAAGAGAAACCAACATCACCACCATCTCTAAGTATCCATGAACACCTATAACTAATCAATCCATGCCAAATCCAAATGCAACATATCAATATCATTAAGTATCCAAATTATGATCAATGTACTCAATACCAAGAAGCTCAACCAAGATCAATGTCAAAGTTTCAACCATGGCCTTAGTAACATAACCATGACAACATGATCTAACCATCTCAACCAAAGAGATAGCATGCTCCATATGAACATACTATAACATATCAACACTCTAAATGTGTATCAAGAGCATACCATGACATAAAAATGAAACCATCTTAACGCTAAGGATAACATGTCAAATGAAAGCATAAACCACACCTTTATGAAGAACCACATTAGTCCTCAAGATGCTACCATCTCAACACACCATAAAGAAAACCATCTTCACATACCATGAAGAACTATCTCCACACACCATGAAGATAATCAAGAACTCCATGAGTCATAAAGATCTAACCATCTTCACACACAATGAAGATAACAAGTGCACCATGCAAATGTCAAAGATGCTTTTATAGTAAGAGGATCTAAGATAAACCTCCAACATCTACAAACAATCAATAAGTATATCAATGCCAAGAAACTTCCACTCAACCATGGTATCAAGGTATCATAAAATTCATCTCCTAAATGAAGATCCTCTAGCTCTATACTCATACAATCAAAGTGTTAGTATCAAGTGAAACCAAGATCTCTAAACCAAGAACATATAAACCAAGCTAGGAATGAATCCTGCACTATCACCTCATCACTATCACAAGGTCCCACTAAATAATGTATCTAAGCTATCCATGACTCATGGTTTAAAACCATCTGCCAATCATGAGAATCAACCAAGGCATAAAACCATCAAAGAACTCAATGTGCACATCATGAGATCCTCAAAAGAAACTAAATAACCATGATCCTCAACCAAGAAGATATACCACAATAACCAAATTAAGAATCCAAGCTAATTATCTTCAAGGATGTACCTATATATCCAGTCATGTCATGCCCAAATTCATGGCACCATGATCACATCCATGAGCTAAGTACCTAACTATTAAAGTGTCCAACCTATCAGCACAAAATAGTCAACCATAATTGTCCACCATGATTGTACTTGGTAACAACATCTCATCCCTTCTACATGAAGAAAAATTATCAAATCATGTGACTTAGGGTATGATAAATCTAAATATGCATCAATAATTAAAGATCAATAGGAAAAGACAATCAATATCCAAGCCATAGATGCAACCTATATGTATAGACCACTTACAACACTGTACAACTTTTAGACACAACAAGTCATCATAAATATCCAAAGAAAATACTAATAACCATATCAACACAAGATCAATCTAAAATATGAACTGAGTATAGAATGACGTCAAATCTTAAATATTCAAAATATACAATGTCATAAACTCACAATGTTAGCATAGTCAATATATATAATAAATTGTTCAGATTAATATATCACCAAATAAACTATTCCAAACCTACACCAAATTAGAACCAATGTGTAGAGCTCTCTAAGAGCTTTCCATTGACTAATCAAAGTCCAAAATCCAACTCCATATGCCCAAGTTATGTCCTAATATGTGCTCAAAATAAATAACATCTAAATTTTTGGCTCTTAAAGCTTGATAAAAATATCAAAATCATAGAACCAAACCTACACCAAGTTGTAGTGCTCTAAATCAGCTTTCCAATGCCTATAAGAAGTTTGAAATCTGATATCTTGAGAGAAAGTTATGGTCACTTTACTAAGACAATCTGTTTACTATTTTCACTATTTTTTTGTTTATTGTGATGAAACTTCTGATGAGATTAAATTTTAGAACCATCATGAGCTAAAACTAAAAAAATATTTCATTTCCTCTGAACATGGCCAACCTAGGGCATATTATATATCAAAATTTATGGAAAAATCAACCTATATCCAATGGTGAGGTTTGCTTTTACCTAGGAGGTCATTTCTACAAGCTCACCCAAAACCCCTATTTAAATGAAACATTTGAAACAAAAAAAAACCCTTTTGTCCAACAATTTTAGATGCCCAAAATCTACCAATATCCCATCATAATAGAGAACATAAAACCCTCAGATCTACCATAAACAACTCATATATCTTGCCCTTTATTTTATCCTCTTATGTATTTCCATGGATTCAATCTAAGGTTACAATAATAAAACCATAACCCTAATACCACTTGTAAAGAAACTTGCAATAAAATATATAACCATTTCCACATAACCCATAATCAATCTAAAATAAATATGCAATTAAAATCCACATGCAAGAGAATAGACAACATATCCACAAAAATTGTGACACAAGATATACCCTAGGAAGCCCTCAATGAGGGAAAAACCCTAGCCTCCAAAAGCATCCATCACCATGTATTATTTAGCAAAAACACCATTGCAATACAACCATGGAAGCCTTGAAAGTCATAGCCATAAGTAAGCAATCTATGTGAATAAGCATGAATCCACACATTCTATGTCATGCTTCCAACTTTCACAAATGCTCCCTTGGCTAACCTATCAAGCCTTGTCTAGCTTGACTCTTTCCCTTTTTCCCTTCTATCTTCTCACACAACTACACTTGTGGCTACTTATATAGTAGCAAGTCTCACAAAACTACCAAGTAGTATTACATAAACCATGTGATAAAACCATGTCCTACCTAACCCCTTGTCCCCACATTTAATATTGGAATTTTAATTCTTTCTCCAATATTAAATAATTTCATGAAATATTATCACAATGTCACAATACAACTCATAAAGTATATCTGATGAAAATTTTTACATGTTGCACATCCATCTAGGTGAAACATTACATAATAAAATAATATAATATAACAATATTGTGCAATGTGTGCAACACCCATTATCTCAACAACGTACTCTTCTTTTCTTCAAATATGATCCTTGTACAACAAAAAAACTTGTATACACATTTAAAAAATATCACATAGATTAATTAATTACTGAATATATGTACACACACACACACACACACACACACATCAAATAAGTCAATAAATTTGAGTTTGTAAAACACATAGATGTACATACATGATTCAACTATATAATAACTTGTGGGAAACATAATTCCATCATTTATTACTATCTGTGCTCATAACTGAATGTAAAGATTGTGTCTGCTCTACCCTCTTCGATGCATGCATTGATCTTCTATCAACAACTGAATGTAAGTTCCATACATACATATGAAAAAAATTCTTTTAAACATGTGTGTACATGTAATTTAGTTATCACTAAATGTATTAAATATAAATTTGATTCAATTATAATATTCAAATTAATTTGTACCTAATAACTCCCAAAACACTCTAATTGGTATGAATCAATCCTCTAGCGATGATGTGTTATCTATATTTTTTGGCACCACAAAATGTGTTTTGTACCACTCAACCACATCATGAGCATTATTAATGTGATATCCTTTATAGTCCATTTGATACTTTCTTAAAGCACATTTGATACAATCTCCTACACTGTCATGCTCAACCTTTCCATGTCCACTCTCAATTTTTTTTTAAATGTGTGGTGTATTAAGGTATCAATGATATATACATAATGCTTAAAATAGTCTAGCTAATATAAATTGTGTTGCACATCCATCTAACCATATAAAATGTTTTTCCATTTTTATGCCTTTGTTTTTCAAATATTCAAAAAAGGTCTTAAATTAATGTTCCACAAAATGTGTGTCATATTTTTTGTTATCACTAGTGTAAAAGTGATACTCGTTTTTAATGACCCATGCTTGACCTATACTTTACACACCATAAAAATCAATTTATGCATGTTGATAAGACACTTGAACCATAATAGTAACCGACTTTGTAAAGTAGTATTCCACCTGAAATTGTTTTTGAGAAATGGAAGAGTTATTCTCTACAAAGTCAACAAAAAATAAAATTATTTTGAGTGGGAAAGTTTCTCTTAGTGTTTGAAATTGTTCTAGTTGACACTTAGCAAAAAATTCATGACGTATATATGGTTGAATCAATTTACACAAATTTGACATAAATTCTCCACCAGGTATGTCATCATCTACATATTCCAACCTTGTCGATTCTTTTCCAAATTTTATTTTTGACTTTATGTACTTATATCTCTTACATTTTACCATCCTCATCATATCAGTATCATCATCTTTTAAAGTAAATTTAGTCAAGTTACCACATGTTTCACAAGTTCCTCTTATGCAATCTATTTCACCTATTGCATGATCATTTGGTTTGTTACATAAGATTGATGTTATGAATTTTCTTGGTAATTTATGAAAAAAAAATTTGAGAACCACCACTTTCTTCTATCTTATTTTAGAACCCTTGATAGTACAAATCAAATTCAACATGATATCAAAAACAACATGTTTCAAAAGATTTATTTATCTTTGTGTCAAGATTTAAATTACAAAGTGAGAGATACAATTCATATTGCGTGACATCCAACCAATATTTTGTGTGTTGAAGATACTCATTAGGTCCAATCCTCTACTTGATGATATCTCTTTGATTTAGTGAAGGACAAGTATTATCAATCCAAAATTGCTAAGTTCTTAACTATTTCCACAATTCGATCAGATCTAGGAGCTCTACACACTAGCTTCCAATTTTCTTCTAATGTACTATCATCAAAATTGTTTCTCCTTTAAGATAATGTAATATTGTCTTTCAAATATACCAAATATGAGATGATAGTGAAGAGATCTATCTTTTATGTCATAATTTCCTATTTAAAATAGATGCCAGTATCACTCTTTGTGCAATGCATTTATCTACAGATCTAGTTTTTTCCCCAATGGAATGTAACCCTTCCTTAACAATTTCAACAATATCTATTTGTAGTTTAGAAGTCTTCCTCTTTTTTTATAATTGTATCTAAACCCAATAGTATCAATGATTGTTTTAATTCATCTTTAAGAAGTGGAATTGATAATAGTTGAGTTTTCTTCATTGTATCAAGATTTTCAAATTGTGAAATTATTTCTTTAGATTTTTTATTCAATTTCCTCTTTGTAGTATGTGTAGGTTGGATAACATATTCTCTCAAATTTTCCACATCCATTTCAATTAAATGATATATGTTTTTATGATTAATTTTTATAATCTATCTTTGAGCTAGTTAACATTTTCATTTGTTGTTTGATCTCAAGCTGCAAGAAATATTAAAATAAAGACTTAAGATACAACTTCTTTTAGGGGATATATGTGTATATACATAACAAGTGAACTATTAAATACAATTTTATCTAACATTCAAATGATCCTTCTTCGATATCCATTACTTCATCTTCAATTTTTTCATGTCTAACATTTTTGTCATGTCTAAGCAAGTTTGTAAGGGGAAATGTCTCTAAAATAAAAAAAATAAAAGATATAAAGTTTGCCTAGACCTAGAAATCTAGAGAGAGATTATACTTGCAAGAGATGTCTGCATACATACCTATTTGAACTTGGGATGAAGCTTCTTCAACATCAGTAGGTTGTCTTGGTTGACTAAGTCCTAAATAAATTCATAATTTAAAAGATTTTAATTAAAATGAACCCTGATCCTAAATTTTCATAATTTAATAAAACCTAATCCTAAATATTCATAAATTAATAAATCCTTAATATTAAGTTAATAGTAACCCTAAGTTAATATTTACCATATTCCTAATTGGATAAACCCTAATCCTAACTATATGTATAAAAATTGTAGAATATGATTGTACATTATAAGTTAAATATGCATTGGAAAAAAAATTGCACATGTACCTTGCCTCCTATAATATCTTGCTAAAGTTTTTTGAAGATTTTCATCTTCTTGTTCATATGTTATTCTTTGTTCATATTTACTTGTTCTTCTCTTTTTATTGTCCATTTTGCAAATTCTTCTTGTAAAATTTGAAAAAAGACAAGCAGAAAAATATTTACTCCCTCTCAATTGAAGTGCAATTTATCTAATTGAATTTCAATGTTGAAATTGAAGAAAAAAAAAAATGTATTTGTATGATAATTTTTATATAAAAAAAGAAACTACCTAAGGTTAACTAAGCATGCACACAAGTGGCATTTTTGCACATTTTTAGTTTTGATAGAAACTTTATGATTTTGTTTCTATCAAAACTAATGTTTAAAGTTTTGATAGAAACTAATTTTCTATCGAAACTAGCTAATTACAAGTCTTCTCCAAATTTTAGAAGACTTCTAGTGTTTTCGTGGCTTCCAAGTTCAATTACAAGGTTCAGATGGAGCACTGAAGATATGTCATTTTGCATGATAGAAGTATTCTAAGTGAGCTTTCGAACCACTATGAGTTTGATACATTTTTAATTTTTTAGGTACACATTTTTTATGTGAATTGAATAGAGGTTTGTTATAAAAAAATAAACCTCTATATTGGACATTCATGGAAACATAGTAACTAATGGAATATTAAAAAAAAAAAAAAGTTGTAATGTTTGTACTTGAGTTCTCTTTCAATCAAAAAAAGAAATTTGAAATTAGGTAAATATATAATAAGTTACATGTGTGAAAAGCCATGTATGTCCAAATTAGTGTTATGTCAACTTTAAACTCTGACAAAAAATGAAATACTAAGGCTAAAGACATTTGACCATATCCATAGTTTTAGTATGGATGTTAACAAACTAAATTTGAAATAATAAAACTTATATCTATTTTAGGAAAAAAGTTATGTGTGTCAAAAGCGACATGACTCTTTCAATATAAGGTTTTTGATAACATACCAATTTTCATGGGAGAAAAATTAATTCAATAAAATCTATTAAAATAAAATAAAAAATTATATATTTAGAATCTAGAAAGAAAATCTTTAAAAACTCTAATTTACTTCATCTTCAAATTCCTAACTATCAAATGATAATTTGCATTTGAAAGTGAAAGTTTTCTCAAAATTCACAATTTAGTGTCAGTTTAGGAAAAAAAGTGTAACCCACTATTGTGGGTTAACCTAGCTACATACATGTTCCAAAATCCAAATAATAAAACAATAAAACTTAGTCAACCTGTGCTAAGTGACTTAGCTCAAGATCATATACAAAAATAATGTAGACTAGAAAGATGGGTAGAGTTCACAAGAAATTTTATAATAACATATCATAGCATATATTTTTAGAAAGAAATAAATCATAACCTAGTTAAATTGGTCTAGTTGCTGATTAGTTGGGTTGATTACGAGTTCTTGTAGAACTATCATCAGATTAGGTACAATAAAATGAACAATCAGTTGTTCCCAGCTAGCAAGATCAAATATAATTTTCCAAAGTGATAAAATTGTATATGTAGATGCATCACTTGCATAACAGGCACGAAGCACATTCTCTAACTTATAAAAAATGGTTGGATATAAAGGATCCATATGTTTTCCCAATAAAGAAGCCAAGCATGTAGCCATCCATGTACTAGCACAGTCTCCATGTGAGGATCCCAAGTATCTATTGCTACTATTAATTAAAGCATCACTATATGATCCAAAATGTTATGAAGTACTGAATCTGGCAGTGACTTCTCCTATGTCTCTAAAAAAATGTAGCAAAGGTTCAGGGTGCCTTGTCTCCTAGGAATTTGTAGAATCTATTCTCATTATTGGAAAAAGAAAAATATTCTTACGTGTAAATGCTATAATCATGAGGCTCATTCCCTTATAGAAGCCTCTTCCACACAATGACATTACCTCTTTAACCATGCAAAGGATGTCGAAGTGGTTCCCAATCATGAAACACTCATATAAGAAATGACAACGCAAATAGATATGCAATCCATATATTACTATTATTCATGTGTATGTATTTATGTATGTGTGTGTGTGTGTGTGTGTGTGTGTGTGTGTAGACACACACATATGCATGTGTGCCTATGTATGTATATATAAAAAGAGATCTTGGCACAACAAGAAAATTGATCCAGTTGCATACAAATTCTAGAATCCAAATAATGAAACAATAAAATTGACTCAACCCATGCTAAGTGACTTAGCTCATGATCTTGCACAAAAATAATGCAAACCAGGAAAAATGGGCAATGTTTGCAAGAAATTTTACAAAAAACATATCATAGAAGGAATCATTAGTTATTCCCAACTAGCAAGATCAAATACAATTTTCCAAGGTGAGAAAATTGTGTATGTATATGTATGTATGTATGCATGTATGTATGTATGTTTGTGTATATATTTATATGTATATGTACGTATATGTATATTTATATGTATATATATGTGTAATTATACATACACACACATATGTGTGTGTCTATGTATGTATTTATGTATATATAGAGAGATCTTGTGGATTGTGGAGATCAATAAAGATCCATGATTTGGTTGTTGTGGCTTTGTGATCACTTCACTTTGTTGGCGTACCCTTGTTATCTTTGCATCTCATTATCATGCCCTTGTGATCTCTATATATTTATGTATGTATGTATATACATATATACATATGTATGTGATATATGTGTATATATTCATACACACACATGTGTGTGTGTCTATATATATATGTATGTATATAAACAAAGAGATCTTGGAACAACATAAAAAAAAAATCACTCAATAGGTAGCATGGCCACAAATGCGATGAAAACACCTATTGCTAAGTAGATTCCTCTTTCTCTCTCTCATTTTTCATGTGTTTATTGTACTTGAACTATTATTTCTTAGGGGGCATTTTGTAATGTTGGATACATTTTATGTAAAACGCCATGAGGACATTCCTAGATGTACCTATGTGATGAATTTCTCATGAGAAATGAAGATGGACTTCCCCTGAGAGTAGCAGGAGGCAATGGGTACATTCCACGTAATTTAAAGATTGATCCTCTCTTAAAAAATTTAGATATTATAGGGGAATTTAGATTTTACCAGGGGGGTGGAGGGTGGGGAGGGGGAACTTGCTTCCACATTCACTTGGTTGGCCTCGATTAGTAGAGAATGGTATTAACTATTCTCAAAACCAAGTGAAGATCAACATTGATCTATGATTTCATGACAACCAATTGTGTGAATCACTTGGTTTCAGGCAATGTAGAAGGATGTTGTAGTTCAATATACAATCTCAATTCATATGCATACAACATCATGTGAAGCTAAAGAATTCAACACATTTTCATTTTTGTTAGCAGTGTTTAATTAGGTATTTTAAGTTATAGACCATCACAAACATTGTTCATGATGGTCTATGTTGGAGTTTACAAGTGGGAAGATTTACTTCTGAGAGGGGGGGGTGAATCAGAAGTAACAATTTTTAATCTCTAAAACTTTTAACTAAGATTATTCATGTGCATCTAACATATGTAATAAACATGAAAGTAAAGACATGCATGAAAATAGATAACACAAAATTTTGGTCACCCAGAAACTCTCCAAAATGATAAGGTAAAACTGGGGTGGGGATGACACCCACAAATTATCATTACAGCAATATGTAACTAGTTAAGGTTACAAAGTTTGACCACTTCCAATGGTTGGCCCTATGAAAGGCCTACCCTGTTAAAGTCTTTACACCATATTAAAAGTGACCTAGTTAAAGGATTTACAAACATTCACTTGGAATGTTACCCTATTAAAGGATTTACAACCCTATTAAGGATCTCCAATATGGTTGCTAAACCAACCTATCATCATAGATTTTCATTCTCCTAATACAATGGTTAAAATGTATAGTAGAATGTCTTGATTTGATGAATTATAATCTTTAATTGCTAATTCCAAATCCCTATTCTGCTCAATCTAATCTAGTCCTTCCTGATCTGATAACGCTATATTCATTATGTTGATGCTCTATTTTAATCAACTTGATTCTACAATGTTTCTCTTCCTCTAAGTTCTTACACCCCTTAAAACTTCACTAGCATTTTCTCATGCATTCCATATGATTTCCTACTCTTCCATTCAACTCTCTCATCATCACTAAATTATGGTGTATCAACCTCCATATAAAGGCTTTCAAGACTTTGGGTTAGGTATGAATCTATGATTGATATTCATCCATCTTTTCCTACTCAAATATTTACACTTTTCTTATTGGTTGCATGCTTTCTCCAATTTTATGATTGGCTACATGCTGATTACAAAGGAAATGTAAAAGATTCGATCTTATCTTTAAGATTCTTCAAGATTCATCTTGAGTCAGCTCAAAAATGGTTTACATCTGAGTTTGTGAAGGCACAAACTCATATGCTGATTCTATGTTACTCAAAACTTATTGATTGCTGATGCTCAACACTTATTGATTGCTGATACTCAACACATATAAGATTTTTTTTCTTGCTTAGCTCCTATAATAACTTTGTCTTGCTCAACATCTATACTTTTCTTGGTGCCTATAGTGACTCAAAATCACTTATTGCTTAGCACTTGAAACTTACTTAGCACCTAAAGTTCACTTGGCACCTATTGAATTTATGGCTCGATACATATAGCAGCTTGACATCCATATCATAATTGAAATCCTCTTAGAAATTGGTTAAGTGTGTTGATACTCAATTGTCAAGACCAATATGAGACCAACAATGTCCCCCTCTGACATGAGTGTCAAAAACACTTAACTAAACATTATGAATATGGTCTGTGTGTGTATAATGTGAATCTTGTTTGGCATATGTACAAAACTTCAAAAAACTTGTTCAAAATTGTTTAGAAGACTATATACCTCAAAAACTTGTAACTCCCCCTGAGCTAATGTGCCATTCCTCATGCTAGATTTGTCTCATGCTAATACTCATTATCTCTACCTTGTCATGTCTACCCTATTTTTGTTTGGTTGGTTTCTGCTCCCCCTTTCACACATCTTCCTTGCAGTTTTTGTATCTTTTTGGCTTTATCTCCTTATTTCTCCTCAAAACATAAAATTTTGTTTTCTCCCCCATTTTGGGTATCTCCCTCAACTTATTATATCTCCCCCTTTTTGACACTTATGTCAAAGGGTCCTATGAATAATTTGAATATTTAGCCAAAAAAGATTTATTTACCTCCATAATAATCTTCAGAGTAGCATCCCAATTGTCTAATGCAATTTTTAGTGCTTTAAGCTAGATGGTTGTCTCTACTAAAAGGTGTATGAGGCCTTCCAATGTAGAAAGATTGGGATCTTTCTTCAAAACATTTTCTACATAGGCCATCTCTTTATGCAAAACTTCCATGTGTGCGGTGATTGCAAACTAGATCTGTATTAATTTGGCCTTGATATTAGCCTCATATATTGGGAGTACAACTAATTCCTTTTAAGTGTGAAGCATTGTAGAAAAATGCTTCTCACTTTGAGTTAGATCCTTTGGTATCTGTGTGCTAGATACCTTGAGGTTCCTTTTCAAGCTCAATATCCTCTGGCTTGTTTCTTGTGTAAAGTATGAAGAATCACACAATTTGGAGTACAATGAGACTATATTCTCAAGTACTACTTTCACCTTCTCTACCTTTTTATCTAGTCCAACTTGAGACAGTGCTATCTCACTAGATATTTTCCCATTGACCTTCATCTAGAATTTCTTTTTAGACCATTGAAGTAATTTGACATTAGTATTTAGGTCTTCATTTTGTACTTGGTCTAGTATGTTGGATAGTTGCTCCATGATGGGCTTTGTCTCATCAAGTACTTGTAGGCTAAAAGCATCAAGAAGGATGTCTTTGATTTCTATCAATGCTTGCCTCTGCCTATACTCAGTCTTGAGTATCTCTTGCTTCTTCTTCTTCTCTAGTGCCTCTTGCTCTTTGTTGATTTGTGCTATGTTTATTGTTTTATAGTTAGAGCTCTGTATGACTATCTCCTCATCAAGTGTAGGGTCTCCATAGTAAAGTAGCCTTTCTACCTTGGTAGAGCTTAGGTCTGGTGTTGATATGTACAATGGTACTGCATTAGTGCTCAGGTACTTAGTAGGAGTTCCTGTAATAGTCAAATTGACTAACATTTGTATTTCCTCTAATTCTTTCTCCTTAGGGGTTTTCTCCTCTTCCTTGTGCTCTTCAGTTCTACCTTGATCAATTATAGTGATCAGAGGAGGTGCACCTTGACTCTGTCCTGTAGGATCAGAGGTATCCTTTTGTCTTTTCTTCTCCTTTGTTTTCTCCTTAGTAGTTATTGTAACTATAGTGTTAGCCTTAGAAAATGTATCTTGTGCTGGTTGCTCATGTGGTTGTCCACTTGCAGCTGTTGGAGTTTGTGAAGGTGGTTCTTGTGGATTCACCTTCTCCTTGGTTATCTCAGCTACTACCTTTTGAATTTCTTCTACACTCACCAGAACTGGATTAGTGCACAATTATGCTTAGAAAGTAGTTTGGTGAAGAATCTTTTTTAGATCCTTTGTAGTCAATGGGTTAATATTCTGACCAGAGGTGTTAGGAACATCCTTCACAATTATTGTTTCTGTAGATGTAGGTGTAGCAAGTAGAGGACTAGGTGGTGGTCATTGTGTGTCTTGGACACTCTATTCCTGTTGCTACTTCTTAGTTGTTGCCTCATCACCTTTATGTGCCTCCTTCTCCACTATAATTTCTTCCTTTTCTTTCTCTCCTTCTTCCTCCTTTTCATTTTCCTCTTCTTCCTCACCATTATTTCTTCCCTCAAAGGGATCTTCTTGTCTTTCTCAAACTATTTGAAGGCCATAAATCACTTTCCACATAAGAGTGGACTTCTTCATAACATCTTCAATTTTATTTTTTAGTATGTTGAAGGCTCTATATTTGGGCGCAAACTTGCTCCCATGTTTCTTGCTTGCCTCACTTATTTGACCTTTAGTGACATCAGGCATTACACAAGCCAAAGTTGACTCCCTTATTTCTTTCTCCTTTTTTAGGCAATAATGCCATTTATTTTCTACAATTTTATATAACTCCTTGGTCATGGTATTATCTAGTTCAAGTGGAGTACTATTGAACTTGGCCATCATAGTGTAGATTGATTCCTCCACTATGTTCTACTCCTCTCTACTTAACTTATTGAAATCGATAATTTTTAATCTAGACAAGTTGGCATTATCCGTAATATTGTCAGAAACATTTTCTAGGTTAGATTTAGTGGTGTGACTTACTACTCTAAATTGTTTATTATTAGATTTTGTTCATTATCAAATTCTGTCGTCTCCTCATCTAACTTTGGGGGTGCCATATATTTTCTTCTCTTTTTCTCTATTGGCCCTCCTTGTTGTTTTACTATCTACTTCTTTTGTTCCTTTACCACATTAGTTTTTTCCCTGGTGGTAGGTTTCACTGGGCTTGGCTTAGCCTTCTTTTTGCCTTTTGGCTATACAATAGGCTATTTCTATGCCTTTCTCTTCTTGGGTTCAACTTTAGATGCTTCCTGCTTGGCACCTTCTTCTTCCTCAACATCCTCACCCATACCTTGGGCCAATGCTAATGGTCCTTGTCCTTGTTCTTCTTCATCATCTTCATCATCTTCTTCTTCCTCTACAACCCCTTCTCCAAATTTAGCTTTGAGCTTCTTCACTAGTTTTTCCTTTTCTTTAATGTATAAATTGTCTTTAACTCCATATCTACTTTGGATCTCACCACATCATATGTGCCAAAATGTGGTGCACTCTTATCTACTTCTTCTTCTAATAATGTTGTTATGGCTATAAATGCCTCATCAATGTTGATTTCATAACCAAGAGTTCTAAACCATCTAACCCTTGGTATGACTACTTGTATGTAAGTATAATCAATATCAAAAAGAAAAAAAAATCCTCATTTATATGCTACTCTACTAATGAAATAGGTATCCTAAATCTCTACTTCATTGAGTTCTTGAAATCTTCAAAATAACTTGTCATAAGTGTCTCAAAATTTGCCCCCATTTGTTCAATATATTTGTTTACCTGGGCTACAATGGACCTGTTTGTCTTCCAGCTAACATTACAAACGATGGAATTTCATTCTATACATAGAAAATATACAAATAAAAATTGCACAAAATTTACGTTGGGCTCCCTTAGTTCTCCTTATAGCTCCTAAATTCTCATTGATTTGTTGCAATTGCAATTCAGCTAGATCATATGTATGATCCTTTTTGACAAGTTTGTAGCCAACATCGACTACAATGCATGGAACATTGTTGAGTTTGCTAGATTGATAGAACTTGAAGGAAATGGCTCTAACAAAAATATCAACAAGAGGATCATGAATTTTATCTATGGTCATGCCTCTCTTATTCCACTTGGCTCATGTATTTTCTCAATAGCTTCCTTAGGGTTTTGGGCCAATCTAGGGTTGGATACCCTATTACCCTGTGAATAGTCCTTTTTGATATCTTGACTAGGCCATCTTCTAACCACAAAATTCCATCATGAATCTTGCTTAGCATGATTCTAATCCATTCAGTCTTGAAAATATTAGGGAATTCTAGGGCATGGGTTAAACCCTTCTTCATTTAACGCTCCATTCTCACATAATTTATCATAAGCTTCCCTAATCTCCATATCTCCAATTGCTCCTATCTTATAGTTATAACATATCCTAACATCTTGTACCATTACTACCTTAGGAGGAATTATAGATAGGGCTTTGGCTGGGTCATTTTTGTAGGCAACTTTAGGAATAGGTCAAAAATTAGGTTACTTAACTTCATTCAACACTAATTGGACTTCAAATGACTCTTTCTCTTGAGGTTTCCTAGAATTGGAGGCCATTTCTTTGAACTAGCATTTAAACACAAAGTAAATTTGGAACTGTGTAGCTTGGCACTAGTATAAATACCTTGGAATCAAAGAATCTATACTAGATCTTTGTAGAAATTTTATCAAATGCTTGAAATTCTACTTGGAAATCATTTTGCACTCTTCTTCATCTTTTCTCCTTTTTCACGATGGTGAAAAATGATTCAAAATGTGAACATATACCCTAATTTCATAGCATTTAATGCTTAGTGCATTTACAGCTATCCACTCAACTTCTTAAGCATTTATGCTTTACTTGGCTTCCATTGATTTTCAAACACTCAACATATACTGGAGTTTCTCTTCACTCAACATCCACTACCAACTCTGCATGTACTAAAGTTTTACTTGGTATTTGAAGATAACTCAAAAACACTTGTGAAAACTTAACTTTTCATCTCTATTCATGCTGATCTGTTCTTTTTAGTACTTTCTTATCTAGGAATTGATGTATGATAAATCATTAAATATCAATCCCACATACTTTTTTTGGCTTAGTTAGGTGAAGTGTGACCACTTGACCTTTTGGGTGAAGTGATCCCTTCATTGGATGTACCACTTCCATCTTTCTTCTTCCACATCTTATTCATTTCTCCTTTGATGTGTTCAACATCTACCTTTCCTTTTCCTTTGTTGAACTTTGAGTTGGGTGCCTTTGACCATGTTGGGCAATTTTTGCTGATATGACCCATCTTCAAATAACTAAAGCATGTAATTTGGCTCAACCATCTACTATAGTTTCCATTGAAATGTGTTCTTATGCAATTTTTAGGGATGTGTCCATATTCCTGATAGTAGTGATAGCTATGCTTGGTGTTGTAGTCCCAATTGTAGTGATATCCATGATTGTTTGATCTTGCTGGTTGATTAGATGTCCACATAGGCTTTGATCTACACTCAAAAGCTCTATGTCCATACTTCTTGTGATTGTAGTAGTGACCTTCAAATCTTGGTGTTTTGATGGTTCTTGTCCTACAGTTATGTGTTTGGAGTCCTTGCTTGTTGCACTTGTGATACTGACCCATATTCTTATGTTTGTCATGTTGATGGGCATTCTTTCTCCTATAGAGATTAGAGATGTGTCCCTTTTTACCACAAAAATGACAAGTGGGTTTAGTTTTCTTACCTTTGTCACTTTTTTCTTCTAGAGTCTTGGATGATTCTCCTTTTTCAATGCTAGTGTATCCTAGTCCTAAAGTATCACTATTGGCTCTTGGTGATTTTAGTAGCTATTTAAAGTATTTGATGGCATCATTGGTTTTTTGAAGCTCTTTTCAATCTCCTTCTCTCTTTTTAGGTCATTTAGTAGTTTTTTATTTTGCATCTTCAGTGTGGAGATATCAATGTCCTTAACATTTAGTTCATGATGTGCATTCGTCATTTGACTTAGGGTGTCTAGTTGCATGTTGGAAATTCTTGCAAGTTTGATTGACTTTTCCTCCAATTTGTTAGCAAGGTTTCTCTTGTCTTCTTCTATCATAGCTTTATCTTCAATGGCTCTTTTCTTCTATTTAGTCACTTCACAAAGCATCATGGCTTGAGATTCTTGTTCAAGCTTGAGAGTTCTAATCTCTTTTGCTTGAGCTTTATTCTTCTCAATCAAATCTGCTGTTGCTGCATCAAAATCTTTGGAATCTCCATTTGCAAACACTTTTGAGGTGTCAATATCCTTGTATTGTCTATCATTCTCAAGTATGGCAATCTCTCTTCTTGTCTTTGAGGATTTTCTCAGTTCTTGCCTGGCTTCTTCTAAAGTATGTAAAGTGAGTTGTATATCAATCCCCTAGTTTTGTATGATCTTCCCAAGTTTATAGACTTCCACTTCTAAATCTATTCTCCAAGTTATAAGGCTTCTCTCTATGATAACTCAACTTTGATACCAATTATTGGAGTTTACAAGTGGGATGATTTACTTCTGGGGGGGGATGAATAAGAAGTAATAGTTTTTAACCTCTAAAATTTTTAAATAAGATTATTCACATGTATCTAACATCTCTAATAAACATGAAAGTAAAGATATGCATGAAAATAGATAATAGAAGATTCTGGTCACCTAGAAACCCTCTAAAATGAGAAGGTAAAACCAAGGTGGGGATGACACCCAAAAATTATCACTACAACAATATGTAATTGGTTAAGCTTAAAAATTTTGACCACGTCTAATGTCTACCCTATGAGAGGCCTACCTTGTTAAAGGATTTACAGCCTATTAAAAGTGACCCAGTTAAAGTATTTACAAACATTCACTTGGAATGTTACACTGTTAAAGGATTTACAACCCTGTTAAGGATCTATAATATAGTTTCTAAACCAACCTATCATCATAGGATTTTCATTCTCCTAATACAATGGTTAGAATGTATAGTAGAATGTCTTTATTTGATGACTTACAATCTTTAATTTTAGATTCCAAATCCTTGTTCTGCTCAATTTGATCTTATCCTTCTTGTTATGATAACTCTTTGTTCATTGTGCTGATGCTCTATTCTGATCAACTTAATTTTGTAGTGTCACTCTTCCTCTAAGTTCTTACACCCCTTAAAAATTTGCTAGCATTTTTTCATGCATTCCATACGATTTCTTACTCTTCCATTCAACTCTCTCATCATCACTGAATTATGGGGTATTAACCTCCTTATAAAGGCTTTCAAGACTTAGGGTTAGGTATGAATCTACAATCAATATTCATCCATCTTTTCTTGCTCAAAACTTTACAATTTTCTTATTGTTGTATGCTTTCTCCATTTTTCTAATTGGCTACATGCTGACTATATAGGAAATGTAAAAGATTCAATCTTATCTTTAAGATCCTTCAAGATTCATCTTGAGTCAGCTTTAAAATGGTTTACATCTAAGTTTGTGAAAGCACGAACTCATATGTTTGTTCTGTGTTACTTGACACTTACTGATTGTTGATGCTTAGCACATATAGGATTTCTATCTTGCTCGACTCCTATAGTAACTCTTTCTCACTTGGCATCTATACTTTGCTTGGCACCTATAGTGACTCAACATCACTTATCACTCCACACTTGAAACTTGCTTGGCACTTGAAGTTCACTTGGCACCTATTGAATTTCTAGCTCGGCATATACTGCAGCTCAACATCTATATCATACTCGACATCCTCTTAGAAATTGATTAAGTGTGTTGACACTCAATTATCAAAACCAATCTAAGACCAATAGTCTATAATTTTAAAAACTTAATAGACCTATTAAATAAATGTAATCATGTTATGTTTTTTGAACTCCACCTATTGTCCATGCATATAGAATGCAACTGCACATGCATTCTCAATTTAGAGTGGTAGAATCTTATTTTTGATGCGATAAAAAAATGACATGTAGCAAAAGATGGGAAAATGATGTCACTCTTGCAGGTGTAGAACCTATTTTTGTACTTTAAAGATTGGTCATTTCTTAAATATTTTAGATGTTAATGGGAAATTTAGATGTTTGGGGAGGGGGAATGAGCTTCCATCTTCACGTGATTGGCTTTGATTAGTAAAGAATATTAAACTATTCTTGAAACCAAGTGAAGCTCAACATTAACCTGTGATTTCATGACAACTAACTGTGTGAATATTTTGATTTTAGGCAATGCAAAAGGACTCCATAGTTCAATATGCAATCTCAAAAAGCCAACATGTTTTTATTTTTGTTAAAGGTTTGCATAGACCTATTAAATAAATAAAAATTTGGTGTGGTTTTTAAGCTCTACCTATTGTCCATGCATATAGAATGCAACTGCATGTGCATTCTCAATTCAAAGTGGCATTCACAAGTTTATCAAATCAATGATATGATGTTAACAAGGAATTTATTAATACAATGAATGAATTTTATTAATGAATGAATGAATTTTAGATGTTAACAGGGGATTTAGATGTTGGGGAGGGGCGGGTGGGGGTGGCTCTGAGCTTCCACCTTCATTTGGCTAGTCCTACTTAGTACATATAATTAAACTATTCTTCAAACCAAGTGAAGCTTGACATTAACCTATGATTGCAAGACATCTAACTATATGAATCTCTTGGTTTCCAACAATGCCAAAGGATGTCATAGTTCAATATGAAATCTCAATTCATATGCATATGACATCAAGTGGAGCTAAGAAAATTCAATAGGTTTGCATTTTTTTTAGAGGTTTACATTGATCTATTAAATAAATTTAATTGTGTTGCACTTTTTCAGCTTTTCCTATTGTCCATGCATATGCAACATAGTTGCATGTGCATTCTCAATTAAGAGTGATATTCACAAGTTTTTCAAATCAAAGGTATGATCTTAATAGGGAATTTATTAATTGAATGAATGAATTTTATTTTTAATGGAGAATGAATAAATTGCACAATCAATAATATGCGTGTGTGTGTGTGTGTGTGTGTGTGTGTGTGTGAACTTTCCCTCGCAATTGTAATGGTTTTTTCTGATAGATAGCCATCTTGACCACAACACAACTCTTACATACCCGTTACCCTTGCGATGGCCTTTTCTAATGGATCGACATCACTTCTCTAGTGTGGTTGTTGCACATCCATCACAATTACAATGGTAGATTGAAAGCCTACATTATCCTTATTATGAAAATCTACTATCTTAATTGGGATGACACGAAGATGAACTCTTTTTGTTTCCTTGTTCTAAGTTACAACAACTTTATGCATTGAAATTGCGAGTGATGCCCTCTCCATCATAATTTGTGACAAGAAAAGTTTGATGCTTGACAGGAGCCAATTTGTGGTACTATCACTTGGATGATGGGTGGTCATTGCAATTGCAATGGCCTACTATCATTATTTTGGAAAAAATGTAGTGGTGATGCATTCATCAAGTCCATTAATCATCACTATGTATAATATAGAGTAATGTACATTATCTTTATTGTCCAACCAAATCCTATTGAATAATTATATAAAAATAATAATGATATCTTTTGTTTATTTAATTTTTGGATATTTGAATATCTCAACTTTGTTGCTAAACACAAATAGACACATTGATATTATCTTCACATATTGACAACACACCTTTTGTTTGATGTTAATAATCAATCTTATATAATATATTCATGAAAATATTGTGTAGCATACACTCCAATTCTCTTTTACCTAAATGAAAAATTCCTCAGTGTACCTTTGACATTGATGAGGTTTATATTTATAGCTTGTCCATCTTTGGTATCAAGGAATTTTTTTCTATTAGATTGTGTGGCGAATAGCATGTGTGCACATGTAAGTGCAATAAAGAAACATGGAAGTATCCATGACTATGAGGTAATTAAAATGATCAAGAACTCTAGAAGATGTTGGGTCTCTACCATTTTCAAAGATTAGAAGGTAGATGTATATATTCAAAGGTACTAAAAATTTAATTTGCAATAATGTTACCAAATTATTAGTGATTCATATGTAAAAGTGGAGATTGCTGAAGTGAAGACCTTATGTGAGTAGAAAGACATATAATGTCACATAATATTAAATAAATAGTTAAAATATAAACCTTAAGTATGAGGTTGAGAACATGTTTTAAGCATGGTTAGCTTCAAATGAGGTTGGTAGAGAAAATGAAATTTGTATTTGTTAAGGAGTTTTAAATTATTTTCGAACAACCTAGATTGTGCATATATGTTGTGGCCATTATGAATTATTTTGAGAGCATTTGGTAAGAGATACAATATTTTACCATAAGTGGGAAATAATATCTTCAAATCCATGAATCAACAATAATCATAGATTGGAACTTTTTTCGGACATAAATTTATATAGTTTTGTTGAGTTTTCATATTCAATTGCCTAGTGTAGAGCCTATCTCCACTTCCTTTGAAACCATGATATCAATAGGCTTGTCATGGCTATGGAATTTTTTAATTTTTTTTTGTTATTATGCTTATTTTTATATTATTTCTATAAATTATAATGCAATACTATTATATCTTAACTTTAGCCAACCATTTTGTACCTTATATGATATATTATTTAGCTACAATATTTTGGCATATACATAATTCCACATGTATTCTTGGCATATTTTGTTTTAGAAGAGCCCATACCTTATAATAATGAATTTTATTTTTATTTTACAAGAAATTCTTCATCATTATGATCAATTTCAATAGGAATTATTAGTTAGTGCATGTTGTCTTGGTCATTTCTATTGATTTATATACATATTCTCTTAAGAAATGCGGTGACTTATTTGCATTCATTCTTTTGAAGCCAAGTGGATGTTAGCATCAATTTTCATTTCTATAGTCTATATTTTAAATAAAAAATTGAGCAAAACATTTTGACCTCATTTCCTTACAACTCATCTATGAAGTCTCTATCTAAGTCACAAAGTATAATTTGTCACCTTCTATAGTAAATAGGTCAAGTTCTCAAATAGAACTACTATGCCTAATATTCTCTTTGTATGATTTATTTTCTCTTATTTATTTTTACCTAAAAGTTTAATCTAATGCAAGCTTGTAGATTGGAATCCCATGCCAAATTAGTTATTTTATTTTATTAATTATGTGTTGAATATTTGCTACCAAATTCCATGGACTTCTTTTTAGGAGGCACTTGTAGATTTAAAGAGATTATTGTTAAAAACATCTTTATAACTAAATCATCATAAACTATGGAAGAATTTATTATATAAACTAAAGTTCTCAATGAATTTCTTCTTAGATATCTGATCCACTTATCTTTGATTTTTCTATTATGAATTATTTCTAGTTTATGAATGCATGCCATATAGAGCCTAAACAATTATTTGTTTTGTAATTAGTCTAACTTGCTTAATTAAAGAATTGATTTTCAAGTTTAATACTTCATAGCTCTCAACTTTAAGTTTGCAAACAAATTATGAGTAGATATTTTTTTGAAGTAGAAATAACATTTTGATATAATAATAGGCATAACTTGCATGAATATTATCACACTCCAATTGTATGCATTGACATAAAAATTTCCAATATCCAATCTTGATTATAAGTTATCACAAATTTAAAATTTAATTAATTTTTTAAAAATATACATCTTTGACTATTTAACAATAAGTATTAGATAGTAGGATTGTAGTTTTACTCTACATATTTAATTTTATCTGCATATTCTCATTCCTAAATTGGCTAATAGGTTTTTTTTTTTCTTTTGATTGGTGTATAAGAGTGCTCATTTAAAACTAAGTGTCCAACATACAAGGTGATCAAAAAGCAAGAAAAAAGCATAGAAAAACATGCCTATGACATGGAAGTGGAGGCTACAGTATTCAAATGATTTTTTGCCTCTCTTATACTTAGTGTTTAAAAAAAAAAATAGTTATAGAAGAAAATATTGATGAAACAACTCATAAAAAAGTCTAATGTACATTAAATCATATTTTTGATAAGAAAAGGCAGCAAGAGGGTGCTAACCCATAGTAAAAATAGAGGACAAAGCCCAAAGGGCATACACAAGATATAATTAAACAACACTTTAACAACTCCTAATGTCAAGCAATCAAGTCAAAATAACATCTTAAGTTTGCACTTGTAAAAGAAAAGGTCCAAATGCAACACAACCCCTGATCATAATCTATGTTGTATAAGATTATGATGGGACAAGCCCCCATAATAGTTCCATTCCTATGCAAATAGAATAATAAATGCCTCGGATGACCCCTTCAAAACTAAAGAAAACACTTGGTCACTAGAATAAAATAAACATGAAACACACATCCTCAAAAGACTCATAAACTAAAACTAAGCATTGGGTAGCCTATCCTTCCTTTACCATCATAAGCGTAGCTCTAAAGCCAACAAGACCATCCATTTAGGTCAACATTCTCAAAGATCTTTCTCCCCTCTGCATACTTCCTTCCCACCACTAGCGAAAGGATTCACTTAGATAGAAGTAGGGGGGTGAAAGATCACAATACTGAGGAAGCCTCTATTAAAAAAGCCATTAATCATCTTCATCAGAAGTCTAGACCTCTTCTCATAAATTAACCACTCTTCCAGACCACACATATTGGAATATAAATCCATCAAACTATCCAAGCACAATGAGACTTTACCACCCAAAAACATGGTGGGTAGTAGCAACCCTCCAGTCCCATCAAACAAAGCCCAAGAGAGTTGCAGATCAACCCAAGAGATGTTGTAGGGGCTTGCCTCAATCTTAGAAGTACATACTAATGGAAGGAAGATCTACTTCCCTCCAACTTCTCCAAAAGTAGAATAAAGCCAATCTATGAGCACTTGACATTCTAAGTCTTGTTCCTAGTAGTAAACCTCAAAAAGGAAGGTGAAGAGGAGGGAAATCCATAAATAACACCACTTCAAAATCTATCCACCAATCCAAAAAAGAAAAGGGTCATACCTTTCACCAAAAGAAACTCCAACATGTAATATCACCCCCTTAATAGATTATACCTTCACCTATATAAGAATGAAGCACTAAAGAAACAAGATCAGAAAGAAACCCTAAGCCTTGAAAACCTCCTAAAGGAGCAAAAAAGGACTAAGGAGAAAATTCACCTCAATAGAGGAAACTATATTAAGGAAAAGAAGAAAGTATAGAGATCTTCCAAAGATAAAAACAATAAGATACTAGCCTCCTTAAGGGGAAGAAACCACATACCTAAAACTTTTCACAAAAGGAGCAACAAAGCACAGATGGTAGAGCCTCCTAAACCCACAAGCTATATCAACACTTTTTATCCAAAGAGTCAAAATGACATCAAGCTAGAGGTAGCCCAAACCAAAGGGGGTACCCTCATATGAATCCTCCCAATGCTAAAAGGAGAAGACCACAACAATAGAGTGAGATGTCTGCACAAAGGCCATTGACCCGACAACTACTAATGATGAACAAAAGAAAACATTTTGGTCAAACTCAACCCTGTAATAGTCTCTTAATTATCCATCATTAAGAACATAGTACCCATATGAGCACTGCCACCTACCTGATCAAGAAAAACCTCAAAGTAAAGGTGACATTGTAGGAAGGCATAAACCAAATCATCCCACAACCAATGTCCCTATTATCCACACCTTCTACCCACTGAAAAACAAAAATCTATTATGCCCTCCATGCATATCTACATGAAGCCAACCAAAATTGCACAACCTAGTAATCATCTAGATCTGCATCCTTAGAATCTTTACTTCCATTGGTGGATTCACGGATGTTGGAAGCCTTAGCCTCTCATGTTCCCTTGCTTATGTCAGTCAAACCACCTTATGCTCTCCCACCTATTATAGTTTTAATAAATTAAACCTTGTTAAATATATAAACTTCCCAATTAAAAAATTAATTATAGTTCCATCAATTTAAGAAAGAAACATATTTGAAAGAATGGCAATTCTAAAAAATTCTACTTCACACTAATCCAAGATATAGCATGATTTTTCCCCCAATAGAAATCACTTTTATTAAAAACCAAAATAAATCTACCTAAATAAAAAAAGCAATACTCATATCACAAAACCTAAACATGTTCTTGTTGGCATTGAAATCAAACCGTCATAGAGAGAAACAAATACCATGGATCCATCGGCCGAATCAACTAAATTAAGTTGAAGTGAATTAAAAGTATCTATCACTGGAATATCATAATCTTAGACATTTTTATTTATAATTTAGTAGTGAATTCCATCTCTCAATTGATTATTTGAAAGTCATCTATCCATTTAGCTTGTTCAATCCAGGTTTCAATCTTTAAGGTCTAGGTTGGGATTGCCATAAACCCAATTTTATTGTAATTATTAGTTAATTAATTGGTCCCATAAATAAAATAAAATAATAAAGGACCTTTAATTAATTATTAAATATGTGACCCAAATTAATAAAATAACTGATATTGTAAGCCTGTAGTTATAAATTTCTAGATGCTTATGTTAGAAAGGCTAGGCTTGTCATTGCAGGTCAAAAGACCGACTTATCAAAACCAAATACAATAAATAGTCATATAACACCACGTGATGAAATTAAGGAATATCACAAGCCCCATGAGGGGCATTGGCCCATTGGAAATAACCCCCCTCCTAGCATCACTCGTCATGGTCTCTAGAATTCAAACCTATGACCAAGCTTTGAAATAAATTGTTAGAAAGGCTAGGGTTTCTATTGGACCAAAATATTAACTTATCAATGCCCGATTCAACCAATAGTCTTATAGAACCACATAAAGTGATTAAACCATGTTGCAAACCCCACGAGGGACACTGACCCATTGTCAACATCTTCCTAGAGGCCTCTATAAGGAGATGGTTGGGCATATTAATCATCATGGATTGGATTGGATTTTTAATTGTATTTCTAGAGGTTGAATGACAAGGAAGTGGTTGTAATGTTTTAGAAGTGGAAGATCCTCCCTACTATACCTATTATAGTTTAGGTGGTTTGACACCACCCTATTCTATCATTGGAAATATCACTTGGATATTTCACTTGTGCGCCATATCTACTATTTGTTGTCATTTGGTGTCTTTTTTGTAGCTTCTTGGATTTTTTTTGAGTTTGTTGTAAATTAAAGTATAAGATCTAAAAGTAATGTATGTTGTGCCACTCACATTTGGTGACTACCTCTAGATGTTCCATTTTTTGTGTGTATCTACTAAATTTGTTTGCAATAATATCCATCTATGAGTTAAGTTGTGTCTCCCTTGAATTTGGCATACCTTATATGTACTATGGTGTATTTCTATGTATTGCCATTTAGATATTTTCTCTAAGCCATAAATTAAGTTCCACATTGATATGCTTTTGATGATCCCAAACACACATCCATACCACCATCAGTAAGTTAATCATTGTTATTTGTATGGCTCTAACTATCGTGGTATGGTCTTGTATACCCTATACATCTCCTTACCCATGTGATTACCTCAAACTTAATTCGCATTAGCACCAAAAAAATGTAGACCTCTAAACCATGTGGTTTTCTTATAAACATCTAATAAATCATGATGGACATATGTGGAAGTGTGAGGTATTCTCATGAGTAAGGAGATGTATGGGGTATAGGGGTACCATACCATGATAGTTAGAATCATATAGAGGTGAATGATTAACCTACTGATGGCACTATGGAAGTGTGTAGTGGGGTGTTTTTGGGTTCATCATATGTAGATAAATGTGGAGATTAATTTATAAAGAAAAGAAAATATCTAAATGCCAGTACATAGAGATACACTAAAATGCATATAAGGTACACCAAATGCAAGTGAGTCACAACTTAACATGGAGACATATATCATTGCAAATAGATTTAGTAGATCTACACAAACAAGGGAGCATCTAGAGGTAGTCACTAAATGGGAGCAACAAAACATACATTACTTTTAGGTCTTATACTTGAATATACACCAGTCTCAATAAAATATGAGAAGCTACAAAGTAATCACTAAATGACAACAAATAGTAGATCTAGAGTACAAGTGAAATATTCAAGTAAATTTTCAAATAATAGAATAGGGTGTTGGCGAACCACCTAAAGTACAATAGACAAAGTAGGGAGGATCTTCCACCTCCAAAACTATGAAACCAAATGCTCAACCTTCAACCTCTTGAAATGCAATTATAGATAAAATCAAATCCATGATGATTACAATGCCCAACCATCTCCTTATAAAGGCCTCTATGAAGCATCTAAAAATTTACAAGTATAGGCCAACAATATGATTTTTTTTTTTAATTTATTAATTTGTTCAACATATTTCATAATTTATTAAAGGTAATTTATTATTTGATTTCATTCATGGGACCAACTGGGTGAGTGCACTAAGATGGTGTACAAAAGGGGGGGGGGGGGGGCGTAGTAATAAGTGGACACATTTTTTGTGAAATTAGGTAAACTTGAACTTGGATGAGACATTTGACGGTCATAGACTTAAAATGACAAGATGTATTAAACATATAAATTGTAGTACTCTGAATCTACTTTCTAAACTACTAGATTTTTAACAAAATGAATAAGATTAGGTGGATCAACCTTGCACACACAAAAAATGGTCCTTGATTTTTTAGGAAAATATAACATAATTATTTTTGTGTGTAGCACAAAAGATCGAGTTATATTTAGTAACTTGCATATCCATTTGGTAGGATTATAGGTAAGAGTCATATCTAGAATTTGTGTATTTTTTTGTAATTTTATAATGAATATATATATTTTTTCTAAATTATTGAACTGACTACATCCTGAAATTTTGGTACTTGTTAGTGTACTGAGCATAACTTACATCAAAATAATAGAAAAGTTTTTATTTTATTTTTTAAAGTGTATAGAATCAAGGGTAGAACAATAATATATAATTTGTTTTGAATTTGGTTGAGTATAAAAAGTTATTAAAAAATGGTAGACATACATCTATGAGTAATGTCAAGGCATTGGTAAAAGTAATTAAAATTTAAACAATGCTAATGTTATTCAAAAAAAGAAAAAATTATATGGTTAGAAAGCCAAGAAGACATGTAAGATTATGGTGATGATTTTAGAGATACCCACTTTACCATTAGAAAACTTGATGAAGGCAAAGAGGATAATGCATCTTAGAAGATGGAAAATAGTCTCCCAAGCCTTTGGGTCATTTCCTTATGCTATCACAAAACCATAACCTGATTGGGTTATGAAATGAAAATTTGCATTGAAAACCTGATCAAGTTTTGAAGAACTAAAAGTATGCTTTACTTCGGAGGCCATAACTTTCAAATATGGAGTCCGATTGACTCCATTCAAAATGTGTTGGAAAGATATTGAAGAGATCTAAAAAATGATGTAGATAAATCAATCCTATGTCATCAAAATTTTATGTTCCATCAATTTGAATTAAGAATAATCTAAAACAAGTAGTCATTATTTTCCAAATGCATAATCAATTCGTAAACATGAATGTTAACATAGTGTTAATTCTCTCCTCTCAAAAATACATACACAAAATCATTCACTAGATAAATAAATCATATGATATATCTCTTACTTTTACTAACCTCTCACATTCTTTAACTAACTAATAACCACCCCCCCCCTCCCTTCTCTCTCTCTAACTTGTTACCCTTATGCATTATCTCTCAACAAGTAATCCCTAAGCCCCCTCTCTCTTACCAAACCCTAAACTCTCTCTCCATATCTCTCAATATTATCACCCCCATCTCTCACTCCATGCTCTCTCTCTCTCTCTCTCTCTCTCTCTCTCTCTCTCTCTCTCTCTCTCTCTCTCTCTCTCCTATTCCCTAATCTCTCTCTCCTATTTCCCTCTATCTATGACTTCATCTCTCTCCCACTCTCTTCATCTCTCCCTCACTCTCTTCATCTCTCCCTCACTCTCTTATCTTATCCCCTCTCCCTCTTCCTATCACCTACTCTCTTTCTCTCTCTATGTGAAGTTCTCGTTTCAAGGATCAAAGGTTAGGGAATAGGGGTTAGAGAGAGAGGGAGAGTATGGGATAGGAAGAAAGAGAGGGCATACGATGAGAGAGAGAGAGAGAGAGAGAGAGAGAGAGAGAGAGAGAGAGAGATAGAATGGACAAAGTAAGAAATATATGTATGTATGTATGTATGTCTACACACACACATAGAGGGGGGGTGATAGGATACGAGAGAGTGGTAGAGAGACAAGGGATTGTGTGTGTGTGTGTGTGTGTTTGTGTGTGTGTGTGTGTGTGTGTGTGTGTGAGAGAGAGAGAGAGAGAGAGAGAGAGAGAGAGAGAGAGAGAGAGAGAGAGAAGGCGGGGAGGATAGGATAAGAGAGAGTGAGAGAGAGATAGGGGGATAGGATATAGAGAGTGAGAAATATGGAGAGAGAGAGAGGGAGAGGGAAATAAGATGGAGAGACAGAGGTGGGGGATAGGATAGAGAGAGTAAGAGAGACAAGGGAATGTGTGTGTGTGTGTGTGTGTGTGTGTGTGTGAGAGAGAGAGAGAGAGAGAGAGAGAGAGAGGTTAGGAGTTGGTCTGAGAATGAGAGAAGGTAAGAGTTAGTAAGAGAGATATTAAGAGATAATCAGTAAATGAGTGAGTGATCTTTGTGTGACAAAGGGATAGAGGGAGTAAGAGAGATGATAGAAAGTTAAAAACTATCATAATACTCTTACCTACCTATTTGCCCCATGTTTGGAAAATAATGACTACTTATTTTAGACCATGATTGATTATAATGGATAAAAAAGGAAGTATTGATTTGCTGCTATTATTTCAGCTGCATAACATCGTAGATCTCTTCAATATCTTTCCAACACATTTCGAATAGAGTCAATCAAAGTCCAGATGTGAAAGTTATGGCTTTTGCAGTGGAGCCTATTTTTATTTCTTCAAAACCTAATAAGGTTTTGAATAGATTTTTCATCCTAGAAACCAAATTGAGTTTTGTTTTTTATGTATTTTTGCTAGGCTTGGTAACCGAGCCTAGCCACTTTTTGAAATTTCATATAACCCAATTGAGTTATTGAAAATTTCACTTTTTTTTTTGGGTGAGGGGTGGGGTGGATTAGGGTGTCCACTTTTTTGCAGACCATCTTCATGCACTTACCCGACTAATTAATTAATTATTGCATTAAAATTGGGGACATGATAGGGATTTTAGCTTATTAGGGTTCCCCCACATGAGGATTTGGATGAGGGTTTCTTTCTCCACACCAATCAAAGGGATTCTCACTCTCTACATGCCATGACCTCTTTTTGCTTAGCTGGCTACTCAAGGATCAAAATAGTTAGGATAGATGATGTGAACACGTATTTAAATCAATAAACACTATTCTAGCTCAACAAGGCCTTAATATTAGGGTGGGATCTAGTATACCAAATCTGACCATAATTGCATTCCCACAAAGCATGGCCTTAATGGTTGTGTGATCAAACCCATGGACCCTCGAAGTCAAGTTCAGGAAAAAATCTAGGGAACTATAAATTCCACTAGCTAGGCCACACTAAGGTGCCTAATAAATTTTACTTTGTACCCCAATTCCTTATACCTAGCTGCCCATGACCCTTCTCTTGCAATTAAAATAAAAAAATAGGGTTTCAAGACACATGGCTTATATTAGGGTTTTTTGGTGTCTAAAAAACTAATGGGTGACACTTTTCACAAAATTTTCACATGCTTCATGAGAATTTAAGCTCCCAATCATTGTAGGCTTTGAGAAAGGAAATGCCATTAGCTTGAGGTCAATTGCATAAGAGACAATAGAAAGTCCTAGAATCGTTGTTGCATGTTTTGAGGAAAAACATAATTAAATCCTCACAAAATTATCATTGACCAATAATAAAGGAGGAATTAAAATACATAAATCAGTTTTAAAAATAAAGTTTTCCAAACCTTAGAATTATAGATTATTTTTACTTTGAAAATTAATATAATAGGGACTACTTAAAACATTAGCTAGTAAGAATATAAGATAATATAACAAAATAAAATAAATAAATAAATAATTTTCATTTTAGTAACTAAGTAAACTATTTTTTATTTTAAATTATCAATATATTAGTGAGAAAACATATTTTTATCTTGAAACAATATTTTTCATCAAGATTGAAAAGGTTTCTTTTTGGTTAAATATAAGCTTAACACAATATGACATAAAATGATAACCTTAAAAAAAAATTTATTTCACCATTCTTTACCATATATTTATTATTAAATTATTGTTTTTAATTAATTGATATTAAAAACTTATATGTTTTCAACATCCAAAAGATGCAAATTCGAAAAATTACAAGATCAAATATAGATTGAGGAAATCTTTGTGCTGTTATGATAGGACGGGAGATCATGTAAGACTTCTGTAGTTAGAGTGTAGTGACTCGCAAGTAAGATCAGTTCAAAAGATCAAATTTTGAAAAGGGAAACAATACAAAAGTCAAGGGAAAAGGGACACCACAAGGATTGATTGAATTTCTAGTGTGCTTCCTTCAATGGAATCATAGGCTAATAGTTCTTTTTATAAGCAATTAAAAATTCAGAAAGAAAATGATTGTTTTGTTTACTATTTTTATTATGGATAAAAAAACAAAATAGAGACATTCTATTCACTTGCTATCAATTTCTAACCTAACTTGTACTATAAAGTTTATTAGATCAACTGTTTAAAAGAATTCTATTAACTTTAATTTTTAGGAAAAGCCTCTTCTATAACTCCCCGAACAATAATATTTTGCATCATGTCAACTTTATAACAGCCTAAAGATGGATGCATGAAAAAAGAGAAACCGAAACAACTAATAATAATTAACCATGGTTAATCAAAAAACTAGCAAGGGTTGACATGGAGATCACAAATAGTTTAATTGGTTGCTCCCACTCAGTATGGAAGAACAACCTGTGAAGTCTAAATTCTAACCACGTCTGAACTCATTTGCGGGGTGATCCTGTATCCCCGACCCTTTTTTGTGAATTGTAATCTTAATAAATTTTATTAATTGAAAAGGACTATTCATCAAAAAAAAAAATTCTAACCCATAATTACTATGTGCTAACATGTAACAACTTAATAACTATGTAAACTATGAAAAAAGATTGATGAATAGCATTTTCTTCAACAGTTAACGATAACCTTTTACCGCCTTTCCCTACCCAATCATGAATTGTTTGTACCGGAGTTACATCAAAGAAATCAGAATGAGAATCTCACTTTAAATATGCATTACATCGATTAAAGAAGCA
This sequence comes from Cupressus sempervirens, assembly GCA_028749045.1. Classification (NCBI taxonomy): domain Eukaryota; kingdom Viridiplantae; phylum Streptophyta; class Pinopsida; order Cupressales; family Cupressaceae; genus Cupressus; species Cupressus sempervirens. The sequence goes on from CM053790.1 coordinate 652,570,397, forward strand.
TTATAAACCTAAAACTTTGGTGAGAAAAAAATGCAAAGAATGAAGACGATCTAATTAATAAATCACATCGATTGCATAGGAAATTGCATGGAAGGAATGGAGTATATTAGTTGCAGATGTGGAAGGCATTTAGAAGCACACTAGTAGTTTTCAAAATTTCCAAAATTTTATAATAATAAATTCAAATTTGTGAAACTACCTACACAAGAAAAGTGTATATATGTATATTTAATAGTGGTTTTGAATAAGCACCTTTGAATTTTGTAACCTAGGGATGCACTGTATTTTGATTATGTGTTCATATATATTTTAGTTAGAGAACTGAATTAACCAAACTCTTTTCTAAATATTAGAGATTTTAAAATAGTTTTTGGAGGATGGCACACATATAAACTACAAATGGAGGGGTTGTTGACCAAATTACTGATTAGATGCCTATCTAAATTGAAACATATTCCATACATATTTCATGGTGTGAAAAGTGGGAAGTAGATTAAAGCGCGTAACACATTGATTACGTGGCTAGAGAATCATAGTTTCATGTGTAACTGCACTGAAGAAGCGCAGAAGCATCTGCGACTATGACATTATTAAAACAAGAGACGTGATGCGTCATAGTTCCTACCTAATGCATAATGGTTGTAGAAGTGTAGATGTGTGAAAATCTAAATTAACATTGCGAATGCATTGATTTTTGCCTAGAAATGCACTTGTGATCTGATAGGATTGCTCATATTTTGTTGTTAAATTCTCGTCCTAGAAATGTGCTTGTGATTTGATAGGATAGCTCATATTTTTTTGTTAAGTTCTCATGCTATATTATTATATCTTTGGGCATTTAAGCCCAAGACTACAAAGCCAAAGTCCCCAGTATAGCACTAGGTACTTAATATCATACTACGATCAATACATATGCTTTAGAAAAATTTGCACCTTCTACATTGACAACTTAAATTATGCACAATGAGAAAAGATATCCATACCAATATTTGAATTACAAAACTTGAAGAAGTGATAAAACATTTGGAGTATCACATTATATGTTTAAGCATACCATGCATGCTACTAGAGAACCATAAATAATTGGAATAACTCCCCAACTATTTATTATTCTTATCTTAATTATCAAATGAAACTCATACTATTTTTAATCATTAGCACTAGACAAAAATTAGGATAGAGATATAGATAGAGATAAATACCAGTATACAACAATAACAACATAAATGTATATGTAGAGGAAAAAAAAGGATAGATAATATAGAGGAGGAAGAGGAAGAGAGATAAAATAGTAAGATAGAGTGATAACAACATAAGTTGTGTGTGTGTGTGTGTGTGTGTGTGTGTGTGTGTGTGTGTGTGTGTGTGTGTGTGTGTGTGAGTGAGTGAGTGAGAGAGAGAGAGAGAGAGAGAGAGAGAGAGAGAGAGAGAGAGAGAGAGAGCTAAATATAATTACTTTTCGTAATAAAACAAATAGTCAAAATAAAATCATGGTTATAATAAAAAATTAAAATATATTATATTTTAATTAATGAAACTAAGAATTTAATTTTTATATTAAAACTCACATTTCTATAAGGAAAAATGATATGTATTGAAATATAAAAATATTTTATAAGTAAAACTAATTGTTTAATTTTACACAATTAGAGAAGGTTTACTATTTAATGTTTTGTATTTCCAAACTTTTCATACAATTAAGTAATTTTTAATTATGAAATAATATCTATATAATTTAATATGTACATTTGTAAATAATAAATAAATGTAATATATATAAATTTGATGTCGATGAATAAATATGATGTAATAAATAAGAAATAAAATATAACTATTTTTTAAATTAAATAATCGGTAGATCAAAAAGAAATGTACAATATCAAAAGAGAGGAGGCGAACCTCAACCTCCTAGTTTAACTGGTAATCCATGATCAATCAACTAGCACAATATGTAATAGTTTCAGCGAGATTACAAAAAGAGAAATTAGATAAGCTAATCCAGAATATCATCACGATCATCAATCCATGCAGTCCATCCCAGCTCTCCTTCCATCCAAACAACTTTCTTCCGCTCAAGAATATGAGCAAAGAACTCAAGTCTATCAGAAAAAGGGCCTCAAGCTCTACTATTTAATTTTAATACATAGTTTATAAAAACATAATAATAATTTATATATCTTTTAGAATTGAATTTTTTTCTTTTTGTGGTTATTTCTTTAGTATTTTATTGATATAAAATATAATTATTAATTTAATATTAAAATATATATTTAAGTTTTAAATGTATTTAAACTAAATGATAAATTGTTTAAATAAAAAATATTAATAATAATAAATGATATAATTTATAAATTGTAACACTTATCAATTATACATATTGCAAACACTATTATAAAATATAATAAAAAAATAATATTGTTTAATTTTTTTTTATAAAAGTAAAATAATAGTAATAATTTAACTACTTTTATGATAAAATTTTAAAAAAAATTTAAAAAATTAGAAATTCGAATACAAAGATATAACATATTGAAATTATATTAAAAAAGACACATTTATTAGTTATATATATAGAAGTATAATTTGAACTTATGCATTACATGAAGTTTTAGGAACAAGTTATATCAAATAGTCAAAAATAAACATCAATGTAAAACTAATAAGAAATATATTTAAAATAAAAAATAAAAAATATTTAATAGATTGTGATAATTAATATTGATTAGACATGTTGTGTGAGGTGGAAGATAAAATGATTGAAAAAATAAGATCTTATCAACTTGTCACAAATGTAGAAAATATAAAGTTGTAATTAATACATTCATTAATACAAAATAAAGTTAATAGAAAATATGTGTATTTTTTGTTAAAGAAAATTAATTTTCTCCCCACCAAAAATAGTATTGACCAATAGAATGGATGAAAAATCAGAAAATCAGGGTTATGTCAACTTGACACATAATTTTAAAGTGGTTATGGACTTTATATCAAAAAGTTGTAAGAAAATAATCTGTAAGAAATTGAATGTAGTTTCTAAACTACTAGGTCTTATTAGGAGAAAAAAATAATTGATTGGTCAAAAGGTTGAATTTTAATGCAGTACTACAAAAATTTCAGAGCAAAAATAAAAAGTAGGTGTATGTCTGACCACCTTAATCAAAATCAAATGATAATATTTTTTTAATATAATTATAGATATGAAAATTAGACTCATTCCCGGATGTGACGCATATTTTTTGGTATTTTTATTCCAAATAAATAATTAAATATAAATTTTTTACCAAAAAAATTTTGGAAAAAAAAAAGTCCCATGTCTGACCACCTTAATTAATAGAAAATTTTACCAAATTTAATTTAATTTTATTTTTTCTTATACTAGGCGAAGCATAGAATGTGACACAACTTTTAGATTTAAAAAATGTTATACCGTTTGAAAATTATAGTTGTTTTTCAATCAGTATGTCAATCAACACTTTATAATAATCTTCATTAATAATTAACTAATAAATAGTTATCGATCTCAGAATTTGATAAAAATTATATTGATGGAATCTTCAGAGCGATATTAAAAAACTCTTTTCATTTCATTCAATTTCAATCAAAATAACATTGTCAGACGACTACCCGAAGTCTGAGTATCACTAAAACCCTCTTCAAACACATCTTTTGGGTTGACCGGGTAGGCTTGGTAAATACCAAGCCTAATCGGATATTGGATTTGAAATTGGATATCGGATTTGAAATCGGATATTGGATTTCAAATCGGATATCCGATATGGCTAGGTGAATTTTGGTGGAAAATTTGAAATCCCAACCCATTTTGGAGGGAAAACTGGATTTAAGACTTATAGCTTATGATTTATAAATTATTTTTGTTATATTACTATGTAAATATGTATTATAATATATATATATATTATAACGTAATGTAAAGATATAACATATAACATATTAATATATAATAATATATTATGTTATTCTCATTATAATCTATAAATATAATTTATATTATTATTTTTACTAAATATAATAACGTAATATATATATATATATATTATATATATAAGTATGTTATTAATATATATATATAATAACGTAATATTTTTATTAAATATAATAACCTTATATATATATGTGTTATTAATATATATATAATAACTTTATATATATATATAATATATATATATATATAAGTATGTTATTAATATATATATAATAACGTAATGTAAAGATATAACATATAATATATTAATATATAATAATATATTATGTTATTCTCATTATAATCTATAAATATAATATATATATACATATATATATATATATATATATGTTATTAATATATATATAATAACGTAATATTTTTATTAAATATAATAACCATATATATATAGATATATAGATATATGTGTGTGTGTGTGTGTGTGTGTGTGTTATTAATATATATTATTATATTAATATGTATGTTATTAATATATATGTATATTATTAATATATATGAGTCAAAGAGGGTCATAGGTTGACCTATGACCCCCTTCGACTCATTACATAACAACATATGTCCCTAGGGGTCCTAAGAACCCTAGTGACATATTAGAATAGTTCTTATGGGTCGAAGGAGGTCATAGGTTGACCTATGAACCCTTTCGACGCATTACATTACGACATATGTCCCTAGGGGTCCTAGGACCCCTCAGGACATATTAGAATCATTCTTATGGGTCAAAGGGGGTCATAGGTTGACCTATGACCTCATTCAACCCATTAAATGATGACATATGTCCCTAAGGGTCTAGGACCCATAGGGACATATTAGAATCGTTCTTATGGGTCAAAGGGGGTCATAGGTTGACCTATGACCCCCTTCGACCCATTAAATGATGACATATGTCCCTAGGGGTCCTAGGACCCCTAAGGACATATTAGAATCGTCCATATGAGTCAAAGGGCGTCATAGGTTGACCTATGACCCCCTTTGACCCATTACATGACGACATATGTCCCTAGGGGTCCTAACACCCCTAGGGACATATTAGAATCATTCATATGGGTTGAAGGGGCTCATAGGTTGACTTATGATCCCCTTCGACCCATTACATAATGACATATGTCCCTAGAGGTCGTAGGACCCCTAGGCACATATTGGAATCATTCTTATGGGTCGAAGGGAGTCATAGGTTGACCTATGACCCCGTTCGACACATTACATGATGACATATGTCCCTAGGGGTCTTGTGACCCCTAGGGATATATTAGAATCGTTCATATGGGTCAAAGGGGATCATAGGTTGACCTATGACACCCTTCGACCTATTACATGAAGATATTTGTCCCTAGGGTTCCTAAGACCCCTAGGGACATATTAGAATCGTTCATATGGGTCAAAGGAGGTCATAGGGTGACCTAGGACCCCCTTCGACCCATTAAACGATGACATATATCCCTAGGGGTTCTAGGACCCATAGGGACATATTAAAATTATTCATATGGATCAAAGGAGATCATAGGTTGACCTATGAACCCCTTCGACTCATTAAATGATGACATATGTCCCTAGGGGTCCTAGGACCCATAGGGATATATTAGAATTGTTCATATGGATCAAAGGGAGTTATAGGCTGACCTATGACCCCCTTCGACCCATTAAATGATGACATATGTCCTTAAGGGTCCTAAGACGCCTAGGGACATATTATAATTGTTCATATGGGTCAAAGGAGGTCATAGGTTGACCTATGACCCCCTTTGACTCATTACATGACAACATATGTCCTGAGGACCCCTAGGGACATATGAGAATAATTTTTATGGGTCAAAGGGGGTCATAGGTTGACCTATGACCCCATTCGACACATTACATGACGACATATGTCCCTAGGGGTCCTAGGTCCCCTAGGGACATATTAGAATCGTTCATATGGGTCGAAGGGGGTCATAGATTGACCAATGATCCCTTTTGACCCATTAAATGATGACATATGTACCTAGGGGTCCTAGGACCACTAGGGACATATTATAATTGTTCATATGGGTCAAAGGGGGTCATAGATTGACCTATGACCCCCTTTGACCCATTACATGATGACATATGTCCCTATGACCCCTAGGGACATATGAGAATCGTTCTTATGGGTCAAAGGGGATCATAGGTTGACCTATGACCCCCTTCAATGCATTACATGATGACATATGTCTCTAGGGCTCCTAAGACCCCTAGGGAAATATTAGAATCATTCTTATGGGTCAAAGGTGGTCATAGGGTGACCTATGACACCTTTCAACCCATTACATGATGACATATGTCTCTACGGGTGCTAGGACCTCTAGAGACATATTAGAATCATTTTTATGGATCAAATAGGGTCATAGGTCAACCTATGACCCCCTTCGACCCATTACATGATGACATATGTCCCTATGGGTCATAGGAAACCTAGAGACATATTACAATTGTTCATATGGGTCAAAGGGGGTCATAGGTTGACCTATGACCCCCTTTGACCCATTACATGATGACATATGTCCCTAGGGGTCCTAGGACCCCTAGGGACATATTAGAATGCTTCTTATGGGTCAAAGGGGGTCATAGGTTGACCTATGACCCCCTTCGACAAATTACATAATGACATATGTCCAAAGGGGTCATAGGAACCCTAAAGACATATTAGAATCATTCTTATGGGTTAAACAGAGTCATAGGTTGACCTATGACCCCCTTTGACCCTTTACATGATGGCATATGTCCCTAGGGGTCTTAGGACCCCTAGGGACATATTAGAATCGTTCTTATGGGTCAAAGGGGGTCATAGGGTGACCTATGACACCCTTCAACACATTACATGACGACATATGTTTCGGGACATATTAGAATCATTCTTATGGGTCAAATGGGGTCATAGGTTGATCTATGACTTGCTTTGACACATTACATGATGACATATGTCCCTAGGGGTCCTCGAAACCCTAGGGACATATTAGAATTGTTCTTATGGGTCAAAGGGGGTCATAGGTTAACAATTGATCCACTTCGACACATTACATGATGACATATGTCCCTAGGGGTCCTAGGACCCCTAAGAACATGTAAGAATGCATCATATGGATCAAAGGGTGTCATAGGTTTACCTATGACACCCTTCAACCCATTAAATGATGACATATGTACATAGGAGTCCCAGGACACCTAGGGACATATTGCAATCATTCTTATGGGTCAAAGGTGGTCATAGGTTGACCTATGATCCCCTTCGACCCATTAAATGATAACATATGTTCCTAGGGGTCCTAGGACCCCCTAGGACATATTAGAATCATTCTTATGGGTCAAAGGGGGTGATAGGTCAACCTATGACCCCCTTTTACCCATAAGAACGATTCTAATATGTCCTTGGGGGTCCTAGGACCCCTAGGAACATATGTTATCATTTAATGGGTCGAAGGGGATCATAGGTCAACCTATGACCACCTTTGACCCATAAGAATGATTGCAATATGTCTCTAGGTGTCCTGGGACTCCTATGGGGTCCTAGGACCCCTAGGGACATATTAGAATCGTTCTTATGGGTCAAAGGGGCTCATAGGGTGACCTATGACCCCCTTGGACCCATTAGATGATGGCATATGTCCTTATCGGTCAAAGGGGGTCATAGGTTGACTTATGACCCTCTTCGACACATTACATGACGACATATGTCCCTAGGGGTCCTAGGACACCTAGGGACATATTAGAATGCTTCATATGGGTCAAAGGGTGGCATAGGTTGACCTATGACCTCCTTCGACCCCTTAAATGATGACATATATAGCAAGGGGTCCTAGGACCCCTAGGGACGTATTAGAATCGTTCATATGTCGAAGGGGGTCATAGGGTGACCTATCGCCCCCTTCAACCAATTACATGATGACATATGTCCCTAGGGTTCCTAGGACCCCTAGGGACATATAAGAATCATTCTTATGGGTCTAAGGGGGTCATAGGTTGACTTATGACCCCCTTCGATCTGTTACATGATGACATATGTCCCTAAGGGGTCCTAGGAACCCTAGGGACATATTAGAATCGTTCTTATGGGTCAAAGGGGCCCATAGGGGTACCTATGATCCCCTTCGACCTATTAAATGATGACATATGTTCTTAAGGGTCTTAGGACCCCTAGGTAGATATTAGAATCATTTTTATGGGTCGAAGAGGGTCATAAATCAACCTATGAGCCACTTTGACCCATATGAACAATTCTAATATGTCCCTAGGGATCGTAGGACCCCTAGGGACATATGTCATCATGTAATGGGTCAAAGCGGGTCATAGGTCAAACTATGACCCCATTTGACCCATATGAACAATTCTAATATGTCCCTAGGGGTCTTAGGACACCTAGGGACATATGTCATCATGTAATCTATCGAAGGGGGTCATAGGGGTCATAGTTCAACCTATGACACCCTTGAACCCATAAGAATGATTCTAATATGTCTCTTGGGGTCCTAGGACCGCTGGGGACATATGTCATCATTTAAAGGGTCAAAGGGGGTCATAGGACAACGTATGACCCCCTTTGACCCATAAGAATGATTCTAATATGTCCCTAGGGGTCCTAGGACCGCTAGGTACATATGTCATCATTTAATGGGTCGAAGGGGGTCATAGGTCAACCTATGACCCCCTTTGACCCATATGAAGCATTCTAATATGTTCGTAGGGGTCCTAGGATCCCTAAGGACATATGTCATCATGTAATGGTTCGAAGGGGGTCATAGGTCACCCTATGACCCCCTTTGACCCATAAGAATAATTCTAATATGTCCCTAGGGGTCGTAGGACCCCTAGGGACATATCTTGTTATTTAATGGGTAAAAGGGGGTCATAGGTCATCATATGACCCTGATTGACCCATATGAAGCATTCTAATATGTCCCCAAGGGTCTTAGGACCCCTAGGGACATATCTCATCATGTAATGTGTCGAAGGTGGTTATAGGTCAACCTATGACCCCCTTTGACCCATAAGAATGATTCTACTATGTCCCTAGGGGTCCTAGGACCCCTAGGGATATATGTCATCATTTAATGGGTCGAAGGGGGTCATAGGTCAACCTATGACACCCTTTGACCCATATGAAGCATTCTAATATGTCCCTAGGTGTCCTAGGACCCCTAAGGACATATGTCATCATGTAATGGTTCGAGGGGGGTCATAGGTCACCCTATGACCCCCTTTGACCCATAAGAACAATTCTAATATGTCCCTAGGGGTCCTAGGACCCCTAGGGACATATCTTGTCATTTAATGGGTAAAATGCGGTCATAGGTCATCATATGACCCCATTTGACCCATATGAAGCATTCTAATATGTCCCTAAGGGTCTTAGGACCCCTAGAGACATATGTCATCATGTAATGTGTCGAAGGTGGTCATAGGTCAACCTATGACTCCCTTTCATCCATATGAACGATTCTAATATGTCGCTAGGGGTCCTCAGACCCCTAAGAACATATGTCATCATTTAATGGGTCGAAGGGGGTCATAGGTCAACCTATGACCCCCTTTGATCCATATGAACGTTTCTAATATGTCCCTACGGGTCCTAGGACCCCTAGGGACATATGTCATCATATAATGGGTCGAAGGGGGTCATAGGTCAACCTATGACCCCCTTTGACCCATATGAAAGATTCTAATATGTCCCTAGGGGTCCTAGGACCCCTAGGGACTATGTCATCATGTAATGGGTCGTGAAAAATTCTAAGACGTTCCTAGGGGTCCTAGGACCCTTAGGAAAATATGTCATCATGTAATTGGTCAAAGGGGGTCATAGGTCAACCTATGACCCCCTTTGACTCATAAGAATGATTCTAATATGTCTCTAGGGCTCCTAGGACCCCTAGGGACATATGTCATCATTTAATGGTTTGAAGGAGGTCATAGGTCAACCTATGACCCCCTTTGACCCATATAAACGAATCTAATATGTTCCTAGGGGTCCTAAGACCCTTAGGGACATACGTCGTCATGTAATATGTCGAAGGGGGTTAGAGGTTAACCTGTGACCTCCTTTGAGCCATAAAAATGATTCTAATATGTCCCTAGGGGTCCTAGGACCCCTAGGGAGATATGTCATCATTTGATGGGTTGAAGAGGGTCATATGTCAACCTATGACCCGCTTTGACCCATATGAAGTATTCTAATATGTCCCTAGGGGTCCTAGGACCCCTATGGACATATGTCATCAGGTAATGGGTCGAAAGGGGTCATAGGTCACCCTATGACTCCCTTTGACCGATTAGAAGGATTCTAATATGTCCCTATGGGTCTTAGGACCCCTAGGGACATATGTAGTCATGTAATGGGTCAAAGGGGATTATAGGTCAACCTATGACCCCTTTTGACCCATAAGAATGATTGTAATATGTCCTTAGGGGTCCTAGCACCCCTGGGGACAAATGTCATCATTTAATGGGTTGAAGGGGGTCATAGGTCAACCTATGACCCCCGTTGATCCATAAGAACAGTTCTAATATGTCCCTAGGGGTCCTAAGATCGGTATGGACATATGTTGTCATTTAATGGGTCAAAGGGGGTCATTGGTAAACCTATGACCTCCTTTGACCCATATGAACGATTCGAATATGTCCCGAGGGATCCTAGGACCTTTGGGGACATATGTCATCATGTAATGGGTCGAACAGGATCATAGGTCAATCTATGACCCCCTTTAACCCATATGAATGATTCTAATATGTCCCTAGGGATCCTAGGACCCCTGGGGACATATGTCGTCATGTAATGGGTTGAAGATTCTAATATGTCCCTAGGGGTCCTAGGACCCCTAGGGATATATGTTGTCATTTAATGGGTCGAAGGGGGTCATAGGTCAACCTATGACCCCCTTTGACCCATATGAAACATTCTAATATGTCCCTAGGGGTCCTAGGACCCCTAGGGACATATGTCGTCATGTAATGGGTCAGAGGGGGTTAGAGGTCAACCTATGATCCCTTGTGACCCATAAGAATGATTGTAATATGTCTCTAGGGGTGCTAGGACCCCTAGCTATATATGTCATCATTTAATGGGTCGAAGGGAGTCATAGGTTAACCTATGACACCGTTTGACCCAAATGAAGCATTCTAATATGTCCCTAGGTGTCCTAGGACCCTTAGGGACATATGTCGTCATGTAATGTGTCGAAGAGGGTCATATATCAACGTATGACCCCCTTTGACCCATAAGAATGATTCTAATATGTCCTTAGGGGTCCTAGGACCCCTAGGGACATATGTCGTCATCTAATGGGTCGAAGGGGGTCATAGGTCACCCTATGAGCCCCTTTGACCCATAAGAATGATTCTAATATATCCCTAGGGGTCCTAGGACCCCTACAGACATATGTCATCATTTAATGGGTCAAAGAGGGTCATAGGTCAACCTATGACCCCCTTTGACCCATATGAAGCATTCTAATATGTCCCTAGGTGTCCTAGGACCGCTAGGGACATATGTCATCATGTAATGTGTCGAAGGGGGTCATAGTTCACCCTATGACCCCCTTCAAACCATATGAAAGATTCTAATATGTCCCTAAGGGTCTTAGGACCCTTAGGGACATATGTCATCGTGGAATGTGTCGAAGGGGGTCATATGTCACCCTATGATTCCCTTTGACCCATATGAATGATTCTAATATGTCCCTAGGGGTCTTAGGACCCCTAAGGACATATGTCATCGTGGAATGTGTTGAAGGTGGTCATTGTTCACCCTATGACCCCCTTCGACCCATATGAATGATTCTAATATGTCCCTAAGGGTCCTAGGACCCCTAGGGACAAATGTCGTCTTGTAATATGTCGAAAGGGTTCATAGGTCATCTTGTGACCCCCTTCGACCCATATAAACTATTCTAATATGTCCCTAGGGGTCCTAGGATCCCTTAGGGACATATGTCATCATGGAATGTGTCAGAAGGGGTCATAGGTCATCCTGTGAGCCCTTTTGACCCATATAAATGACTCCACTAGAAATAATATAGTAAAAATAATAATAATATAGTATAACAATCATATATATATATATATATATATATATATATATATATATATATATAATTTATAGATTATAATAATAATAACATAATATATTATATATTATAATTTACATATGATAATAATAATAATAATATATTATAGATTATAATTTATATATGATAATAATAATAATATGTATTAATAACATATATATAATATATTACGTTATTATATTTAATAAAAATATAGTAAATATAATAATAATATATTATAATAATATATATTATATTTATAGATAATAATAATAATAATAACAACATAATATATTATTATATATTAATAGATTATATATTATATCTTTACATTACGTTATATATATATAATATTATATTATATTATTATATAATATATAGATTATATATTATTTTATATATAATAGTTATGTTATTATATTATATATTTATAGATTATATATTATATCTTTACATATTTAATAACTCAAATTAGTTATATCACTTACAAATTTGTTTTTCCCTCTAATTTTTGTCCCTTTTCCCTCCAATTTTTATGCCGCCGATATCGGATATCCGATAAGGCTTGGGCCTTACTTTCCAGGTTTGGTACCTGGATAGGTGAAAAAAAGTCATAGCAAATTTTGAAGCGCTTTTAGACGTGTTCAAACTCTATTTTTTTCACATTGCCACTTTTTGGCACACCATGATCCTGCACATACCCTGCATGTACATATATGTATACAACATATAATTCATTAATATTTTTAAAATATTGGTAGTATAAATTTATTTAATAATATATAAATTTTGTTTAGTAAAAATCAATAATTTGAAGAAATTTCATTATTTTAGCTAACATAACTTAAATTATAATAATACCTCTTCCCTATTAATATTTTCAAATGTTAGTAATATATACTTATTTAATAATATATAAATTCAATTTACTAAGAATTTATTATTTGAGTAAATTTCATCATTTTAGCTAACATTACCTACATTTTGATATAACCTTTCTTTTATAAAGTTTACTGGGGACTTGGATGAACTTTTACACTTTTACTAATGTAATATGTTACTTTAACATAAACTATACATAACCTCTTCCTCAATAATGATGATGAAGCTAGAAAGTTAAAAGAATGAACATTTCAAATTTTTAACTAACGTGACCTAAAATAAAATTTAGGGAAAAAATAAATTCTATGATTTGTAAAAAAAATTATTATTTTATTTTATTGTACATGATCAAACACTTTAATCTAACATCTTTGCAATAAAGCTTAATTTCTATTTGCTAATAAAAAATATATTATGTTATCTAACACAACTTATCAATTTTTCATAAGATGTTTTTAATAGTTGTTTTTTTATAAATCCTTGGTATGAGCAATTATTTGTCATTTTGAAAGAAAATTAATATTATAAGTAAGTTAGAATAGTAACATTACATTTATACCAAAAATTAGAAATTATTTCAAATTATTACAAAAATTCTAATAAAAAATATTATTTTTAAAATAATACTTAAAAAAAAAATCATTCTAAATTAAAATTAAAGTTTTTATGTAAATTTTTCATTTAAAAATATTAAAATATTAATCTAATACTAATTAAATTATATTAAATATTATTATTACAAGTAATTTTATTTATTTTCTTATAGCTCTTAAATTTTAATATTTACTATTGTGTCTAATTAACTATTTTTAAAAAACTAAAAGAATGGAAACATTGCATTAGATAGAATAAATGTACAATACTATACAATACACAAAAAATTACTAATGAAATTAATTCAAAACAATATGATCAAAGATGACACACTTAAACTTCATCCATTCCTCTCCAAAATAGAACTTCATTATCATATCCTCATTAGGTCACTTCCCCACTGATGAAGAAGAAGATAAGAAGGACAATTTTCAGCACAGTTACCTTGCTAATTGTAGCATTGGTCACAAATGTAGTAGCAGAAGAAGGAATATTTCCCAAAGAGAGTCTACCTATAGCATCAAGGTACTTGAATATCAATGAGAAACCCAATGCCTTAATGTTCTATGCATACTATTAACATAGACTGGCTACCACTACACCAAAAGCTCAAACTATTAGTGAGGGTGCCACCATAGAGGTTTTCCAAAGATCACATAGGTCCCAAGGAGGGGTTGAGGGTCCCACGTGATAACAGTTTAGCTCCCTAAGTTGAGGGTCCCACATGGGACATAGGAGATTATGAGGTGAGTAAAGAGTATTGGTGGGATTTGAACCCCTCTCCAAAAGAGTTGCCAATTTTGTTAACACTGACTGGCTACCACTACACCAAAAGCTCAAACTATTATTGAGGGTGCCACCAAAGAGGTTTGGAAGAGACTACATAGGTCCTAAGGAGGGGTTGGGGGTCCCACATGAGAACACATACTACGAAGCCATCAAACTAGAAGTCCAATTTTTAGACAAGTTGATTGTTTTGTGGCTTGAAGGAGGCCTCAGTAGCTCTGACCTAGATGGAAATCCATATGAATTAGGCCCATGGAGAGTCACTCAAGACCTTTGCCTACACAAAAATTATGCCCCATGTAACCACATTTTTGGCCGCATCTTTCTCAACAACCCCATTAGGAGTGGCTTTAACATTACCCCCATGAATCAAGATATTCACAGCAATCAAGAAGAAATCGCCAAGGATTTGCATAGTGCATTGTAAGAATTCTACGATCTCAATCCGTTGTTCAAGTCCTAACCTTTTTTGTGACATGAGAGAGCTATGCAAGGAAATACATGCCCAAGTTGGTTCATTACATGAGAGAGTAGCTAGAGAAAGGGGGATCTTATCACATCAATGGTGTGGCCATTGGCAACTGCTTGATGTACCGTATTGTCTAAGTTGTTAAGAAGCCAAAAAATGAAAGGGAGAGATAACCAATGTGTTAACACCATGCAACTTGAAAAAGCAAGGACTGAATCACTCGGTCAATATAGGAACAACTCTGCAAAAGCACAAATCAAGAGTTCTAGAAAAAACACATAAGCAAGAACAGAGATGTTGTTATGTTTTACCAAGCAACTTAAATTTATAGTAGAATAAATGATGGAGACAAAAGTAGCATGTTAACCCACGCTGAAAACACAAACTATGTTCGAGAACAAACACACACACAAGAACAAAGATGTTGCTCTATTTTTCCAAGAAACTTAAATGCACATCAGAATAAGAAATAGAGACAAAAGAAGCATGTTAACCCATGCGATAAACACAAATTGTGTTCTAGAACAAATGCACAAGAAAGAATAGATATGCTACTCTATTTTTCCAAGCAGGTTAAATATATGATAGAATAAGAAATGGAGACACCAGAACTATAATAGACTGGAGATATGCAAGATTCATTACTTTCCTTCTTTCCTTCTATTAAACTAAATCAAACTATTACAAATAATAAACATGTAGAAAAGGATGACTACACACAATAATAGGCATGGAGCAATCACTGCTTTAATAGGACAAAACTACATAAAATAAACTTGCAGCTCTAGATAGCTACATACAAGAAGCCTAGAGAAATTACTACTTCAACAAGATAGAACTATATAAAATAAACTTGCAACTCTAGATGGTTGCATACAAGAAGCCTACAACAATCGTAGCTTCTAAATAGTGCAATAAAAGAGAGCAAAGATTTGAAAGTCAAATATGGGCAAGAAAGAAAGTCATTCACCAAACCTAGTAAATGAGTGAGTTAACCATGAGAAAATTCAAATACATGATTAACATGATGTAAACTAATAACCAACAAACAACTATTGCAACTTAAGAGTCAACAATTATATTTAAGACACCCCCCTAAAATTGAATATGTCTAAAATTGATTTTTAGACTTGTAATATTGTAGATAGATTTCTTCATTTTTGAACAACTCTTTGATGATGTGATAATGGGTGTCAATGTGCTTACTCTTCTTACTCTTCTATTGAAAGGCTAGACTTGTAGAAAGTACAAACATTGATATGTTTTCACAAATGTTGGTATTTGGCTTATTCTTTGTTCCTAGTTTAACATACCTTATTAATATCTTCATCTATACTAATTGGTAGGTTTCTGAATGACTACTACTTACTCTTTCTTTGCAGATGAAATGGTGACAATTAGCTTCTTGTGAGACATCCATGAAACTATGCATGTACCCAAATGAAATGCATAACTTGGTGTGCTCCTTCCTTTGCCTACACTTCCAAAAAAATCACTATCTATAGATCTAATTATTTGGTTGTTATTAAATCATGTATACACAATACCATGTCGCATTATTCCTTCAATATACCTTATTATTCTTTTTCCTACCTTAGAATGATGTTTTTTTGGTAATTCCATGAATTGAGTGAGAAGGTTGACTACAATATTTTCCCTTGTTCCTATTAAGCACATTAGGTTGCCTACTAATGTTTTGTATAAAGAGGAATTTTGTGCTCAACCTTCATCATTTTTCTTAGTTTTATACTTAGAACAACAGGAGTACTAAGCACATTGCAATTATTCACTCTTGTCTACACATTTAGAGTATACTTATTTTGGATAATGAAAATGCACTATTTTAATTATTCAATTTCTTGATAGAGAAAGCAGTTAACCTGACCAAGATTGGTCTATTCAAACTATGTTTCCATATCAATTCTAAATTCTTTAAAATGTAAGTCACCAATTAATAATAAATCATAAACATAGATACACTCAATAAATATTTTTCCTTATAAGTTTCTCTTTGTGTAAAATGTTGGAACATTTTTTTTATGCTTGAACCCTTTGTTGAGCAACTAGGAATCTATTCTACTACACCACACCCTTGGTGTGTGTTTCAATCCATATAAGGAACTTTTTCAACTTATAGACATTTTTTTCTTGTCCTTTGATCTTGAATCCATGTGGTTGATCAACATATACTTCTTCATTTACAATTTAATTTAGAAATACTTATTTAACATCTAACTCATAGATTGAGCAACAATTTTTATTGCTACTACTATAATAGTTCTAACTATTTCTAATTATTTTACTAGTATAAAATTTTCTTCATATAACATATACTATGTTGTTGTACATAACCTTTGGCTACTAGCTCGTACCTCTCAATTTGATCTTGCTCATTAACCTTTTTTTTAAAAACCTACTTAACTTAGGTATTCTTCTTTCTCCCATGTGTCATTTTTCTCAATTGAAGCAATTTCATTATTTGGAGTTTACACACTTTTCCCTATTAATTACTTCTTCAAAGCTTACAATCTAACTAAGAATCAATGAAAAGACGCTTGTTAATTATTACATCCTATTGTTCAAATATTAATCAAATATATTTTTCTCTTTTGGTTCCTTAATTTGGTTAATGTGGGATCCGAACCACTATTTAAAGAGGGATTATGCAAATGTTGTCCTTGATCTTCTCACGTTGTTTTTGGAACCTCCAATATGGGTAGTCTTGTTCTTGGGTGCTCAATGTCTTCTATACTTTTTTCTTCAAAAGTATCTAGTGTACTTGATGACTACAAATAGTTCCACTATCTTATTCTTTCCATGACTTATCTTGAAGAAACTTTACATCTCTAGATACCATTGTCTTCTTGGTAGTTAGGCTGTATAGGTTATAGGATTTTGATGCATCACTCTATCCTATAAATATATGTCATGCCCAAAATACGTGGGCACAAAACACATGTAATTTTTTTTTATTATAGAAGATAACTAGATTCACTAGGGTACGAGAGTTGAATACGCAAGTGCAATAATAAATTCACTACATTTCCTCTTAAGTTTGTAATCATGAGGATTGAATCAATTGTTAAATTTGAACTCTCGTTATTAGAATGATATCGACATTAGTTATGTTTTTACATAATTATACTTAATTTAAATTTCTTTATTAGAATCTAATTTTAACAATTACCAACCAACTTCTCTATTAATGCTAACTTTAAAAAAATTTACAAGGTCATAGTTAACACTAAGCACACTGAAACTTTTATACATATCAATTAAATTTACTATTTAATTTAAAACTAATTTGCAAATTTCTTCACAATCTAAAAACTTATAATGAATACTATTGTATAAACAAAAATCTAAACCAACTACATACTTAATACTAAAATGAACTCAAATTAGATATAAACTAATTAAATTTAATACAAACTAACTAAATTTGACATAATCTAACTATGTTAACATGAACTAACTAAACTTCATATAACCTAACTACACATTTATCTTAATCAAAATAATAATAATAAAACTTCAAATGAATAAACAACTCAACACTATATACTAACAACTTAAAACTTTTAAACATAAATAAATTACTAACTAAAATACTAACTATCCTAACATACACCCATTAATCAATACTTAAAAAAAAACTAACATAATTAGTAACTAACATTCTAACTTAAATCCTAAACTAGCTTAAATTTAAGACTAACTAACAACAAACAAAAAAGAAAATCTAAAAAAAACAACTTAATTAAATAATCACTATACTGAGCTAATCTACCCCACCCCTACACCACATCACATTCCCCTCTGGAAACTCACGCGCTTTCCAAGCGCTTCCCCCTAGACACTCTGCCCCAAAAGCATGCACTGAACATGCACTGATCAAAATGGTATGATGGTTCCCAAGGAGAAGTGGGGGGGGGGGGGGGGGGGGGGGGGGGGGTAATACATTTAATGCACTTTCAAACCAAAATGCAAGGAAAAACTCCTGCACATTTTCCATGAAAATTTAACCACTGCACAAAGGATAGGATGAGGGTACAGGGTGATGTCACCCCAACATGATCAAATTGACTTTGTTTTACAAATCTTTTTAAGACCATTCAAGAAGCTGGCACCAAGAAGGGAGGATTAAATGCATAAAGTAAAGTGGGTAAGAAAAGATATTAGATTTATGTTTTTATATAGATTTTTTCATTTATTTGTTTACTTAGATATTGAAAGAAAATTTATATATTTCTTTTAAGGATAATAAAGATTCTTCAAGATTCTTTGTCACAAGGGGGAAAATTTTAAATTGGTTCCCCATACAAAATCCAGAGAGTTTTTACTCTCTTGGGACATTTTTTTTTTTTTTTTGTCTTTATTTTTCTAAGTATAGATTTTGGAGTTGATTTTTTTTTCTAAACCAAGAAGGGTTATATTTTTTTTAAGTAAATCTAATAGGACTTGTTACAAACTAAATAGACCAAAAAATTGAATGATCCATTTTAACAACAATGCAAGAATTGTTTTGTTTTCAATAATCATGAAACTAAACCTATGTTCATAACATAGTTTTCGTTTCAATATCATCATTAAACATCATCATTTCATCTTATTTTTGATGTGCATCCATATGACCTAAAATTATAAAGAAAACTCATGAGAAGAAATGATACTCAATCACTAATTTATTGGCAACCTGATTCAAAGGCTCAGCCAGGAAAGAACCAAGAAGAAAACCCGACGTCGTTGCCATTACAAAAAAGTTTTGAAATTTTTTTTTACATAGGATTCCAATCCCAAAAATTACAACAATCCAATTAAATTTCCTTCATGATCCTTGTCAAGGGATCCATATCATTTTCTACAATACATTGCTAAGATCATGGAGGGAACAGAATCTGACTAGGTGACCAACAAGCATAACAAAGAGACAAAATCAAACATTTCTATTCATACTAGGTTTTCACAATGGGATTCAACATTAAATCAAAACTAGAGAAAGGTGGATTTTTCCAATAGGAGATGTTAGACACAACACCAAACTAGGTGCCCAATCGGAGCTATAACTCAAGAACTTTCGTTCTTCCATTCTTAGATGCCAAAACTCATACATGGTTTGTGATGACAGGTAGGGCCCCATAACACCCTACCCTCTCTCCTTCTTCTCATCCTGATAAGAGATTCTACACTATTGGAGTCCAATTAAAAAGACCTTTCCCGAAATTGGCCACTTCTGCCCTATCCAAGGGTGAGTAACGCCAAAACACCCATACAAGAAAACTTCAAAATTTAAACCAAAAACATGAAAGAAAAGTATTCAAGAAACATGGTTTCAAATCCTTCCCAAGCATACCCAACATACATGCAAGCACACCAAAAAGAACAACGTAATAACATAAGCATGAACCAAGCATGAAACATCAAGAGCAACATGAACAACAAGAACAATGAGATGAAGAACTCCTACCTTCACAAAGAAGTTATGGTAAAATGAACAATGTTGAGAAGAGCTTTACCTTCCTTGCCTTCAATCTTCCAAGACTCCTCTCTAAAAGTAGATATTGGGTAACAACCAAAACTACTCCAACAAAGACCTCTAAATAAGATCCAAATTCAACCACCAAAAAGGGAAATAACTTCCTCCACTCACCTAAAAATCTAAAAGTTTCTAACTCAACCAAACCTAAGGTTAACCACTAAGTGGAGTTGAGGTTATGCAACTCATGATAACCACTTTCAATTTTCGCACAAATGCAAAAATAAACTTTTTAAGTGACCTCAAAAGTCAACAAAAGGGGCTTAGGTGGTGGAAAATGCCCCCAACCCATACCCATACCCCTTGGGTATAAAGATTTCAAGTTTTAAGGCCTTAGGAATTGATTTTAGACGAAACAAATGCTAGGAAAATTTAGGACTATCTAACAACTCTAAAAATGTAGATTAAGCACTAATCTGGATTAGGGGTAACTAAACTTGATTAAGAAACAAATTAGAAAAAAGGTCACTAACTTAGTTCGACTTACGTCCAAAGGTTACACAGTTAACCCTTAACTAGCATGTTGGAATGCATAAGCAAATTCATGAGTGTCAAGTGACACTATAAGAACACAGTTACAAAACATTAACATTTACTGATCACAAAATAATTAAGTTACAAACAACAAGGTTTCCACAAATAGCACATAGGGATCAGTTTCGTTCCTCCGTCGGGTCTCTCGGCTAAAATATCCTGCACACTCATTGCACACATCAGTAGTCCCATAAAATCACATGCACATATGTATATATGTATCAGGGAATCACATAAATTAAAACATACATCTATCAATCAATCAGGGTTTCTCTCATCCTACTCATATTCTTAATCATTACAATTTCATAATCAAAGTGTTAATCCTGCATTTACTTGCTTCATCAATATACATATTCATAAAGCATTACATGATGAACTCAAATCTCTGAAAGTAAGCATCACACAACATGAAATAATATAATATGTTCAAAGCATCAGATAATGTCTCGACATCTTGAGTCGTGAGTATCAAAATAATAATAATGTATCACTATGCTATGATGGGTCGGGGCAAGGCCTCACAATATACACTTCTCGATTCTATTTTCAACCTTTTTCCTTAGATTCTTAGGATGTGTATAAGATACACTTCCAAAAAGTCACAAAGGTTTTATTTTTTCTTTAGTCCGCTCCATACTTCTAGAGGTGTCTTTTCCTTTACACTTTTTGTAGGAAATCTATTCAAGATGTAGGTTGAACATAAAATTGTCTCTACCCAATATTTATTTTAATTTTTTTTTGGCTTTTAACATACTTCTTTTAATGGTCTTGGTTGTTTGATTCTTCCTATCCACCATTCCATTTTTTTG
Organism: Cupressus sempervirens; assembly: GCA_028749045.1. Taxonomy (NCBI): domain Eukaryota; kingdom Viridiplantae; phylum Streptophyta; class Pinopsida; order Cupressales; family Cupressaceae; genus Cupressus; species Cupressus sempervirens. Next base: position 652,592,064 of record CM053790.1, read on the forward strand.
CAAAGTGTACTAGGAAGTAGATTGTCTACAATTTCCTTGTTCTCTACAATATGTTGCAAAATATTTGAAATAATATTTAGCTTCTCCATTAGACCTTAAGAATTTAATTTTCTATCACTCTATTTTTTTTCCATTCGATCCAATTGTTTGAATCTTTCAAAGGTGTTTGATTTGTTGTTAATGAAAGACACCCATGTTATCCTGATGTAATCATTAGTAAAAGTCAAGAAATAGCTGCTCCCTCCTCTTGAATTTGTTTGCATACATACATACATACATACATACATACATAGATATATATTTATATATGTACACACACACACACACACACACACACACACACACACACACACACACATATACATATATATCTATGTATGTATGTATATATGCACACATACATATGTATGTACATATATGTACATATCTGTACATATATATACATACATATACATACACACACACATGTATGTATGTATGTATGTATATATATGTATGTATATTTATACATATGTATATATAGTATATACATATATATGTATATATGTATATGCATATATACATGTATATATATATGTATGTACATACATATATGTGTGTATATACACACACATATATATGAATGTATGTATACACATATATATATATATATATGTATGTATATCTACACACACAAACACATACACACTAGCTCTAGTTGTCTCTACCTCTATAGGTTGTTGTCTATAAAAAGGCACTCATCTTATGATTGAAAATTTTGGAACAAATGATAATTATGGTGAACATATATTTCTAGTAGACCCAAGACCATTGATCATTTTTGAAAAATATCTAGCATGTTAAAATCTAGGTATCTATATTTAAGGTTTCATAGTGAAGTTTTATTAGAATTTTTTACATACTATGCATAATTTGTAGCTTATTCTATACTTCTAAATTTTAGAGGATGTAGTCTATTTTTTTTCATTCAGATTATAACTATGACTATTTTACTTGGGGGTTTGTCTAGGATCATATGATTGGGTCATTTGAAATTAACTTTAAACCCATTCTCATTCATTTGGTCTATGCTCAATAGATTGTGTTCAAAATTCTCCACATAGTTCAAACAATATGGATATTTTCCTCTTCATTGTTCTTATTTACACATGTGGTGATCTCCTAAATTTATTTAAATCTTTGAATATTTCATCCAAACTAGTAAAAAAATTTATTTACTAATTATGTGATTGTTGGAGGCACTATCCAATGTACACATATCTTCTTTGTTCCTGGCTTCTACTATTGAGGATGAGAGAAACATTGTTGTATTTACTTCTTATATGTTGGGCATATTTTCTTCATCCATGTTCTCATCTTTTTGTTTCCTCGTATGCTCACTCTCATAATGTACATATTTCTTGTAATGATAACAATGTACATATTATTTATTGAATATACATTGTCCTTTGTTATTTTTTCCTATCCATCTTTTGTTGTGTGATAATGAGTGAATTTTCTCAAAAAAATTTCTATTATTAAAATGATAACAACCTTGACCTCTTCTTTCTATTCCTCTACTGCCTCTTCTTCTTCCTTTATTGATTGTGGCTAATGTTAGTAGAGAAGTCTCTAGGGTCTCATTTCTCCTTCTAATTCTAGACTCATGGTTCAACATTGAACCATTTGACTAATTAATGGAATACAAAGATATATTTTTACATTCTTCAATTGTAGTCACCAAAATATCATAATATTGTGGAAGACTTCTAAGGATTTTCTCCACAACTTTTCTTTCTTAGACGTATTCACTATAGGATCTTAGTTGATTTACTATATCTATGGCTTGAGATATAAATTAATATATATCTTTTGCATCTTGTATTTATTAACCTTCAAATATTTTCTTAAAATTTGTAGCTTAGCACTCTTTAACTTATCTATTCTTTGATATATTGTTGCATTTATCTCCTGAGCCCAATTTGTAGTAGCTCCTAATATAATTTTGGGAATGATGGATTCATCAAATACATTATGCAAATTTTATGAATCTCTATAATAGTAAGTTTTTCTCTTTGTATATTCATTATTTCAATATGGATTTGTCATTTGAACTAGATCATGCGCACTAGGTTCTTCATACTTGGTCTCTACAACCACCCAACAACCTAATTTCTTCAGGAAGATCTTCATCTTAATGGCTCATATAGAATAAACTTTGTTATTCAATATTGTTCCTTGTGTGCTTTGATTATTTATAGATTTCATGACTAATTTAAGCTATCTTCCCTTTTTCTTGAACCAAATAAAAAATATTTATTTGCAAAAATAATAAGACACTTGATTACTTTAATCTTCTATGTTGCTAAGAGAGATTGTGTGCATTGGGATATTTTTGTTGTGGTTGCTTCTATCTTTGTAACAAAAAATAGGAGTATTTTACCTTTTATATCTTGCAAGGAATGAAAATGATCGATTCACCCATAATTTTGATAACTTCAAATTATTCTTCTAGGAAGTACATTTTTATCTAGTTAACTTTTTATTTCCTCAATTCAACACTTTCTCAGAAGCTTTCTACAAGTTCTATTAATCGACAAAGAAACACATCAATGTCCTTTTCCTTGATACAAAGTTCAACACTCTCTAACCATCATCTCTGATACTATGTTAGATAGTTTGGAATAGAAGAAAAAAGAACTTGAATCTAGGGGAAGAGAAAATATTCAATCTATTACTTCATTTAAAATATACATCTACATGATATCTATTAGATATAAACTAGACCATTAGAAGAGTTCCAAGATTTGAAAATCAAATCTGGATGGGAAAGAAAGTCATTATTGGAATTCTTAGTGGGAAACAAGATACTAAGAGGGTGGGGGTTGAATCAAGATCTATAAAAATTTCCACTTCTACAACCAAATAATAGATTAACTACATTCACTCCTAATCCATGTCTCATATCTTATATTAGATATCATATGCTCATAAACTATAAAACTAAAATGAAATCTATCTAAGCATAAAATCCATCGACATGAAAATATAAACTCATAACACAAAGATTTTGGTAACACAAAGATTTTGGTTACCCAAAAACCCTCCTTAAGGTGAATGTAAAATTGGGTTGGGGATGACAACTACAAATCTTTAATGCTACAACAAAAAAGTTTGCCTGTTAGGGCTACAATTTGATCGTTTTGGATGATCTACCATATAAGCCCAATTTTCTTTGTTAAAAGTATTCCAAGATTGTTAAGTCTGCCTTGATTAAAGGATTTAAACTTATAATGAAGTAAGCACTTTGTTAGGAGATTTAACAAGGTTTTTTAAAAGCACTCTATTAAGAGATTTTCCCTAATACACTAGTTAGAATGTCTCATTACTTAATCCTTCGGTCTTCTCTATGAAGCTTATTATAGATCTTCTCTCTTCAATATCTAATTTGATGTCCTTATTGAATTTTCTCTGTTCTACCCTTCATTGCTAGGTTGCTTTGTTTGATCTCTATATCAAACTTACCCTTTTTTTTTCATTCAAAATCTTCCCTCTCATGCCTTCATTCCCACATTGCTTCATAATGATTCATAATGATTTAGGGTTATCTCCCTTGTTAAATAGACAATCATGGAAGGTTCTAGATCATAATCAATGATCCAAAATGCATTCTTTTTCTATTTAGCCCTTTTAATTTTTTGATTGGTTAATCTATCTTTCTTGGGATTACTTCCCTCTAATAAAATGTATAATTTTATCCTTAGTCATCTCTACAATTCATAATTGTCATACAGAAGTCAGCCAAAATTATTTACATAGGTGTTTGTGCCATTACAAACACATATGCCAAAATTGGTTTTCTTAGTAATGGAATGTTCTGATGCTTAGTCATAACTAACATTCATGTTGTCTCTTGCATTCTATGGGATCGACATATACTATCTTACTTGGAAAAATTTAAATTCATTACTTGATCTCCATATGTTTTACTTGGTATGTATAATAGCTCAGTCTCTATTGGGGGTGATTGTCAACCTTTGACTTACTTTACGTGTAATGAAATATAAAAAAAGTCCATGTAGCTCGGTCTTCTCTACATGGCGTAGTTGTAGTGATGACGAACCAATGTTGCCTAGAAAATGATGTGTTGGATACTAATAAGAAAAAAGGATTGGAGATCAAAAATCTCCCCCTTTGACTTTTGTAGCAAAATTACTTTTTCATGACTTAGCAATTCATTAGAATTCAAAATATGAAAAAAAAACACCCCCCTAAGATTGTGAATCGGTCTTCAGGAAAAACTTGAAACTTGACTCTACTAAATAATATATGCATATTTATGACTTCTAATGCTGACGCATCTAATTTACTTTGTGGTGATTCTAATATGTTCCCTTGTGGATTATATCATGAATGATTTCTCCCTTATTTTTGACACTCTATGGCTTGGGGTTTTCAAGGGTCAACTTGTACTTGTCTAAGAATATTTTATGATTTTCTAAAATCACCTACAATCCTTTATTCCATATGGTGAACACTGATTCCAAATTTTGAATCTAGATTTCTAATTGAGAAGCTATATTAATTAAGCTTTTTGTGGTTGAGAGGTGCATATCTCTCTTAACTAGATTTTGTGCAATTGATAGCTTTGTTTGAATTATTTCTAAATGGGTAGTAGCATGAGTTGGATCAAAATCAATTTATTTCTAATGTTTCTATCTTAAATCATCATCTTGACTAATCATCCTTGATCAAATGTCATTTTATTGTATGAATGAGACCTTGAACTTGTGTTCTTACCCAATGAGATAGTACAAGCCTTCAAATCTGCTTGGATTTTATCAATAGACTATCAATAGACTAATTATCTTCTCCATAGTGAAGGAAAAAGTTTCATATACAAAGAATCAATGAGTGTCAAAATTCCTTCCAAACTACTGGTAAGGTTAGAAAGCTCAACCTTCCGAATTAAAAGTTTTTTTGAGACTTTCTCCAAAACTTTGTGCTCAAATCTCTTCTTAGACTATCTCATCATTTTATCATTGGTCTCTATATCTTCATTATGTAGTTTATCAATGATATACACTAATTCATCCAAAATTGGATGTTGCTCATTTACATCATGAATATCAAAAGCATCAAAAAATATCTCCTTAAACTCATGAAGTACTTGCTTTTGTTTGTACTCCCTCCTTAGTTGTTCTTGCTTTGTCTTGTGGCTTAGCAAAGCCTAGAAATCTTGCATTTGTTTTAGGGTCATATTGCTAAGGTCATATTTTGGTAGGGTGATGACCTCATCTAGATTGATAGATACCTTTGTACTTAATTGGGCTAAACTAGCACTTTGTAAGTGCTAACATCTTACATAGTTTGGCCATGGAACCCACTTCCTTTGACTTTATCCATTCCTCCCATTCATTGTAGTTTCATTTATATTGGATTTTGTTTACGCGCATCAGTTGTGTTTCTAGCCAGGCCTGATTCTGCGTATTTTTTTCATTTTTTAAAAAATTGGATTTCATTTTTGTTACTTGCTTCTATCATTGAATCTCCATTTCCTGGAACTTTCTCTTTTCTTATTTTCACTTAAATAGTCCCACTTCAATACAAGATTTGAAACAATGGAAAAATGTATGTAGAATTACAACTAGCAGAATGCAAGGGTGAGTAGATAAGAAAAATAATTATTTTTAGAATTAAAATTGGTTTATCAAAACAATAATATTTTTGGTGATTGAGAAATTAAATTTTCAAACTTCAAATTAATGAACATAATATTGGAATTTTTAAAAATCTATCTTCAAACAATAAAATCATAAACTAGTAATAAATGTTCTATATTCAACTTGTTTATCTAATTTATCTTTTAAAGTAGTTATTTCATATCATATTCTAAAATCCATCTTATGGAATGATGGGGAGGCTAAGATAGACTAGCTAGTCTATGCCTGATCCTTTCTAGGATCCAAATGTTCTCCAGAAACTTATGAAGTGTATAGGATTTCTTTCTACTTAGAGAATCCCTTGACCTATCCTAACCTTCCCACCAAGTTCAACAAACTCATCTTTTAGCATCTCAAGCTTTGATCTCTAGCACTTATTCCAAACATAGGCTCTTTAGGGTATTGTAAGGCTTCCAACTCATTCCAACCTCTAATAGGGATTTTTGTAAGTTCCAAGATGGTTTTGGTTCAATTAACAACTTTACAATACATTGGCAAGATTGGGTCAACTTTTCAATTAACAACTTCTTGAAATATCCTTCCTCAACCCAGCTGGCTTTAGATTCAAGTTGATCCTTCCATCTGATGAAATGTTCCATATAAACTTGATGCCTTGTAGCTTTCTTTACTCTGGATTCCAATACTTTCTCTACATGGGCTGACTTCTTCTTAGGCATTACATTGGTGTCAATGTCTTGTAGTACCCTTGATGGAGTTGTACCTTGCTAACTAATATCTCCTTTAAATCTGACCAGGTCTATAACATTAAACACCGGTGAGATGGCTAAGTTTGAGGGCAAGTCCACTTTGTAGGGATTTTCTCCATATTTAGCTAGAACCTTGCATGGGCCAACTCTTCTCATTTGGAGCTTAGTGGGTATACCTTACTACATTCTTTCTTTGTTAAGGTAGACCATGAAATAGTCCCCAATCTAAAACTATAATTCTTTCCTCTTCTCATCCATTTTGGCCTTGAGTCTTTGAGTAGACTCCAACATAGTTTTCTTCACTTGTTCTTCAACCTCTTTGATAGTTTGAGAAAAATCTTCATCTTGTCCACTTTTTAACTCCATATAACCTAAGTCTCTTAACTCACTCACTCCTCTAGGGTGTCTTCCATAAACTATTTGAAAAGGAATTCTTCATATGGTCTTGTTGACACTATCATTGGAAGCATATTTAGCCTGATGTATAACAAGATCCCAAGTCTTCCAATACTGCTTTGTTAAGCACCTTAGCAAGTTACCAAGCACCCTCTTGATGACTTCAGTTTGACCATCAGTTTGAGGATGGTATGTTAAACTAAAATAGAGATTAGTTCCCATCCTTTTCCATAAGGTTTTCCAAAAATGACCCATGAAATTGTTGTGTCTATCCAACACAATACTCAGAGGGATTCCATGAATCCTAACTATCTCCTTGAAGAAGAGATGTGGTAGATAACTTTCATCATGAGTAGTTTTACATGGAATGAAATGACTCATTTTAGAGAACCTATCTACTATAACATAAATGCTATCCATACCTTATTTGGTTTTAGGGAGTCCAACCACAAAATCTATACTTACACATTCCCAAGGCCTATTTGGAATTGGCAAAGGTTGATAGAGTCCTACATTGCTTGAACCTCTTTTAGCTCTTTGGCATATTCCACATTGCTCAACATATCTTCGTACATCCCTTGCTATCTTAGGCCAAAAGTAGTATCTTTGTACTAAATTCAAAGTCTTGTTTATGCCAAAATGTCTACTCAAGCTACCATTGTGCTTCTCTTGAATCAAATTTTCCCTCATGGATCCCTTAGGTACACATAACTGATTACCTTTAAACAACAATCCATTTTGAATGGTATAATTTGCAAACTCACTATGAAAATGGTTCTCAAACTCTAGGCATACCTTGTAGGCTTGGGAGAAGTCTTCATTGTTTTCATAGAAATCTTTAAAACCTACTATTACAGGGTCAAAGCACAAACCCATGTCACCCTTTTGTAATGAAAAAGGCTAACAAAAGTATAATTGTTCATGTTCAATGATATAAAATCGGTATTATTATTTAGAATTTGAAAATGAAGTAAACTAATGAAATGTGTAGAAATTGATCAAGTTTAGGATTATAAATTTTAAAAATTATTTGGAATAAGAATTGATATATTTTCATATTTTTTATAGATAATTTTTTAGTTCTTGAAAAATGGTGAAAATTAGGGGTCTAGTTCCCACCACAAAGCTATATGGAAATAAACTTATTTCCCTTTGATCTCATACTATGTTATAGATAGTGTATATATCAAGAAAATTCAAAAATAAGAATTGGCTTTAGACTTATATTTTCACTTTTATAATCTTTCAAAGTTCAACTCACCTAAAATCACTAGTTTTCATCTCCCACCACATTTTTCCAAACAAATCTATTCCAACCAAAATAAAAATTATACATTCTAAAAGAGGACTCTCTCCTCTAGAACATCATATAAGTTTTAAATTTTTTTGATATGATTTGATATTTTTTTCTTTCTCAAAATTCACATCTTTTCGAGTGTTAAAATATGTGCTTGTAGAAATTTTTAATTATAATATACTATATCTAATCAAAATACTATAAACTCTATATGAGAATATTTTTGACTCTAAGCTATGTAAAATGGTGTTTATAAGTTATTAAAAATATATCATAAAAAATAGTAAGAGTTATTGAAACATCAATTTTCTGAAATAATTACATTTCTTTAGTAAATGGATAAAAACTAGTATAAAACATGCATTTAATAGACATTTCCAATTGGAAAAGTGTAATACTATATACAACTCAGCTACAATGAATTATCTAGATCATATATTTGAAGAAAATTGATTTTTACATAGAAATACTTAAATTTAGTCATTCTGATAAGTCAGCTTGAAAGGTGACACAACTTTGTACTTTTACCCTCCAATGCTTTGCAAATATACTTCTTGAATAGTCAAAAGCTTTCTACTCAAGGCATCTGCTACCTTGTTGAGTTGCCTCTTCTTGTGTTTGATTGTGAATGTAAAAGATTGTAGATACTCCATCCACTTCAAATGCCTGTTACTAAGCTTCTCTTGAGTGTTTATGTAGCTCAAAGCTTGATTATCAGTGAATACAAAAAATTCTTTGGGTAGGAGGTAATGTCTCCACTTCTTGAGAGATTGTACTAATGCATACAACTCCAAGTCATAAGCTAAATACTTCTTTGCCTCATTGAGTTTCTCACTAAAGGTGATCAGTACTTCAAAGAATCTCTATTAGCAATTTGGTTGTAAGTCAGAGATTAATTATTTCATTCTAACCGATGAATCAGTCCAAATCTTTTCACAAGGTAGACTTAACAATCTTTTCTCAAATCTCTTAATAGAGTGCATACTTCATTGTGTGTTTGTAAATCCTTCAACAAGGTGGACCTAGCAGTCCTAATTGCTCCTAATAGGGTAGATCATCATAAGTGATCATTGTAAGCCTTAACAAGCCAACTTTATGCTATAGTATTGAAGTTTTGTGGGTATCATCCCCACCCTAGTTTTACTTTCTATTTCGAAGGTTTCTCGGTTACCAAATTATTGTGTTCAAGTGTTATGAATGTTTTATGTTTTTAGTTTCGAATGCATGCAATTATATCAATAGATGATACTTGTTATATTGCTATGAAGTGCTGAATTTGGTAAAAGTTTTAGAGGTTATTGATTCACCCCTCCCCTTTTAGTAACCTAGCATAGTCTTGAATATTTCCAACAATTGGTATCAAAGCTTTGTGGTTCTCAAGAGAAATTTTAATAGCTTGAGAAAAGATCAAGAATATGGAGATATTCAAACTTGATAAGACAATTGACAATAAAAAGTTGGATCTAGAAATGGCCATTGCACAACTCAAGAAAGCTAAGGAGCAACTTTCCCAATCCTTGAAAAGAAGGAAGGAATTTGTAAATCAAATGAATGATCATTAGTACATTGAAGAAAGAATTGAAGACTTTTTCCCTTCAAGCAGTTCAGATGAAGCAAATAATGCAATCGAAGAACTCCTAGAGAAGAATGGTTTCCTACAAGAAGAAGTAAGAAAAATCAAAAGAGAACAAAAAAATTAGTCACTAAGGCTATGTGAAATCTTGGAATAGAGGAACAAGATAAAAGAAGAAATGGATGTAAGAAACAATGAGATCCATAACCAATCCCTTCAACATGAAAATCTTATGGATCAAATCTCCAATGCAAATGAGGAAATCATGAGATAAAGATAGACTAATGAAAGATTAAGAAATGATCTAAATTTGGAAAGACAAATCAATGAAAGAACAAGAAATGAGTTGAGATCTAAAAAGCAAATGGTGAAATATTGAAAAATGACATAAACACTAAAAATAAAATCAATGAAAGAATGATGAAATGCCAAGTAACATGAATCAATTAAGTCAACTGAATGAGCAGAATCTCTATAGACAAAAAGGTAAAGTAGGAATTGGATACAAAGAAGAAGGCGAATCCTCTGAAAAAGGTTCTCAAAGGAATCAAAGACCTACTTTCAACCACTGTGGTAAGATAAGTAATACATCAAAACAAATTTTTGAGTAATGGTAAATAAAAATTCAATGGTAAATGCTACAATTGCAATCATCATGGTCACAGGGCTAATGAATGCAAAGAGAAACCAAAATTTGAAGGCAAGTGTCACAAATGCAAGAAAAAAGGTCAAAAGGCATTAGATTGTAGAACAAAGTCATTCAATCTAGTAGAGAAAATTATGAAAGAAATATTCAATTGGGACTACAATACTTGGTTTAGATGTCATTCCTATGGAGAATAAGGACACATTGGCATGAACTATGTTAAACATCACACAAGTAAGAGAGATACCACCATAAGATGTTTCACTTGTATCAAACTTGGTCATCTAGCCAAGAATTACATGAATATAGGTAGATTTGAAGATGAAAAGAAAGAAAAAGTAGATAAAATTTGAAAGTAGATGAGATAGAAATGGATTCTTAAATCTACTAAGGTAGCTAGTTTAAGTAATGATGGTCATGCCACTCAAGAAGTGGGTGACTCCACCATTTTCAACTAGGTTTCCAAAGGAGAACTGGAATTGCACTATCATGATCACATTCAAATAGTTCCAATTGAAAGGTGACAAAGATCCAAATTAGTATTCAAGATACAAAAGGATCACTAAGGAAGATTTATATCAATTATCATTGAGTTACCTTCTCTACCAAGCAAGGTTAGGAGTAACATGTCACACATGGTTATCAAGTCAAGAAACCTTCACTGAGTAATCAATTGAATAGTGGATGATAGGCTATCACACAAAATGTCAAGCATGATGTCAACCTAGCTACCTTTGTACCAAGCATTAATGGTGAATTTTTAACAAAAAGCATGAAATTGAATTCATTTTTCACTGAGAAATCTAAGTGCCTTTACAAAGAAGTGAATTGCAGAGTGATCAAGCAATTTTGAGTGGAATTTGTAGCAAAGTTCTTCAAAGTTTTTCATAGCTTACTAAGTTACCATGGCATCAAGAAGTAGTAGCAAAGCAAGGAAAGGGTCAGAGATGTTGGTCCAAGGAGTAGAATGGAAAGCACCTAATTTTAAACTTGTGCCAGCGATTGCTAAAACCCTCGACCCAAACAGAGTGCAATGATAGATTCCTCCAAAGGTACTACTAATTAACAATATCTAAACTCATTTGAAGTGCACAATTCAAGAAATTGGAACCCTAGAAATGGATCATGCCCTAGGTGAACTATGTGTGAATGAGATTCTCAAACTTGAGCATAGACATTTGGAAGACAAGGGTTTAACCCACGCTCCCCACCTACCCCAAAGTTTTCAAATAAAATGGATTAGATACATCCCAAGCTGAGTTAACAATGGTCACCTATGGCTTGAAAAACTAGTTTTGATTACCAATAAAATGATTCATCGAATTATCGGCCTCCTCATGCTCACTAAAGCTAAAACCACCAAAACCCTAGGTTGAACTAAGCTGGAAAAGAAAACCCTATTAGAAGTAAAATTTGGCATACATTTGATATCTCATAAGATTTATAGTTCTAGCTATCTCAACAGTGTGTCATGTGAAGCTATTGACTTGGCATACAAGGTTGTGAAGAACAACTTGTCATATGATCTTGCAGATTTGTTATTGAAGTAGTTCAACAAGAACATGGAAAGTATCAGGACTTACAAAAACAACCCTTGCAAATTCAATTCTTTTTTGACATGTTTATTTTTCTATGTTCAAAAATTCTTCCCTTCAAAAGGTACAATAGTATGGAGAAACGATGTGCCAGTGTTATATCAGATTAATGAATATATTTCTAAAATGGGAGAGAATTTTTTTAGCATAATGGTTGAATATTTTGATGTCTTCAAGGAGAAAATGAATAAAAAATTCAAGATAACCAAGAAATTGGTTGAATATTAGAAAGATGATGTTTGTTTCATGGTAGACTGTGATAGAGTCTACATTCAACCAGTAAAACCCAGAGTTATATGGGTAAAACCTCTTCCCTATGAGGTGAATATAGATGAAGTAAAGGACATAATTAAAGCCTTGATTAATGAACCTATTGATCCAAAGGCATCACACTTTGGAACATATGATGAGGCAAAGGCAAGGATAGAGCTTGGAATAAAACTTCCATAGGTGGTTAACAAAGGAAAGAAGAGGATAGAAAAACTAAAATCAAACACACCTCTAATGTTAACTAAGGGTAAAGGAGAAGATATATATGAAGAGGTAGAGGATGAATCTGAAAAGGAAGAAGAAAGGTAAGGTGATCATCACCAAGCCATCCATTGCAATTTTTACAAGGAGGTTCAAGAAGAAAGGCCATGAAATTTTCTTTACCAAACCTCCTCCCATCTTCCAAGAAAAATTGAAACAATTGGAAGAAGGTGAAAGTATAAAAAAAATCAAAACCTTTGAAGTATGAAACAAGATTAGCGGCAAAAAAGAAATAGGTTGAAGAACTAGTGTTAACCAAAAATGGAAAATGGAAATATTCACTAGATCAGATAGCCTCCCAAATCTCTAATGAAATATTAGAGAAAATAAATCCAAGATGGGACTTTTCTATGCAAACAACAAAAGATATATATGCACAAACCCTAAGGCAATTGCTACTTAGCATGAAAGATGATGAGGTAAAAGAGTCCTTAAAGAAAAATGAAGATAAGATGACTTTTAGATTTAATACTTGTTTAATTTTGATCAAGGATATATAGCATGTGGTTAAGAATGCCACAACCATGTGGAAGAATGTTTATCATTTGCATAAACATAGTAACTTCCCAATAGATATTAAGGATGATGACAGTGATGATGAAGAAGAAACTTACACTGAGCCCACATATTTTGACAATGAGGAAGTTGATGAAGATAAAGAGGAAGAAGCTAACAAGGAAGATAAAGAAGATGATGAGGAGATTGACCATATGAAGATAGCAACTACAGTCATTGTCACACTTCCTCACTCTCCAAGAAAACTAGCAGCCATATCAAACCTAGAGACAACTTCAACAACTTTGATTGTGACAACTACAGGTACTTCAAACATCCAATCACTCTTTGCTCCATCATAGCTTAGCACATCACTAATAGAAGTGTCTACCACTTTATCTACTGAGCTACAACATCCCTCTTCTTTAGCCACCTAGTTAGCATCATCAACAATTGAAACAATATGGTCTACAGTTTTGACTACTACAATTTTGGATACTTCTGTAAGTACATCAATTTTGAATTTAGCAAGTATTCCTATTAGTATTCCATCTATTGGCACTATACAAATTTTCATTGCTAGTCTTACTATCTCTACTATTATTTCCATTTTGGATTCAAAGGCATTAAGTACAAGGATAGTTGAACCTAAGGCTCAACTGAGTACAATATTTTTGAGTAAAGAAAAGGAGATAGAGGAGGATATAGATTTAGATGAGGAGATTGAAATTCCCAAATGGGACTTTGATAATATCACTATGGATCAGATGCATATAGCTGGTCAAATCCTTCAAAAGAAAGAAAAGTAGAAGAGATTGAGAGAGGAAAGAGATAGGGAATATAAAATTATTGATAATGCTAAGAACATTTTGTCCAAGGCAATAGGTATTGAGATAGATTCTTCTCAACCTATTTTATTGCAATTAGAAGAGGTAGTCCAAAAGTTTAACGAGGACTCTGGTGGTCAAGACAAGTTATTTGAGAAAGCTGAAAAATAAATTTGATAATAAAGTGCTTAAGCACATTGCTCAACAAATTGCTATTCAACAAGTTGAACTTTCATCAATTTTGACCAATCTTGAAACCTATTGCACCAATGTGGCATCATGTTTTGTGAAGTTATGTGATGTTAACAAGTTCAGAAAGGAGATAAAAAGAAAACTAATAAAGATTGATGAGGATCTAAAAGATATTGCATAGAAATTGCAATTTGACACTAGTTCAAGCTTTGCACATCATATGAAGATCAGATTCTTGTCAAACATGCATGAAGAGTTGTTAAGAGAAGAAGTAAGGATCTGATCTACACTAATAGATATTCAAAATATGATCCTTCCCATCATGGATACAATGCAGAAGCATATTTTTTATTCAAAAAAATTGATCCATGACAAAAACTTCTCCATTGCAGATCACATGATACAACTATTTGTAGAATTTCAAGTTGCTCTACATATGTGCAAAGTTTTGCAAGAGAACTGGGATAAAACTCTAGCACTTATACTTAAGGTACATTCTGAGTTTCTTTCTCATTTTGGTATCTCCATGTAAATAAGTTTTCAATAAATCTTTGGCATTATTGTCAAAAATGGGGAGAGACACTTAGTATGCTATATATGGGGAGACACACTTATTATGCTATGTATAGTGAGATGCTATGTATATTTTATGGGGGAGAATCATGCAAAAGGGAGAAAGTGTATATAGAATAGAATTTGTAGATATAGTATACTATATATAGTTACAAATAAGTTTTTTGAAAAATCTCAAAAATGGTTAACCATACCGAGCTAGTATCACATTGTGATGTATATAAGTTTTGGTTGGTAATTGTTTTTGTCACTAATGCCAAAGTGGGAGATTGTTGAAATTCAATCAAGTTTATTATTAGTAACAACACTTATTTATATTTTGTATGGCTACTAAGCTCATTGAATAGTCTACAGTGTTTTCCATGTAATTCAGTAGCCACCAAGCACTACAGTTCCTATCAAGCATTTCAATGGTAACCAAATGAATCTAGTCAAGGTGAAGTCCAACAGTTCAACTTGAGAACTTTAGTGGTTGCCAAGCTTTATAGTTTCTACCAATCTAGCAGTTCATGTAAAACAAAGTTAGTGTTAACCAAGCTATATGATGATTAATGTTTATCAAGTGCAGTCACGGTAAACATGTAATTCAGTTTATACCAAGTTACACAGTATCTACTGAGTCACCAGTGTAGACTAAGTTTGAGACTAATTTGAGGTTTTTAGTATGGACTGATCTTCTACTTCTACCAAGTGCATGATGATGTTGATTAATGATAATGGATGTTGAGTATTAGAACTTTACCAAGTTAGTCTTCAGAACCTGAGTATCTACATATGGGCCAACTTTGTAATATTGGTGTTAACTTGTATATTGGCCGACTTTGTAATTTTGTAAATTGGATTGGTATATATATGTAATGTATTGTATCATAGCCAATATAGCATGAAAAATAATGAACATCTAAGAATGCGAATGTGATCAAGTAGTAGATAAAGTATATATTGAAGGCCATATCAGAAAAAGAGTAAAAGAGTCATATCTATCACATAAAGGTGATCAATACTTCAAGGAATCTCTATCAGCAATTTACTTGTAAGTTAGAGATCAACTCTTTCTTTTTAACAGGTGAATCAGTCCAAATCCTTTCACAAGGTAGACTAAATAGTCTTTTCTCAAATATCTCAACAGAGTGCATACTTCATTGTGTGTTTGAAAATCCTTCAACAAGGTGGACCTAGCAGTCCTAATTTCTCCTAATAGGGAAAATCATCAGAAGTGATCATTGTAAGCCTTAACAGGCCAACTTTATGCTATAGTATTAAAGTTTTGTAGGTATCATCCCCACCTTAGTTTTACTTTCAATTTGGAAGGATTCTGGATCACCAAATAATTGTGTTGAAGTGTTATGAATGTTTTATGTTTTTAGTTTCTCATGCATTCAATTAGATCAATAGATGATAATTGTTATATTTATATAAAGTGCTAAATTTGGTGAAAGTTTTAGAGGTTACTGATTCACTCCTCCCCTCTCAGTAACCTAGCATAGTCTTGAATATTTCTAACACCTTGGATGATACAAAGCTCAAATAAACTAGTTCTTGTTGCATGAACACACTTTTCTAGATTAATGACTAGTTATTCCTCTGGGAATCTATTCATGACCAACCTTAAATGTTCAAGGTGCTCTTCTTTTGTTTTTCTATAGATGATTATGTCATCTAGATGCACTACCACAAATCTTCCAGTGAAGTCCTTCGAGACCTCATTCATTAGTCTCATGATAGTGTTTGGGATGTCAGTAAGCCCAAATGGCATTACAAGCCATTCATAAAATCCATCTATGTTTTTAAAAGTGGTCTTCTATTCATCTCCCTCCTTGATTCTAATTTGGTGATAACCACTCTTTAAATCTAGCTTGGTAAAGTACATAGTACCTCCTAAACAATCCATCAAGTCTTCTATTCTTTGAATTGGGAATCTATACCTAATGGTGATCTGGTTAATAACCCTTGAATTTATACAAAGTGTCCACTTTTCTCCTTTTTTTGCTGTTAAGACCACTAGGACTATAGATAGACTAATACTCTTCTTAATTAGCCCTTGATCCAATAATTCTTGCACTTGTCTTGCCACTTCCTTATTCTAGTCTGGAATAAGCTTGTAGGCTACTTTGTTGGGTAGAGATGCACCAAGTACAAAGTCAATTTGATGACTTATTTCTATTTTAGGTGGTAGTACTACTAGTGTACCATCTAAAATAATGTCCTTGAAATCATCAAGAATATTCTACAGTTCAAGAGGTATTGGCTACAACTTCCTATCTTCTTCCTTTGGTTTCACCATAATAGCACATCCTATTGTCTCCTCATCCTATAAAGCTTGCAAGAACTCTTTACCACTACTAAGTAACACACGAGGTGTCCTAGAACTTTCCCCTTCATTCTCTATTAAGGACTGAATTTTGAAAGTCCTTCCGTCCTCCTTAAATGAAATGGCATTTTCTTCTCCATCATAGATCACCTTCCTATCAAATTATCATGGTCTTCCCAATAGAAGATGGCATGCATCCATGGGAAAGACATCACAATGCACTTTGTCTCTATAGGCTCCCATAGAAAACTCCACCCATGTATGCTCATCAACTATTACACTTTGCTCTTGATTCAACCAAGTCACCTTGTAGGGATTTGCATGGGGAACCTTTATAAGTTTTAGATTTCTTGCTACCTCCTCTGATATAATTTTATCCATTGAAATTGAATCCACTATAACCTTGCAAACTTTGCCTTGGATCTTGGACCTAAATCTAAAAATATCCCTCCTCTATTTGGGTTCACTTTGATTAGGCTTCATTATAAGTACCTTTCTAATCATCAAGTTCTCACCCATTTTTTATTCTAATTTTCTGATGTCATTAGTACATGAGCTACTACTATCTTCTTGTGTATAAGCTACCCTCTACTCACTTGTTGAGGCTAATGGTTTATTAGGACACCTATAAATAGGGTGTCCAAGTTGTCCACATTGATAACATTTTATGGTGGCAAAGTAGGAGCCACTTCTTCTTTCTCCTCTTCCTCTATTACCTTGAGATCCTCTTCCTCTACCAAAGAATCCCCTTGTGCTGATTTTAGAACTTTGTTCCAAGAGTCTTCTCGCCTCTTGGTTTCTTGATTCACCACCTTTACTAGAATCACCTCTTTGACCTCCTCTAGAGTCTCTACCTCTTCCTCTATTCTTGAAAGTATGGTCCTACTTTCTTTTTCCTTTCTCTTTCACTTTTAGGGCCATTTGATAACATTGATGAACTATTTTAGGAGTGAAAAGTCTCATGTCTTCTTAAATAGACCATTTGATTCCATTTAAATATCTTGCCAGTCTGATACTTTCATCGTCTACCACTTTAGACCTTAAGCATAACTTTTGGAATTCTTTACTATAATAGTGCACAACCATATCTTTTTGCCTTAGATTTTGTCTCCTCCTATGTAGTTGTATTTCATGATCTTCAAGAATGTAGGCTTGTTTGATTTTAGCCACCATTCCTTTCCAGGTAACAATAAGACCTTTTCCTTCTTTTTCCCTCTCTATTTGAACAAATTTCCACTAGGTTAGAGAAGTACCTCTCAACCTTGACCTTGCCACCTTGACCTTCCAAGCATTAGATACACTGTCACATTCAAAATGGTTCTTCATTCCTTTAATCCATTCCATGATGAGATTAGGATCCATCTTGCCATTGAATAGAGGAATTCCTTCCAAGGCTTTTCTATTTATTTCCTTCAAGCAAGGCTCTTTTGGTAAAATAGGGTCTAGTGGTGGAGTTTCCTTTTCCAACTCAATGTCTTTCTCTTTAGCTTCCTTCTCTTCTTTCTGCTCCATCTTGTCCTTGACTTTATCTGTGGTGTCTTCGATCTCGCTCAACAACTATTCCAATTGTGCCAATCTTTCTCTCAAAGACTAGTTGTCTTCATCTTAATCTTCTACCTTCTTGGTCAATTTAGCATTGGTTACCACTGTGTTAGAATCACTAGATTCACAATGCGACTGCATTCACCTTGCTTTGCACTTGGTTTATTCCACACCTTTGCAAGCTCTAATACCAACCTGAAGGGGAGGCTAGGATAAACTAGCTATTCTATGCCTAATCCTTTCTAGGATTCAAATATTCTCTAGAAACTTATGAAGTCTATAGGATTTCTTTCTACTTAGAGAATCCCCTAAGCTACACTAACCTTCCTACCAAGTTCAACAAAATCATCTTTCAACATCTCAAGTTTTGATCTCTAGCACCTATTCCAAACATAGGATCTTTAGGGTATTCTAAGGCTTCCAACTCATTCTAACCTCTAATGGGGATTTTTTTAAGTTCCAAGATAGTTTTGGTTCATTCAACAACTTTACAATACATTGGAAAGATTGGGTTTCCACCCCATTGCATTGTTTCTTCACAATAGGGCTACTAGAAGAGCTCTTATTAGGCCTCCCTCCAGATTTGTAGCACTTATAACTCTTTCCACTCAAATTTTTAACCCACCTATCCTAAAGAAAATTTGCTGCACTAGACCCATTCTCAAGGATTTTTGGGGTCTTAGACTTCCAAAAAGGTCATACAAAATTAATGGCAAAAATAAAGGTTTTTGAGAGTTTCAAAGGCTACCTATTGTCCTCACTTTATAAACACCTTCCATAGCTTAAAAAAACTTCTTTGATTCAACATAGTACCTTCTCATACTCCTCTTCAATCCCTCAAAATTTCAAGTAATGACATTGCCTCCTTTATTTTCAAGAGCTTTTTTTTTGTTGCTTGCTCCTAGCCAGGCACTTCCTAGCTCGCCTAGGCTTTGTTAAACAATTTTCTACTTTTCTTTTCTAGACCCCTTCTTGCATGGTAATGTACATTATGGTTTTTAGTCCTCGAATCCATAAGGCCATGGAAATCATACAGTGGAAACAAGATCTACAGTCCTATGATTGTAATGTACTCCAAAACTGGCATCACATAGTTGTTTTGAAATTTTTTTTACAAAACACTCACAAAATTTAAACAAAAATATAATCTACTATATGCACAATGAAGAAAAATAATTACATACTATATCCTATCAATTAAGATACACAAGACTTCACTATTGATTCCAAGAGTTTAAAAAAAAGCAATGACTGTCATTGGAATTGAATTCATAGTCTACTGTATCTGTAGTGCATCAGCATAGTAACATTAACCAACCCTTGGCTTGGGGTTTTCCAAACCTTAAATAGGCTCATTCTTGGTGTTTTTTTTATGTTTTAGGGGTTTATTTTGGCCATTTGACAAGTTATACTTACAAAGTAAATGTTGCTCAGCAACTTTGAAAAGTTGCTAGCAGCTTTGTAGCAACTTTTTGTTGGCTGAGTAGTGTTTTTGTTTCTACATTCCAAGACCATTACTAGGTCTTCCCAAGGCATTATTTGGATTTAAAACTTCACCAAATTAGCTCATTTAAGACCTCTAAACTCTTAATGATTTCAATATCTCATGGTGATAGTTTGCGAATAACTTTGTATTGTTCAAACAAGTTTTGTTCTTTTAAGAAAATAATCCACCTTGTAAGTTCTTCTAATGCACACATGTGCTCATAGTGCAAAAACAAATCCTAATTCAACCTTTAATCAACATGGAAAATCAAGGATCTCAAGATTACACCAATCCTATCCTAGGTCATGATACCATTCACATGAAGAACCAAAAAGGAACCTTGAAGAACTAACCTATGCCTAGACACACATGCATGAGCTAGGTGGAGCCTCGGAAGGGTGCTCCTACACCATGGAATCTTAAGAAATAGAAAATAAAAATGACATGAAATAAATATACTATGATAAGGCTCCCATAGTTTCCTCAAGCAATAAAGACACTAAATTTATCACAACTAAAGGAGAAAATAAAAACGTTGTATTTCTCATAACTTGTTAACATTCATTTCCAATGACAACACAACTTGATAATTTTCAAATACATAAACAAAAGTCTACAATAATGATAAGTATCCTAAATAGATATCATGAACACATAACTCCCCACACATTACAAGAAAACCTAAAAAATATAAGTGTTAAGGACACAAACAAGTTAAATTTTCATTTTAGACTTTGACATTGTATGGACCTCATGTTAGTATTTTTAGTAAATATATTTACTCATTCACATTCTTTAAATTTCACCTTCTTTTAAAATTCTTGAGTTATTTTTAATATACTTATTTTTATAATTCAAAATTTTTATTTATTTTTTAACTTTTTACCTACTGTTAGGATAGTTATCTGAAAAATGTCCCCAACATTTGAAGAAAAAGAGAAACCACCTAGAATACCCATCTCCCATCCATGACTCATGAACCTTGAAAGAAATATTGCTCGTAAGTCATCTCATCCAATTCCTATGATTGTAGTTTATACAAAAAGCTCCTTAAATAAATTTATACTAATTCAAAAAAAGTAAATGCGAGAAGCCTAAGGTCATCTCATCTAATTCCTATGATTTTTATTTGCAATAAATGTAAGTAAGGAAGTGCCACAAGCCTAGGTCATGTAGGCACACATAATTTATCTATTATTTTCAAACCAATAAACTATCGTATAAAGCTATCTAACTAACATTATTAAAAATCCTAAGCCCACACAATTGATTAGCTACATTATCCCTTTCATTTTTAGAAGTCTTCATTACCACATTTGATAGTTCAAGTAGAAATGTTCCCAATTATTAATTCAAATATCCACCAAAATAATGCTACAAGTTCCTAATTCAAGTAGCCAACATGTGTTAGCATGAGTGTTGATGATACTACATTGGGGGGGTATCCTAAGCATTTGAGAGTATTGATATGTTGTATTCATGATTGTATTTGTCACTGACATCAACATAACATTATTTCTATTAAAGACTGGAAGAAAACTAGTCAAATCTCATATGTTGTGTAGTAACTATGGAAGGTATATGTGAAGCAAAGTTAAGGACATGTTTCATTGCTTGTCTTGATGATGTGGTTAAGTGCGTAGAGTCTAAGTCAATGGTGTATGGAAGTTACACTTGATTTACTAAGAGTAGTGTAGAAAGAAAGTATTGGAAAACAATGTTATGATGATTGATCGCTATCTTTCATCTGAGATGTAATGAAGAGATGCACAGTAACATAATGATAGAGGATAGTCATGTAGTGATGTCAGTGAGTGTGCAAGACCTATTGTCATACATGCAAAGTTTTGTATAGACTGTGATCTAATAGTGCTATTGTAATTGTGAATTAATTAGTTATCTTATTTTAATTATTTGGGAAAGCCTCAAGGCCAAATCAAGGAATTATTATGAAGATGTTCTATAAAGTAAATATGTTTTTCTTAATAGAAAGTGTATCCTAGAGTATCCAAGTATGAAGAAGTAGTGAAAAGTGCAAAAAGAAAAAGAGCATTTGGAGGATGTGAGTAAGAAATCCAAGGGATTATTGGATGTGTGGTATGAGATCCAGTTACAAGATTTAAAGGAGCAGATTCTAGTTGACAAGATAGAGAAAGAGGAAGAAGTACAATTTAGTTTGATTATTTTGTAAGGAATAATACAAAGATCATTTGGATAGTGGGTTCATTGGTATTAACCTTGAAGCTATTTGGGTAGTGGGTCCAACTGTCTTCCATGACTCCTAATAGGGTTGGCACAACTCGTAATAGGATTGTATTCTCCTAATAGGGACTCATATGTACTAAATATTGTAATAGACTCATAACAGTATCAATCTTGTAACAAGGAATATTTATATTAGTACATCATCTTGTGGGTACCATCCCCACTGGGGTTTTCCTTTGATCAATGATTTTCCTAGTTAACATATTTGGTGTTAAGTGTGTATAAGTTACTTATTGCGGTTTTAGTTTATATTAATCACATGGTTAAGTTTGTATAAGGTTAATGATTGTGATAATAGTTGCATAACTAATTCAACCCCCCCTCCCCAAGTTATATTAGTGGACTATAAATTATAACAATCGGTATCAAAGCATTAGGTCCTTGAAGATAAAGCTTAATAGCTTTCAGAGATTAATGACGAATATGTTCAAGAAGGATAATCCAAGATCCAATGGTGCCAACTATGATAGTCGGAAGGAAAAGATGAAGACGCATTTGATGTGCATGGGTCTAGGATATTGGCCTTTGATGAAAGCTAAGAAGCAAATTGTTGAACAAACAAAGCTAGAGGAATGCAGTGAGGGAGAAAGTGATCTTTTCATGTGTAACATGAGAGCTCGAGAAGCCTTATTGTCAGCTCTTTGAGAGAATGAATACAATCAAGAAAAAACATTTCAAACTTCTAATGAAATTTGAGAACCATTAGAAGTTACATTTCAAGGTGACAATCATGCAAAAAGAATGAGATTTCAAAATAGGATTTGCACATTTCAAGATGCTAAGATGATGGAAAATGAATTTGTGAAAAATTATGTAGGTAGAATATCAAAAAATTTTGTAGGAATTTGATTGGTCTCTTGGTATATGTAAACAAGATGATGAAGTTATATGGAAGATCTTGAAAAATTTGACACCACCATTCAAGCAAACAACTCAGATAGTTCAGCTAGTAATGCCCTATAATATTGAGTTCACAAAGGAATCATTGCTTGGAAGGTTAGACTCTACAAAAGTAGAATTCAGACAGTCTGGAGAACTAGCTAGAGTTGAGACAACCTTTTGTGCTCTAAAATTTTTACCTAATCTATTAAAAAGTGCAAGTGCAAGAGGAGATTTTTCCAATAGTAGTAGACCTAAAGAAGATAAGAAGATTGAGGAAGAAATAGCCCATTTGGTAAGAAGAGAGAAAGATGGTAAGAAAATCTTTAAATGTTGGACTTGTGATGAATATGGTCATTATACATCTAGATTTCCTAAAAGAGAGAAAAAGTTTAAAAGAAAGTTTAAGCCTAGAAGAGATAAGGATAGAAATTGTTTGTATGCTAATGAGGATGAAGAATCTGATGAAAGAGGTTAGAGTGAAAGTGATGATGAATTAGTTTTTTTGGCTATCAAAGAAGATGATCTAGATAAAGAAATTAAAGAAGAAAGAGCTTTAATTTCCTAGGTTGAAAAGAAGTCATATTGGATATTTGAAAATGGTTTTTCACATCACATGAGTGGTGATATGAATAAATTTGCTAAATTTAGAAATTATGATGGAGGTATTGTTAGGGTTGGTAACAATACAACTTGTCACATTACAGGGATTGGATCCATCACTTTCGATGGAAGGACTAACACTTAAAATGTTTATTTTGTTGATGGTTTGAAGCATAATCTATTGAGTGTTGGACATTTTGTGGATAAAGGATATCTATTGCAATTCACAATGAAGATCTACATTACCATATCTAGAGGTAATGTATTTTAGTTCAATCCTAGTAAGATGATGTGTTTGTTTGCAAAATTTGATAAGAACTAGTTATGGCATAGGTGATTCTATCATATAAAATTTGACAATATTGTGAAGGTTAGTAGACTGTTTGCAATTAGAGATTTTCCTAAAATAACAGAGCCTACTAATGTTATGTCCAAAGAATGTATTTTGGCTAAACAGAAGAAAGTGTCTTGCCCTAGCAAGAAGTTTACTACCAAAAAGAATTTTGAGATCATTCATACAAATCTAAGTGGTCCTTCAAGAACAAGAGGATTCTATGGTGAAAGGTACTTCATGATTTTTTTTGATCATTTCACTAGAATGATGTGGGTAGCATTTCTTAAAGAGAAATTAGAAGATTTTGAGAAGTTTAAGATATTTAAGAATAGAGTTGAGAAAAAATGTAGTGTTGAGATAAAGTTTTTAAGATCAAATAGAGGAGGAGAATTTACCTCTAGAAGTTTTAACATCTATTCTAAAGAGAATGGAATCAGAAGACAACTATTTGCACCTAGGACAACTGAGAAAAATGGGATTGTTGAGAGAAGAATTAAATCAATGGTAGAAGTAGCTAGAGCAATGTTATTTGAGAATGATGTCTCAAAGAGATTCTTGAGAGAAGTAGTTAACGCAACATTGTACACTCTAAACATAGTATAGATTAGAAAGGGTATGAGTGAAAAACCCTATGAGTTATGGTTTGGTCATTCACCATTAGTTAAATATTTTAGAATATTTGGGAGAAAATGTTACACTAAGAGAGATGATGAAATTGGTAAGTTTGATCCTATAAGTGATGATGGTATTTTTGTTGGCTACTCATTAAAGATTAAGGCATAAAAATATTTCAACTATAGAACTAGACAATAGTCAAGTGCACAAATGTAAGAATTTATGAAAAGTTTGGTAATAAAGAAAAGATGGTAGATTATAACTTTGATGAAGAAGAGGATAATTCTAGAATTGTTAGGAAGAATGTTGAAGTTATTTTTGAGACTAAAAATGACTTATAGAATGATGAGCATAGAGAAGAAAAAAGTTATGAACCCAAAGATTAGATAAGAGTTGAGATGTCAACTCCTACCTTTAGCAGGAGCATGATAAACAATTGTCCCCTAGAGTAGATAATTGAGAGAAAGGATAAATGTATGATGAAAAAGAATAGAGTGAATGAGGAATTGTGTCTAATTTCTCAAGTGGAACCTATGAACATAGATGGATCTTGTAAGGATGATCATTGGATTCAAGCAATGAAAGAAGAATTGGATTAGATTGAGAAGAATGAGACATGGGAATTAGTTCCTAGACCTAAAGACAAGAATGTGATAGGAACAAAGTGGGTATTTAGGAATAAATTGAATGAAGAAGGATAAGTTGTGAGAAACAAGGCCATACTTTTTTGCAAAGGTTATTCACAATACTAAGGCATAGATTATGAGGAAACATATGCACCTGTCATGTGAATTGAAGTAGTTATGATGTTTTTGGCTTATGCAAAAAGAAATAATTTCAAGGTTTATTAAATGGATGTCAAGTTAGCTTTTTTGAATGGAGAACTCGAGGAAGAAGTCTACATTGAGTAGCCTAATAAATTCCCTTTGATATAAGAAAAAGAGATGATATGTAGATTAAAGAAATCATTGTATAGTATGAAGCAACCACCTGGAACCTGATATGCAAGTTTGGATAGGTATTTGACTAAGCTTGGATTTAGTAAAGGTACAATAGATTGTAACTTATAATTAAGAAAAGATGATGATGGTTTGTTAATCATTTTAATATTTGTGGATGATATAATTTTTGGAGGAAATGATAAATAAAGTGATAATTTTAATGAAGAGATGAAAAGTGAGTTTGAAATGAGTATGATAGGAGAAATGAAGTTTTTCCTAGGACTATAGATTGCATAGAGTAGAGATGGGATATTCATTTCACAATCCAAGTATCTTAAAGACTTGTTGAAAAGAATTGGTTTAGAGAGTTACAAACCTATTGGTACACTTATGATAATTGTTCATAAGTTCTCTAGCAAAGAAGAGACACCTATAGTTGAGCAAAAAAGTATAGATCTATGATTGGAGGATTGCAATATTAGACTCACACTAGACTAGACATAGAAGATACAATTGGGCTTGTAGAAATATTCCAAGATGATCCAAAAGAGTATCATTTTGTAGTAGTAAATAGAATATTTAGATATTTGAAAGGAACATCTAATTATGGGAATTGGTATGATAGGTCAAGTGATTTCACTTTGCGTGCATATATTTATGTAGATTCGATTAGAAGTATGGATGAAAGAAAGAGCACTAGTGGTGGAGCATTCTTTCTTGTAGGAAGATTGGTTTCTTCCAAGCCAGAAATAGGATTACTGAGGTAGAGTATGTTGTAGCAAAAAATAATGGTAATCAAGTTATGTGGATGAAGAAAATGTTGAAGGATATTGGAATTGATTTTAGAGAACCTATTATCATTTACTATGATAACACAAGTATAGTGAGTATGTCTAAGAATTATGCATTGCATTCTAAGAAAAAGCATATATCTATTACATATCATGTTTTGAGAGAGAAGGCAACAGAGAAGGAAATAAGAATGGAGTACATGTAAGTACTAAAGATCATATTACAGACATCTTTATGAAGCATTTTCCTAAAGATTCTTTTGAGTACCTGAGAGGTATGTTTGGAGTTATGCCCTTGCATACTTCTAAGTAGATGATACAAGGAATGCATCAGTCTAGTGGTACAAAGCACTATGGTTGGACTAGACCAAGTCTTGATGCTTCTTGTATGGGGGAGAATCTAGTATGTACTGAGTCATTAAGGACTCTTGGTATTTGGTATTTGGTATTGAACACTGTCTTTGTACACTTTAGCTAATTGAAGAGTTGAAGACGTAGTTGTAACAATTGGAAATAATTAGTATGTAACAATTGTATAACAATTGGTATTTTGTATATGTTTTGAGGACTTTGACATTGATGTCATTGAGGGAGAGAGAATGTACATGAAAAACATATCCTAAGTTATGGGGGAGAAGTGTTATATCTTTAGGGAGATTTAGAAATATTCATCTAAAGAGGCAAGAGTATGCACCTGACATGCATTTGATGTATTGAAATTAGATTGATGAAGAGGATTTGAGAAGATGACAAAAATAATAGCAGTAGACTAAAGTTTGGTATTCTTGGAAATTAGATTTTTTTCGTCTATGTTTTTATCAATGCCAAAGGGGGAAATTGTTAGCATTAATGTTGATGATACTACATTAGGGGTGTATCCTAAGCATTGGAGATTATGGATATGTTGCATTCATGACTGTTTTTGTGATTGATGTCAACATAGCAGTGTTTGTAACAACATGATAATGTGATAGTTCTCAGTCATCAATTTATGTACAATTCATTTCAAAATATTAGTAAAATATTTTCTTTCTCAGTTCTCATCTACTCTCATATCACTAAATTTTTGAAAGATAAATCCCTTTCCGAAAAGATTCAAATAAAATGCATTTCCCTTTGAATAGGATACACCTAATTATATCAAACTTAAATATCCTCACATCCTCATTAGAGAGCCAATTAATAGATTTAGTCGATCTAAAGTAAAATCTCAAAATGCCCAAAATTTTGCCAGCGAGATTGACATCCCTAATCGTGATACTTTGTTAATTGCAAAAAATGAATTATACTACCACACTCAATAACCCTAATTCAAGATTAATTATTCCAAACCATTCAAGGACAACATGTGAAACATTATTCTCTTCACACAATACCAATTTAGAGATCTCTATACATACTTTTATACAATTATTTCTATCCTCAATTGCAACATAGATAAGCTTCACATTTCTTCAAAATTTTAGTTGATATGAAATTTAAAAAATTACAAAAATGGAACATTTATCAAGATTTTCTTACCCTTATTTGTAAAAAAATTCTTAGGTTGTGTAGAAAATGATTTATCAAATATAACTTGAATCCTACCTGAATGTCTTGAGAATTTCATGGATTAACTCTAGTGCTCAGGTTCAGGCACAAATGGGCATCTCCCAAACAAGTTGTTGTCATTAGTGCCTAAAATATACGATAGTGGTATTAGTTATAGGATTTCATAACTCTCTTGGAAAAATGATATTTCTATTAGTTTTCTAATCTCAAATCAGATTCATGCTTCTTTGTAAAATTCAAAATGAAAAACCAACATGACAAAGACCAAATTAACAAATACAAATAATAGAAAAACAATCTTTCACTAAATAAGAAAGCTTTGTTTTGAAGGCTTAAAAAAAATTCTTTATTACAACTTTGATTGAATAATTGAAACAAATGTAGATTAAAAGTAGTGTAAAACAAAGGATTAAAATATGCACAGTTTTAAGACACTAAAACATGAATATTTTATTCATGTCTGTAAATACATTGTCTTACACAATCAATGTAGAATGCGGAAAAAATGCATATCAAACTTTGTTTTAAAGACTTTTAATACCCCCAAATCTACATATGATGACAACAAGGAAGGTTACCATGTTAAATGAATGGTAAAGTGGTAATTTGCACTCTACTAAGGTTTTTTTTCTTCATTAGATAAAGGAAAAACTAACTTATGTTGCATGTTTGATATAGATCCAAACTCTGCATGTGAGTGTTCATAGATTATGTCTAAACTATAATTATAGATATTTAAATTTGAGATCAGAATTAACTATTCCTTGGATGAAATATTAGTTATTTATCCACTCCCCCTTGGTAGTGAGACTCACAATACAATCTCTAGACACTCAAACTTGACTTGTGCAATTATTCATCATTGAAGTCTCATAGACTCATATAACACTTTTAATAAAAATCAAAAGATAGTTTACTAATTTATCTCTTTATAGTGAGAGATTACAAGGCTCAATCTTCCTCTTCTTTCTCTAATCTAGAGAAGACTCATGAAACTTCAAAGTGCTAATAAAAAAATTATTCATTAATCTCTTCACTCAAATTTTTGAACCTTGATCCACCACTGCCACTTTTGACATGTGAGCTTCTAGGTTTGTAGAACATTGTCAACATATTCATCACTTATTTCCAACAAGATCAATCGATCCATCCATAATCAACATGCATACAACTTTGTGGAGATTCTCTTGCATAATCTATATCCCAACATGGTTTTTCATTATGACTCTTCAACCCACAAATTTTAAAAGGATAAAGATCCCAATATTTATCCTCATAAAGTCCTTATCGATGACAATGTGAATAATACACTCTTTCAACCAATTTCTTTGAACTTTTCCTACTAGAAACATTGGATTTATCACTAGAAACACCACATCTCTCTCTTTTATAAAATCCTAGGCTTTAGCTAGTTTGAGAGATCATGATTCATTGGAAGGTGACTCAAATTTTGGTGTTTAGAAGGCCAGACTTTCTTTATTGTTGGAAGAGAATTATATAAAGGATTATGTTACAACTATTGTAGTTGTACTTATAGATGCACTACAACTTGTATAATACAAGAAGGATGATTTCAAGGTGATGAGGAAAATCTTTAATGGTGTTAAGCACCATATTGTTCCATATATCTCTGATATAGATACAAAAAATGAAAATGTGGGATGTCATTCTAAATCTGTACCTGAATGCTACCACCAATAGAAAGATGATTTTCAAAAAAAAGTTAAAGAGCACCAAGATGAACCAAGGAAAAAATGTCACATGTTAAATTACTAGGCTCATATTTGTCATCGATGATTTAGTAGTTGTTAGAGATAGCCCCAATGATGATGAGCTAGTACAAATATCCCTAAATGGGTTTACAAAGAAGTGGGGTGCCATTGATCAATTTTTTAGTGGATGAGGCATCTTATTAATTTGGGATCAACTATGGAGTGATTTCACCTAAGAGGAGTTTAGACTATGTCTTTTCAATGGGGACAACAAGAGTAACAAAATTGAGGTCAAACAAGAAAATGTTTCCCTAATGGGAAAAGGCAAAAAAAAGAGGAGGTCTAGAAAATGATCAAATTCACAGAGTGAGAAGAAGAATAAGGACTTGTCTAAGATAGTGTTCTTTGGTTGTCATGAGTATGTCCACCATGTTAGTTATTTCTCACAAAGGAATAGGGGGAAAAAGCAAGTGGTATCTTTAGCAAGTGCATAAGAGATCTCTAGTATAATGGAAGATGAGTTTTCACTCATAGCTTTTATGGTTAGCTTAACCTTATATTGTGTTTGGTATGTAGATAGTGGAGTGTCATTCCATATGATAATATTATGAGAATACTTCTCAAGTTATAAGAAGGAAAACACCAATATCTAGGTTTCTTTAGGAAACTTGTCCAAACTTACCTTAGTTGGGAAAGAGACTGTTCTATTTTACTAGGAGAATGGAAAGATAACTCCACTTCATGATGTGTTGCATGTGCCAAGCTTAGGTATGAATCTAATTTCCATATCCACCCTTAAGGATAATGGGTATAGTGTACTCTTTAGAGGGGAATATGAGTTGATAAAGAATAACAAATGGAAATCACCTATAACTATAGGAGGATGGGCCATATTCATCATGGAGCACTTAAATTGCTTTGTGAGACAATAACAGGTGTTTCAAAGGTGAACACAACATGATGATGTATATAAGGAATGTGTGTTGGGGTAGTTTTTAAAATCATACTTTTCAAGGAGTGACACTAGATCTAAGGATGTCCTTGATCTCTAAGTGCATTTATATGTAAGTGGACCAATATCAACAAACTCTCTCAAAGGATATGAGTACTATATTAATTTTAATGATGATTTCTCTAGGAAGACTTGGATATACTTCTTGAAGACCAAGGATGAGGCTTATAGTCACTTCTAAGAGTTTAGAGCTCTTGTGGAGAACTCTATAATATGGAACATAAAGGTTCTTTAGTCAAACAATGGAGACAAGTATAAAGGAAATGCTTCTTGGAGTTCTATACCCATGAAGGAATCAAGAGAGATTCGACCATTCCTTATAATCCATAAAAGAATGAAGTAGCTAAGAGGAAGATCCATTCTATATCAAAAGAATAAAGGGCTATGCTACATGGCGAGGACATGCATTACTACTTAGAGGAAGAGGTGCATAACTTACAATAATATAAATACAAAATAGGGTTTTGCACAAGGTACTAGGAAAGATGACACCACAGGAAGCTTCCACATGAATTAAGCCAGATGTTAGTCACTTCAAGATATTTAAGAGTTTGACATATTGTTGTATTCTAGGTGATACATGTACCAAGTTAGATCAAACTATAGAGAGGCATATTTTTTTGGGTTAGTGAAACCTCAAAGGCATATAGGTTTTTTATTCCACTTGGACGAACATATTTTTGTGAGAGATGATGTAAAGTTTATTGAGGATAAGGCATTTAGAAGGTCTAGATATTTTCTATAGATGATTAGAGTGAGAACCCAATAGAAGTTCCAAGGCTAAGTGATGTAATGCTATTATGGATGTACTCCAAAATGAGGTGATCCAAAAAACTAGCAAACAAACACACAGTGGAAAATGAACAAGAGGAATTAGATTTAGATCCAAAGACACAATATTTAATATATTCCAAGCAAGAAGGTTACATCCAACATGCCTAGCTATACAAACTTTTGGGTTATGACCATTACAAACAAGAATACATCTTTGAAATAAGAACATATCTCTAGACTCAAATACGAACATCTATATCCAAGCTGCTTCACCTAAGACTGCTCTACCAAAATTATGATTAAGACTCTAACCAAGATCCCCTTAAATACTTGACAAAATGGCTTACAAAAGATTCTAGAACATAGAAAAGCCAAAATTTAGCTCTCAAAAAATATTAAATACCCATCATGAAAATAAACCTAACATTAATTACTTGAAGAGCAACAAGTTGTCCTCCAACAAAAATTAAATGTCCAAAAATTGATACCCGAGAAAAATCATGATATCTCCTAGCACCATTTGAATTAGAGCTCTTTCTTCAAAATTAAAGGCATTGATTTAGGTCCTCTAAAACCCCTTAATTTTTCAAAGGCTGATTCACCAACGATAAGTGTGCATCCATCCTAAAAGTTAAGCATAGAAACTCATCGTGCAAACTGCTATAAATTGATACTCTAGGATAATTTCCATATGTATCAAATTATAATGAATTAGAACTTTAAAATTTTACAAAAATTATTAGTCTAGGTACTCTTCAATCCCTAAAATTTTCAGCCTCTAACTCTTTGTGAAAAATTATTTACATGTCCTACAATAGGCACCCAGAAACTAGAAAGCACATCTCCCACAACAAGGCAAAACAACTCAAACTTCAACTCAATCCATCCAATCTCTATGAAATAATGAGGAAAGGTTACCCAATGTGTCTCAAAAAAATCCCTAACCATGAAAATTATAACTCCACCAAAATCCAATCTCTATGCTCCTGCATCAGACTCCCCAACTAAATAGAAAAGTATGTCCCATAATTTGATGCCCAAAGAAAGAACTGCGATCAACATCATCTTTACCAAAGGTTTCCACTCCATCAAAGAAAAAAGATCAAATCTAAAAATAAACCATCTATGCTTCATCCATTCAAAAATTATAATCTCATCCAACCAATAAACACACAAACTCAACTAAAAATCACAATGCTCCATCTACAACTTATCATTAGCATCATCCATAACATCATCCCCATACATGAAAGCTAGATCAGTAGCAATATCCAAATCACAAACTTGATCATCATCAATATATAAACTCAAATACATCATAGAAAAAGCATATAAATCCATAACATAGGAATCCTTGACCAAATCAACATCAAATGAATCCATATCAGGAACATGCAACAATAACCCTATGTCATCCATACTCATAATGTAGTACATGTATTCATTCTTCTAGCAACATGTAAATTAGCAACATCATCAAAATCCACATTAGTGGTAACTTCCATATCCTTTAGCATCTCAGTAACAACATTTAAGTTCATATCTATATCAGCAATAACAACATCATGTAAATCCACATCAATAACACCTATTAAACCCTCAACAATACTACCAACAAGAAAATCCATCTTCTTGCCACAAGCAACATCTAGATCAACATCATCCATAATGGAATGAACATATAACTCCAAATCAGCATCGACAACAACAAATAAGTCCTCAATCACATCCATTCCAACATTAACATCATTCTGTATAACAACATCCAATTCCTTACCAACATAAGTGAAACTCTCCTCTTCAACAATCTCATTGCACACAACAAGATGCTCTAGAATTTCCATATTAGATCTATCCATCTACTCATGAAAACCAAAAGATACTTACTCCATTTTAGCAAAATCATCATGTACTTCCGCTATCTATCTTCTTCTCATTATCTCTTTAATTGGCCAACAAACCTTCTTTCTAATCCACAAACACCAATTCCATTCAGACTCTTCCAGATCATCAATCCTTTCATGTAAATCATCCCAAAAGGAATCATACTTATTTCTCTCAGCATCATCAAGATGTCTTCCATAGTCTTGTGCTAACTCAATAGCTTCTACTTTGGTTGTAAGTTTCCTCAACATGTCAAATAGTTTTGGATCAAAATTTATCCTTCCATGAACCATCTTTACACACACAAACAATAAATGAACAATGATTCCTTTGCAATTTCCTACCAAATCCGTAGATCTGCAACCCTACACCAAATTTCCAACTAGCTAGGACTCCCAAAATCAATACCCTAGTTGTTTGATGCAGGAGCATCATGGGTTGCAATGATATCCTACATGCTTTTAGTTTTTTTGAGTTGCAATTTCTTGCATTCTCAAGATTTTGGTAGTTACCAAGTATTGGAAACACACTAGGGAACTTTTGCCTATGTGCATAAAGAGATTAGAGTTAACATGTTAAGGTTTGAGCCATTTTTTACCTTGCTATTGGAGCTATGTTTTTGTAGTTTTTGGGTGCCTATTGCAGGCTATGTAACTAATTTTTTGCAATGATTTATATGCTGAAAATTTTATATGTTGAAGAGGACCTATTTTTTTCCCTTTTATCAAAGGCACAAGTCCTAATTCGCTATAAGTTGGGAGATATGACAATTCTCCTAAGGTATCAATTTCTGGTAGTTTGCACAATGGATTTTTGTGCTTAACTTTTAGGATATATGTGCACTTAAGGGGTTGTAGAGTACCTAAATTCCTATGTTCAGCTTGAAGCACAAGTTCTAATTCAATCAAATCTAGGAGATATCGTGATTTTGCTTGGGTATTAATTTTTGGAGAGTTTCGTGTGAAACATGTGGAGTTTTCATCTTGTGCAGTTTCGTAGGATGAATGGGATCTTGTTAAGTTAGGAACATGTTATTGGGTCATGTGTGGGCCTAAATATAGCTTTTCATTTAATTTTTCTCATGTTTGTTATATTTTTGGTTTACTCTTCTAAGGTGGACCTATATTGTAATTACGTGCTTGACTAGATGAGATGTGGCTTAGCTGGCTATATAAGGAGCATGTTGTGATGTGGAAATGAAATATAGATGATAGAAGGAGGATAGGAAATTGAAACCATATGTGTCTAGAAATCCAAACTTGGAGCTAGATCTTGGATTTGAATATATTTTGTATTTGGTTGTAACCCATAAGGCCTTATAGCTGGGCATGTATGATGATAAATTCATGAATCAATAAAGAATATAGTTCTCTCTCTTTTTGTGTTTTCTTCCATTGTGTGAACTCTTGCATGATGGTTTGGGTAGCTGGGTGTGCCAATTGGCCTTAGTTACTCAAATACCCCCCTGCATCACTAAGTCTTTGGTAGAAAAGATCAAATACAATTACCAGTACAAGCATAGGCTCAAGGGAGAAATGTTCACATAATGTGAAGTGGCTAGTGAAATAAGAAATACATCAACAAGACATAGAGATTGAAATTTCATCCTCTATACATTCAAGAGACACAAAAAGATACTCAAGTGTTTGTGGGAGCTCCTATAAAGAGTATGAGACAATGGAGACAACCAACCAAGTTTTATTACTATGTTGCATTAGCAAGTCAATTGCTAAATAGTGAGCCTTCTAGGTATTAGGAAGGTGCATTGAATTAGGTATGGAGAGATGCTATTGTTGGGGAATATTTCTCAATAATGAAACATGATGTTGTTGGAAATACAATCAGGAAATAAAAATCTAAGAGGGGGGGCAGGGGGGTGGTGTGGGGGAGGGGGGTGGAGGGAAGTGAATTAGTCTTTCAAATCTTTAACCATAAATTCATTCACTACATATCCATCTCATAATTTGCATGTAAACTAAAATAGATAGCTAAACACATTCATCCATAATATTAAAGAAAATAACATTCAACACATGTATGACACAGGATATTTGGCTTCCTAGAAACCCTTCAATGAGAAGGTAAAACTAGAGTGGGGATGACACCCACAAATCTTCATTATTGTAGTTACATTGTGTATCCAATGAAGGTTACAATGTTTGATCATGAAACATGATCTACCCTATGAAAGATTTTCCCTATTAAAGGCTTACAACATTGTTAGATGTTAACCTGTTAAAGGATTTCAATGCCTTGTTAGAAGTGTGCTTGATAAAAGGACTTCAACTTATGATGAAGTAAGCATCTTGTTAAAGGATTTACAATAGCCTATTAAGACTACTCTAATGGGAGATTTAACTAATTCACCTATTAATATGTCTCAGCAATGATCTTGTAGCTAACACTCTACTGCTCGATAGTAGATCACCTCTTTGAATTTATCCTTGATCCTCCTTTGATCAAATGTAATACTTCTATCCTCTAACCTCTTTTCTCTATTCTCTTCTAACTGATTCTGCAATGTTTCTCAATTCAATACTCGTTAGCCACCATGAATTATTTGTTTGTGTATGCAACTCTCTCTCTTTTTTCCTTTCATATTCATTAGAAAAATTACAATTTTTCCTCCTTAAGAAGACCTAGGTGACTAGTAGTTAAGTATGAATCAATGACTATAATTCATCCATCTAGCTACTCAAAACATCCCTTTAACTAATTGGTTGCATGTACTGCATAGGGATATGTAATAAAGATACATTTTTATCATCTAGGATCACAAAGAAATCCTCAAGTCAGCTCCAAAATGGTTTATATAGTAGTTTGTTCCATTAAAAATAAATATGTCAAAATAGTATTACCCGACACTTGAAGTCCTTGATGCTCAACATCAAGTGCAACTTCAATGTTGTAACTTGACATCTAAATGACTTGGCATCCGTTGGTTACTCAAAATTTAAATCCCTTAGCATCATTTATCTTCTTGGCACTTGAATGACTTAGTATTAACTATTTACTCAACACACACTAACTATCTCACTTAGCGTGCACTATTCGACATATTAAGCTTGGTATGCATTACTTGTTTGACATGAACCAAGTTCTAACTTGTAAATGACTTAATTGTATAGACACTCATATGTCAAAATCAGTTTGAGATTAATAATCTCCCCCTTTGACATGAGTGGCAAAAAAAAATGGTTATGCATGAATGATATTATGAGCATAACTCAGATACTCACTATCACTATTTGACATATGTACACAATTTCAAAATTTTGGAAAACTTGACTTAGCAACAATACCTCAAAAACTTATAACTCCTCCTAAGATGATTGTGTTGTTTTGAATATGAACCTATACTCTTGCTGAGTAAATATGCATATGTTGAATTGTACTATATTTTTGTCTTTGACTCCCCCTTTGTTTTTTCTTTCCCAAACCTGTATTCACTCTTTCCTTGGACTTGTTGTATCTCTCAAAAACTTGTTACTCTCCCTTTTTGACACTAATGTCAAAGGGTTATACACATATAGTGTTTTTGCTCAAGAAAGGTTTATGGACCTCAAGTATGATCTTAAGAGCTACATCCTAGTTATCACAAACTACCTCCAATGATTTGATTTGGATGGATAACTTAGGAGCAATGTGAACTAAGACTTTATGTGTAGAAAGATGGGGATCTTTCTTCATCACTATCTCTACAAAGGTTAGTTCCTTATGTAATATGTCCATGTGTGGGGTCAACATGGATTTGATGTTTATCAGTGTAGCCTGAATATTTGCATCTTGAGGATGCAAGACTGCTAACTAACCTCGGGAATTTATTAAATTCCTAAAGTTCTTTTGACTCTGAGGTAGAGAATTAGGTGGAGTAATACCTATCATCTTCATATCTCCCTCCAAATTTTCAATATGGTACTACACTTCTTGAAAACAACTTGGTGTAAAGTGAGAAAATATTCTTGAAAACTTTCTTTACACTATCAATCTTGGTTGCTAACTCAACTTGATTAAGTACAATGGCACTTGATATCTTTTAATTGATTTGGTTTTGAAATTTTGTCTTAGACCATTCAAGTAGTTTAAATTTTGAATCTAGGTCTGTATCATTTATTTGATCTACTATATTTGTCAATTGCTCCATGATAGGCTTGTCTTCTTTAGTTGCAAGTAGGCTGGATGCATCAAGAAATATTTTGTTGATATCTTACAATGCTTGCTTCTACCTATGCTTCCTTCTAAGTAGTTATTGGTACTTTTTCCTCACAAGATCATCCTGAAGTATGCTCATCTATTCAACAGGGATTGTTGGAAGATAAAATTTTGGCAACACAATCATCTCATCCAAGTTGACATTACCATATCATGTAACTTCATCTGCCTTGGATGTGCTAGGACTAGGCCTTGATGATTGTAGTGGTGTAGCTTCTACACTCTGCATGTGAAGAGCTTGATTTGGAGGAGTAGAAGTTTCTGGCAAAGTAAACAGTGTTTGTATTGCTAATTTCTAGTTAGGCTTGGTAGACAATACTGACTCTTTAGTC
Source organism: Cupressus sempervirens (assembly GCA_028749045.1). Classification (NCBI taxonomy): domain Eukaryota; kingdom Viridiplantae; phylum Streptophyta; class Pinopsida; order Cupressales; family Cupressaceae; genus Cupressus; species Cupressus sempervirens. The sequence continues at coordinate 652,629,842 of CM053790.1, forward strand.
GTATTCTTTTATTTCTTTTCAATCTTAATTACACCTTGAGTTTGTGTTATAGGTATAGAAGTATCTTCCTGACCTATTTGAACTTTTGTCCCTTCTTATTCTTTTATAATAACTTCTTGTATTGACACATTTTGTGGCATTCTACTAGTATTTTTTATTGTTTTCTCTTTCCTTTGGTACACTACAATCAGCATTGTAGGATATACCATAGTAAATTGGGAAGTTTGAGTTATGTCCTATTCTTCTTCCTTTTTAGATGAATTTTCTATCTTCTAAAGATCATCTATAATCACCAATATAGGATGACTACATAATTGTGCCTTGGTGGTGGTGTCTAATAATATCTTCTTCATGTCCTCCTTTATTAGTCTATTGATGTTTTGAGCTATAGTATTAGAAACATCCTTGATATTTATTGTAAATATGTTAGCATCTATTACATGTTGTGGATTGACACTCAACATTTGTATATTCAATATACTCCATTCTATTTTTAGCTCATCTTTAGTTGTTGCCTGTATATCTACATTTATCTCAGTGCCTTCCACATGTGCATCTTTCTTAGTTTCATCTTTAGTAACCTTAGTTACTTCTTGTTCATCTTTTTCTTTACCTACCTTAATAGGTGTTTTCTCAATTGCCTTAGGTATTTTCAGTCCATATATTGACTTCCATATCTAAATGGACATCTAAAAAACACCCTTAATTTCCTTTTGCAAAATAGTTAATGCTCTATATTTAGGAGCAAATCTCCCTTTATCTTTGTCAATGACCTTTGACATTGTGGCCTTATCCAATTCTAGCATCACTTGGGAAAGTGTAATATCTCTGATTTGTCTTTCTATAGTGAGACTATATTGCCATTTTAGCTCAACTCCTACATATAGAATTCTTGGATATGGACTTTTAGGTATAGAGTTGGCTAGCATAATTGGATTCTTCTTGAATATTTCCATCATGACACATATTGACTCTTCCACTTGGTTCATCTCCATCTTTCCAAGTTTGTCAAACTCAATATTTGTGAATCCAGATAAGTCAACATTATTCTTTATATTTTCACACAAGTTATCCAAATTAGAAGAAGGACTATGTCTTACAACTTTAAATTGGCTATTGTCATCAAATATTGTCCTCTCTTCATCTGACTCAGCTAGAGCAATGTACTTTCTCCTTTGTCTCTTCTTAGACTCATCTTCACGTGTAGTTGTCCTACTTCTATTCCCTTTTGGCTTTTACATTTCTTGAACCTTCTTAGTAGTAGCTCTTGTGCTGGCCTTGGTGGTAGGAATTGTAGGCTTAAGTTGTGTAGGTTTTGCAACCTTCTTTGGTTTGTTAACTACTAGATCTTTAGCTTTTCTTTTCTTCTTTTCTTTGTCTATCAGTGTTTTATTGGCTTCTTCTTCCTCAGCATCTTCATCAATCTTAGCTTCCTCTTCACCTTGGTCATCTTCTTGACCTTAAGTAATGGCCAGTGGTGCTTAGGCACTTGTGCATCTCCACCTTCTTCATCACCATCATCATTTTATTCTTCTTCTTCTTCTTCTTCTACTACTACTACTATCACTTCACCAAATTTTTATGTGAGCTTCTTAATTTTTATTTTCTTTTTCCTTATTACAAAGGTTGTCTTCAAATCAATTGTGCTCTTTGAATTTTCTACATCATAGTTACCAAAAGTTGTAGCTTTCTTATCTACTTCTTTAGCTAGTAAAGTGGTAATTTTTGTAGATGCATCATCCAAATTTATCTCATAACCTAGAGGCTTTAACCATATCACCCTTGGAACTGCAACTTGCACATATGTATAATCAACATCAACTAGAAAGAAAGTATCATTGAAATCCTTCTCAACTAGTGACACTGGAACCCTATGTCTTTGTTTCATTGACTTATTAATGTCTTTAAAGTAGATACTCATTATAGACTCAAAGTTTTCTCTAAATTTCTTAATGTATTCTCTTATTTGTACTATAATAGATCTATTTATCTTCCATACAACTTTAACAAAAGAAGGGAATGTGTTCTACACATAGAAAAATATACATACAAGTATTGAACCAAGCTTGCACTGTACACTCTTGGTTTTCCTTATGGCTCCCAAGTTTTCTGATAACTTTTGTAACTGCATCTTGGGAAGGTCATAAGAATGAGCCTTCTTGACTATCTTGTAGCCTATGTGAATATCAATGTAAGGTCCCTTGTTCAATCTACTATATTGAAAGAATTTATGTGCAATCATCCTTATTTTAAAAGCAATTAGAGGAATTGTGATGGTGTCAATTGTCATTCCTCTCTTATTCCATACTACCCTTGTGTTTTTCTTAATAGCCTCTTTTGTATCATGTCTCATTATCTTAGGTTTGTCTAGGGTTCGATACCCTATTACCCTTTGCACAATCCTCATGGTGATTTTTATAGGTCCATCCTCCAACCATACAGAATTGTCATAAATTTTGCTAAGAAAAATCTTAATCCATTCTATTTTGAACATGTTTGAAAAATCTAGGGTATGAGTTGACCCGTTTCTCTCTACAACCTTGAATTCTTCTTTCAATACACTATTCTCACATAATTTTCCATAAATGTTTGTTATCTCCATGTCACCTATGCTACTTGTTGGTAAACAGATTGTCCTTTTAAATAAACTCTTCAAATGCCCAATTTTGAAAGAACAATTAGATGCCAATAGTTGGATAATCTATCATGAGATTGATAGATTTCCTCTGAATTGGAAGGTACAGCTCCCTTATGAAATGATATGCAATGAATTTTTTATATCTCTAATTCCTACTATGGGGTATGTTCTTAACTAGAGAATAGTAGAGGAAAATTGAGTTCCACCTAGGCAAGTGAAATCTCAGGCGGAAATTAGATGCAAAAATGTTGTGCTGTGATCTTCACACTCTTATGAATTTCTCAACAAAGCAATCATGATAGATGCAAATATGAAATGCAATGCAAGCTTAACTATGCAGATGAAACAACTAACAAATACTTGTTGTGTTTGAACCCTCAATATCTTATGACTTTTGACGCACAACATAATATCACAACAATTAAGAAGAAACAGGATGGAATGTATAGAAACGAAACACTTAACGAAAATATTTCCCACAACTAGTTTCAACTCTCTGATTGATTTACCAGTTCTATTAAAATTAAATAACAAAATCAAAATCTGTTCACTTAATTACTTCAACTTAACATTTATGGAAATATAGAAGAAGGAAGCGGACAGTAAAGAAATGGCACAAAACTCAAATGTCTCTGCAACAAGATTCACACCAAAAATTTTCCGACCCTTCATTAATCATTTAGCCCTATACATATAGAGATGAGAGATGACTGTTACAATAGGAATACCAATCGGTTCATCTCCTCAGAAGAAAAATGACAAGAAGTTAATTTGTCATTTACAAAATCAAAAGAAAATGAAAAAGAGACATTATTTTGACCTATTCCCCTTTTCCATTTTCGCTCTATATGCCCTGGCAGCAACTATAATAGGAATTAGCTCATCATTGCTAGACATGTGTACATTGGTGAATCTTAAGAGGCATTTTGAATTCTCTCGAGCTAATTCCTTTATAGAATTCATCTGACTTTTTAATTCTTCAGCTGCCACATGTATGCATCCGCTCAATGTCCGTAAATCTGTTATTCTGTTTAGACTATTAGGAGTGATGCTTGATAGGTTACTCAAATATACAGAGAAGTTATTTTTCATCACTTCTATTCAAATCAAAGCCTTTCCTTGACCACTAGTTTGCGGTTCAAAATGCAATCCTTTCATCAACTCAAAAGCTCTGTCTTGAGTCTTCTTTACTTTATCTTCCGTTTCCTTAAGCCCCTTTTCTGCTTCTTGAATCATCTCCTGTTTGAATTGCATACCTTGAAGCCATTCAAACAGGGGTACATTACCTTTCTTTAGAATCTTTGCTTCAACTGCTTCTTTTGCCTTCATCTGAATAATCATCTTCAGAAGGGAAACAAACTCTTCACATCTTCCTCTCTCTGTGGCCAGAGTATGTTGATTAGATGTGAGGTTATCTTTCTCAGTCTCTAGTTGAATGATAACATTTCCAATCTGATCAATCAACATAACTCCATCCGAATTGAGCTTGTCAATCCATTCCTTCCCAATTTGACTGAAATGTCAATCTTTTTGTAGCTGGGAGATGAAGGCTTATACTTCCTCTGCCATGGGATTTTCAGTAGCAGGTACACCAGTAATAGTTGCCAATGGAACAACTAACTGCCTGATGAACCTCTTAAGCTCTTCTATCTCAGATTTCATTTCGATCTTTGACAACTTGAGATCCTCCAATTGATTTTCTATGATCTCATTACCCGATCTCCATAGGCCCACCTTTGTATCGTGCCTGGCTTCTCCAAGATCAATAGAATGCAGAGTAAAATCTCCAGGAGTCAGGTCTTTGATTTGCCCTGCCTTACTGGGTTTGGCAATCTCCATGGTCAGATGTCCTATTTTTGGATCTTGTCCCAGAATTGATAAAGTTTTCTACTTCTTGACCTTCACCATGGTAGAACCAGAATGAACTGCCTGAGATACAATGTCCTTTGCAAGAACATGTTCATCTTTTCTTTTCCTTTTTCTTTCCAGTGAGTCTTCAAGCTAGGACTCTGTTCCAATTACCTTAGAAGTTGCTCCTAATGATTCGATGCTGAACATCTTCTTCTTCACTGGAGTCTTCACCATTGTTTTTGCGGGGAAAGGATTCTTTGAATCTCTAGAAAGAAGTCTAGATGAGATTGGAGCTTTTTCCTCCCCTTGTGTTCCTCCTTCAGCCTTGTCTAATTCAGTGGATTCACTGCTACTAGAGTCTCCATCTCCAACCTCTACTACTTGAATTCGAGAAGCAGATGGCTGCAAAATGGGAGTCTTCTCAAATAGAATAGGACTATGATGAGGAGATGGAAGTGTTGTAGTATGAGGAGAAGGGATAGGTGTATTCTGTGGAGATGGAGATGGGGAAACGTGAGGAATGAATATTGGAGGAGCACCACTATCTTTTTCCTTATCAGTCTATTTTTCTTCAGTAGTAGACTGGGTCCCGATAACTGGCAGAGAGCCACGTTGACATGTCGAAGATATGGGAATTTTATTTTTAGGTGGTTGATCTCCTCCTCCTATAGGCATAGTTGGTCCTTGAGTAGCTGATATTGATACATTGGGTGTGGCACTATGAGAAGAAGTGGGAGTGGCAGCAGCTGGAGACTGTTGAGAAGCTTTTCCCTTACTTTGACCCTTCTTGGCTGTCCACTCTACCCATTTTCCTATTTTTTTGACGATCCTACCCACCATAACATCAAGATCTTCATCTATATTAGTGTAGGGCTCTAAACTGACTGGGGTATTTCTCAACCTTGTTAAATATGTATTGCTATACATATTATGGCCATCATCCTCTAGCCCTTCTACATCCAAATTTATACCATAACTTTTTACTTGATCCACCGTGAATCTAGCAAAGGCACGATCTCTACTCTCCAGCTCATCTTTACAATTTTCCCAGTTGTCTTCTATGGTGGTGATATGTTTGATCATGCCTCCAATCTAAAGCACATCTCAAGCATACCCATTCGGGTCAAACATGGGTCTCAAAACTTCGTACTCTTGTAATTTGAACCTTCCTTCAAATGCTTTCACCATGTTCTTAGCATCTGACCTAGATTCACAACTGTAAGCTCCAACCTTCATAGGGAATTCATATCCCTTCTTTCACAGTCCAACACTTAACATGTTCACTTGAAGAGCTTGTCTTACGATCTCCATCAACACAATCATGTCATCCAGGTATCTGGGCATCTTCAAGGGAAACCCATCGAATGCTGCAAGATGCAAATAGGAGAAGGATGAGAATTGTATAAAAAAGCAACCAAACTGACTAATTACAACCATTGCTTCTGGGCTGAATCTCTGCTCCGAACACCCTTGGAGTTCCCTACAAATTCTCATAGTGAATGCATCATTAACTCTGATAAAATTTGCATAGCTGTTTTTTAGCTGCAAGCACGGATAAAATTCATAACTTTTAACATTTTCTGGCGTATCCTCAATTCTAGGGAGGCTTGGCCATAATTTTAAGGAGGCCAACATATATATCAGGAAGGAAGACATATAAAATGAATTATAAAACTTGGCTGCACTGAGAGCCCTAGATAATTGCTCACTGACCTCAAATACCCAATCAATATACTACGAATCTGAGCAAATAATTTGCACCAAGAAAAAATATTGCTCTACAAAATTAAAGGCATCTGCCTCACCTTTGAGTCGATGCAAAAGAACCATAATATCCACAATCTCTGGCTTGAGATTAGTGCCAAAAAGGGCTTTAGGGACCTTACTCTTGACTCCCCTTGGTTTCTAGAACCAAGACTTCATGATTTCTTTCCTCCATACCATCTTTTTCAAAGAGAATTCTGATATGGCTCCTCCAACTGTCAGTGTGGAGAACTCCTCACGTTCTGGGATTCGCAAATAGTTCACCATTGCTTGCCTATCAACTGAAATTAATACACTCTGATTAGGCAACATAATCTGCTTAGTGTCTGGATTGTAATGATTGATACATTCTACAATCAACTCCTGAGCTTGAACTGCCACAAGAAATCCAGCTGCCTCCACTAGTCCACTCCCGTGGAGCTTCTCAGTAATAGGATGAATTGGTTCAATCCTTATCCTTCTCTGAAAATCTAGAATATCATAAAATCATAGTGAAGTATCTGTGATGTTCTGCCATGTTGATCGGACTCCACCCAAACCATCAAATCCAGAGAAACGAGCCATTTAATCAAACAGATGTAGACTATGAAACTTGAGAATGTAAATGATTGTGAGAAATAGCTTTGCAAGTACTATATTAGCAATGTTCAATTCAACAACATAACAATTCAAAGCAAGAAAATGGTAATTTGAAAATCGGTTATACTGTTCTTTATATAGAAACTTCAATTTACCCATTAGGTTTTTAGGATCTGTGCCACACAAGCGAAATAAATGATCAATCCGTTAGACTGATGATTATAACGGGTTCCTCCATGTCTTTTCACTTTTTCGTTGGCTTAACGGTAACTTCCTTTATTACTGACTTACTTTCCCGTTTTAACCCTGTTTCGAAAAATCAAAAACGGAGGACTCCCTAGGGTGAAATCCGCTCAGCTCGATTCTGCATTTAGACTCCTTTTCAAATGTGAGTATTCACTTCCCTTATATCCTTTAGGCTTCTTGTGATTAATTTGTTACATAACCAAGCCTGCAAGATTAATTTTCTGGACAATGCTGAAAATCGCCTCTGAAGGTAGAAACTTCGTAAAGGAGAATGCAATTTCCAATTTTCCGCGAAGCCTCTGTTTAGTCTTTTCTGTCTTAACTATTTTTCTTTAAGCCTTTGGAGAATAGAAAAAGTACTTCGCCAATAGAAGTGGGGCCCACTGACTTCCTTTACTTTCTTTAGCTATGCCTGTTCGAAAAATTAACTTCTTGCTGCGAAAGCTTGTAAAAGGAGACGCTATTTTTCAATTTTCTGCAAATTTTCCTTTTACTCATCTCAATAGGTTTTAAATCATTCACATCATTAAAACATCCCAAACTTTAGATGATCTTAAGAAAAACATAACTCTTCTTTCTGAATTCATCCTGTAGACTACATTTACATTTCTGGCGGAGTTTCACCTTCTGACTACGAAAGTCCATAGGAGGAGAAGTCAGTTCTGAGTTTTTCGCCAATGCCTTTTCTGAACATTTTGGCAATTTCTGAATGATTCCCATGCTAGAATATGATGATAATCAACTGACTTGTCTATAACTTCACTCACCTTTCTATTTTAAAATCTTCAAATCGTATTTAAAACTCATTGTGGAATTTTACCTTCACGGTGCAAAAGTCCACAAAAGGAGAAGGCAAAACTGAAATTTCTGCCACTTTATCTTTCTTCATATTTAGTTCGTATAATCTGCAAGTAAATTTGTCTGAGGTAGTATCCTTTGAGAATATCCATCAAGTAAGGATCTAGACTACCCAAATGAACTATGACCATGAGGAAAACCCACTCGGCTATACAATGTGCGAGAAGGGGGAAAGATGGAAACCTGATGGAGACAATCATCACCTAAGGAGGAAAGACTTATTGACTTGAGAAGACCAAATATAATGAAACATCTACTTTGCCAAATTACTACGGGACTAGAAAGTGTGGCAACACTACCCACCTTACATGAGTAACAACATCTTATATCTTGAATCATTAAAACTTGTGGTGGTATCATGGATAACACACTAGACGAGTCTTGTTTGCATGCAATGTCAAGAATTTCTTAAAGATTTGCTTGCTTGATCTCATTACTAATTAATTAAACATTAAAAACTTCCTTTCCATCTTTAACTTTAGAATCAAAAGAACTAAACTCCATATTTGATACCTAGGGTTTGCACAAACTTAAATAGTGTAGCTCAGCACTTGATAAATACCTTCTCAAATATGATGAATGGTGTCAAAAATTGGTAGAATTTAGTATACAAATGCTTGGAATGATCTTTCTAATTCTCCTTAAGCTCTTTGTGCTCTCATCAATATCAAATAATTAAAAATGAATGGAAAATCAACCATATAGCCCTCAAAACTTTGGAATTAATTCTGAGTGCTTACACAATTGTAATCTTGGCTATAATAGAAATTCTGGCTCACTCAGCTTCCATGTAGTTTTATTCATGCTCAACAATCATGATGAGCTTTGCCAACCCTATCACTTACAATAGCTTGGCATCAACTAGATTTCTCTCAACAGCTTAGGTGAAACTTTTCATGTATGACAACAACATGAAAATTGACAAAATTTAAATATTTTTTCTAGGTTCTAAACAATACTTTGCATCTTTCTTCATGCATATATAATCTTTTGAGAACTAAATCCTTGGAACTAATGCATGATATATCATTTAAATATTAGTCCCACACATACCTCTTGATTTCTTAATTTGGAGTGGTGTGATCACCTAACCCATTGGGTGAAGTGATCCCATCTAAACTTTATGTCTTGCAATTGTCCTTCTTCTTTCATGTCTTATTCATTTGTGCTTTTACTTCTTCAACATTTGCCTATCCTTTGACTTTGTTGAACTCACTACTTGATGTCTTTGACTTTGTTGGAGAATCTATACTTATGTGACCAATATTTAAAAAAATAAAACATGTACTTTGACTTAACCTTCTACTATAATCATTTCTAAAATGTGTTCTTATGTAGTTCTCAAGAAAATCTCCATATTCTTGACAATAGTTACAACTATATCTAGTTTTATAATCCCAATTGTAAGAGTTTTCATTGTGCTTTACCTTTATCTGCTTGTTTGATGACCACTTGAGCTTAGATCGACACTCAATTTTACTTTTCCCATTGTATTTCTAACAAAATGGATGTGAAGACATCATTCCTTAATTGTGAACTAAAGGATGGGGTATACATAAAAAAAAATATAAGTCTTTACAACACACACTAAAGAAACCCATGTGTGTGTATTGAAGAGAGTCTTATATGGACTCAAGAAAGCTCCTAGAGCATGGCATGAGTAAATTGATACATACTTGTAGGAAATAGGCTTTGTGAAGAGTGAGGAAAATGAAAACCTCTACTACTTGGTTGTTGGGGGTGAGGTTCTCATTCGTGTTCTTTATGTGGATGACCTATTATTTATAGGCTCACTAGGGCCCATAGAGGATTGTAATAGGAACCTTGTAGAATATTTTTGAGGTCAAGGATTGGGACTAATGCACTACATTCTAGTCATGGAGATGTAGCAAATAGATGTAGATATTTTTCTTAGTTAAGGGAAATATTCCGTTAAAATCTTGAAAAGATTCAGGATGGAGGACTACAAAGCCATGTATACACTTATGATCACAAATTGAAGGAAGATAAAGACATCTAGGGAGAAGAATGATGGTCCCACCTTATATAGATAGTTGATTGGTTCGATCATGCATTTGGTCAATACCAGGATAGATATAGAATTTTCAATCAACTCTGTTAGTTATTTTATGGTTGAGGCAAAGAGGGTGCATTGGGTAATGACTAATCATGTATTCCATTACTTACATGGTACAACTAAGCATGGGATAAATTATATTCAGGGTGAAGGAAACAAGTTGATAAGCTATACTAACATAGATTGGGTATGAAGTACAATGAATAAGAAGAGAAATTTAGGGTGTTGTTTCAGCTTGGGATCAGGTGTTGTATGTTGGTTCAATAGGAAGCAAAATTTTGTGGCTTTTAGTTTGTAGGAGAAAAATACATAGTATCTAGCATGGGGACATAGGAAGCTATATGGCTTCAAAAAATTTAGTATCCTTTCTTGGTCAGAGGGTTGAGACTACTATGATAGACTACGACAATCAAAATTACATCAAATTGTCTGAGAATCCAATGTTTAATGATAGGTGTAAACATATACACATAAGATATCACTTCATCAAATATTGTGTACATTTGAGGTTTGTTTAGCTACAATACATACCGATAGAAGAGAAGGTACTAGACCATCCAACTAAGGTATTGGGAAAGGAAAAATTCATCTTCTTTAGAGATAAGTTATGTATCATGTACAAAAACTTCCTTGCTAAGATGAAGTGTTAATTATGGTAGCTTGGAAAAATATTTGTCCACTTGCCATAATTTAGTAAATAATTTATTCCAAATGTTTAGAGGAAAGATAAATTTTTAGTAATTCACTTGATAGAATGTAGTAAATAAATGTTTCCTAGCTAGTTAGAGGAAAGACAATTATTTAGCAATTAATTAACTACTTTTAGAAATAACTAAATTGTGAGGTTTTTTTTAATCTCATCCATCGATTAAGGATTGATCTCGACCATTAGTTTTCAAAAAATTGTATAAAAGGGGGTAAGGGGGGATTTGGAAAACACAAATTTTGAGAAGCATTTACAGTGTTAGCAAATAAATTTGTAGTAATAGAAAATAGCCTTGCAGTGTTAGTAGGAGCATAATGATAGTTTTGGGGATAGTAGGGGGGGGGGATATCAGTAGCAAAAATTGGGAGATTATCAAAGCTCTACTAGTAAGAGGAAATAATTTCAGATATCTCTTTATTTTCTAAAGATTAATATAGTTCCTCATCTTTAGAATTGGTTTCAAGGATGTTTTTTTTGAAAATATTGTGTTCATTTTGTTGCTTATTTCTTTCCATATTTTTATTGGTAAAGTTGTAGTTGTTTTGTTTTTTGATTTTAGGTATGAATTAATTTTTGACAATAAAATAATCATTTAAGATAGGAGATTAGTAATTAGTGACTTCTATAGTGATTTTCATAGATATAATTCCTTGTAAGTACAGTCGGAGAAAAAATGGGCATTGCTCATCTTGCAAATCTCTAGTTCCTATTGGTAAGAGATTCGAGCGAGGTGTATTTGCTTACCACTTTTGAATACTTTCCATCCCTCCAAGAGTTCACAATAAATGAATGCCCCAAAGTTAAGAAAATACAATGTAACTTACAACATCATAGAGGATTGGAGATGTTAATTGCATGTACATAATGGGAGGCACCAGGAATAGAAAGTTTGGAGAGGCCTAAAAGATTGAGGAAGGTGAAGATTAGAGAAAACAAGAGATTAGGTGTTTGTTATTTGCATTCAAAGTATACCACTAAATAAAGTTTCTTTGATTTTAGAATTCTGTCATTTTTTAGGTCATTGTTCTCTCTCATGAACTTTGATGTCTAAATTATTTGTAGAAATTTCCTAAGAACAATTTATTTGAATTAGTACAAGAGAAACCCTCTAGTGGAAAGGTCATTATTTTATGTTTTATTATTAACTATTCTTTACTACATATCTATTTGAGAATAGAGATGAGTGAAAGATCAAATTCTAAAATAAAATGAGATTTGGAGGTGAGGGAAGAAGAATATGGATAAATTGTCTTCACACTTTTTTTTTAATGGACATCAAATATATATCAGATAAGTATATTGAATGATGAAGATGAAGATAAATATGAAGATAAAGATAAAGAAAAAGACAAAGATGAATTGGAAAATGGAGAGGAAGGAAAATCAAAGGATGAAGAGTAAATTGAAGTGATATAATTTTGATTAATCAGAAAAAAAGATTTTAAGGGTATCCAAAACCTTTATATTATAGTTAAAAATAATAACTTATAATTCCCCTAGCTAAAACCTTTCTAGAAACCCAAACACCAAAAAAATGGTAAAACACAAAAAACCAACAGACATGAAAAAAACAAGAGAACAAAGGAAAAATCTAGTAGGCTAACATTAAGAAAGGTATGTAATGAAACCCACCATATCCTCTTGAAGCATGTACATCTTCTACACTTCAGCCCCAAGATCAATGATTTCCTTTAGAGAGATAGATACATTCCTTCTCATGTTACCTTTGGTCCTTTTTGTTGGGCTAGAATTCTAACCGATGGCCTCACTATGATTTGTCTCAAGGTCAACAACAAGTTTTTCAACAAGAGAATCTTCTAATTTCTCCACCATGGTATTTAGGTTCTCCAAAAACCTTAATACTATCGTGATTGTGCTAGAGGATCTTCTTTAGATTACTCTTCATTTTGTCCCCCATTGAGCCCAAACCCTCCATCTTCTCCCTAGTCAAATTATTCTTAGCCATAGTGTCACTCCTCTACATAATATTCTCATACTTGATAGAGAGGGCCCTATATTTAAGTCTAAGACTCTTGATCTCATGAAAAGTCAATCTATCCAATTAGAAGGAGTATATTGACATAGCTTTAGTAGTTTAAAGAGCATCTAGGGTAGGTTCATGATTATTTAAAGTCCCTCCCAAAAAAGTATCACATTGGCCTCATTAGTTCAATGTTTTTCATAGGAGCTTTCACACCCTTTGAAGAATAAAAAGACTCCACATATCTATCAAGAGATATAAGCATATTAGGTTCCAATAAGCTAGCATGGTCCACAAGGATAGGAACTTTCTCCTCTTCCATACCTTTTTTATTCTCCTTAGAAGAAGAAGAATGAATATTGTTATTTATCGCTAGCTTGGTAGAGTTAACCTTATAATCTTTAACAAAATCTTTCGTAGAACTAGTCTCAAGGCTCACAAGTTTGAGGATTATTAAAATCACTTGATAAAGAATTTTCATCCCTACTAGGAATGCTTAACCCCTTGATATCCTCATGTTGAACTTCTTCCTTCTCATTTCCCTTAAGAGAGCTTAGAGCCTATAATATCCCTTGCCCAAACTGACTAATTTTAGCTCAAGGAATATTGGCAAACACTTTTATTCTATCTCTCAATTCTAAGAAATTTAGAATGCTCACAAATGATATTACAATGCCTCTTACAATTAACTGATATGCAAGTGCAATTCTTTTGACCCATTTTCAATGCATATACATGGAAACTAGATATGGAATGCATACCTACAACCAACTGACATTTTGACAAATAATTGACATACAACTAGTATGCTAATCATATATGCTATTAGATGGACATTTTGTCAAACAAATGGTATGTAACATGTATCTCCATTATTGAATTCATTCTCATGGGCTTATAGTAATGATTACAATAATGCCAAAATCTGATTCTAAATTATTATAGCAAAATCATATGCCTAAAAATTACAATGCTAATTACTAATAGTTGTAAGAGGAACCTAATAATAGTGATGCCCAAGAATGGAATTGAGTCAAACATAAATATTGTAGCATGGCATTGTACATGCATATTATAGCAGCCAATATGTATTCTCCAATTTAAGCACAAATAGAACTCCAAAATGAAGCTCTCCCAAATGCCAAATTTAGTGGATATTTCACCACCTCAAATGGTTGCAATAGTGAAGAGTTGATGCTCTCTAATGGCTGATTGAAATCAAAAATATTAGTTTCTTCTCCCAAGTTTATATCAAATGCAATTCACAATAAATACATGATAAACAATGAAGCTCTCACCTCTATTTATTCTTTTGCTTCACCCTTCTAGAAGGAAATAAAATATTATGTATTTGCATTCTCTAGAAGCTTCCACCTTTCCAATACAATAATTAGTTGTATTTATAGAAAATGCCCTCTCTATAAGCTTCTCCCTTGCAATACAATAATTAATTGTGCTTCTAGAAAATTAAATTAATTAAATATAAAGTCATCTTTTTATTTTAATTTATTTAATTACTTTATAAGAAATTGATTTAATCAATTTCTCCTTATTTTTCCACTTAGCCTTCGAAGAATGTAAAGGCTAAGAACTCCACTGAGATGCTAAAAACATTATGACATTACAATCTACCCTTCCTAAAATTTCTTGTCCTCAAGCAACTTCAAGTCTAGATGTTGAAAAATCTCCTCATTCTCCCATGTCCCATCCTCTACTAGCAATTCCTTCCATTTCACCAAATACTCCCTAATAGTGCACTACCTCAAGTTCCTTTCCCTAAGATCAATGATAGCCTTTAGCACCAATAACAATTTTCCCTCATCATCCAAGGGTGGAAGCATTGTAGAAGGAGCAATATGATGTCCTAGCATCTTCTTGAGGTGTGACACATGAAAAATGTTGTGCACCTTTCTCTCCACCAAAAAATATAACTCATAAGCCACCTCTCCCACTTTCTTGATAATCCTGAATGAACCATAGTATCATGACTTGAGTTTCTTGCACCACTCTTCTTGAGAGTGAATTGATGGTAAGGCTACAACATAAGATACACCTTATCTCTAACCTCAAAAGTCTACTCAGTCCTCTTGTTATCTACATACTACTTCTATTGATTTTGTGTATTGGTTTTATTATCCTTGAGATTTTTAACATTATTTTGACTCTCCTATAACAAATCACCTCCACTAGGTACTCTACTATCACTCAAAATTAGATCCATAAAATTAGGGGCCTCACACCCATATAGGACCATAAAGGGTGACATCTCAATAGACATGTGATATGTGGTATTGTAGAAATACTCATAGAGATGAGTCCACTTTACCCATGCCTTCTAATGCCCTGCTATATAATTTCTAAGATATCCCTCCACCCATTTATTTACTATCTCTATTTGACCATCTGTTTGAGGGTGGTAGCTAGTACTCAGAGTGAGCTCTATTGCACACAACTTGAATAGCTCTTACCAAAAATGACTCATAAACCTATTGTCTTTGTCACTCAAAATGCTCTGAGGTAAGCCATGTAATTTGAATATCTCCTTGAACAACATCTATGTCACCTGTGTAGCAATGTATATAGTAGTGATCCAAAAGAAGTGTGCAAACTTGGTAAGGTGATTCACAACCATAGATATGCAGTCCCTACCCTAGGCTCTAGGTAGTCCTATGATGAAGTCCATAGATAAACATTCCCACTTCCTATTAGGAATCAAAAGTGGCTAAAGTAAACTGGTTGGATAGGAGTGTTCCTACTTGTTTGGTTGGCAGGTGGGACAATCCATAACATATTGAAGTATCTCTAATTTGATCGCTTTCCATGTGAAGCACTCTCTAATCTACTAGTATGTCTTGTAGAAACTAGGATGACCTACCACAGGTGAATCATGAAAAGATTTTAGAACCATTCTCCTCACTATAGAGCCTGGAACCAAAAATATTCACCCTTTGTAAATGATGGTATCATTCACAACGATGTATCTATTGTCTTGAATAGTTCCATCTATGAATTTTGCTATCCATGCATCCTTTGCATACTCTACGAGGATCAAGTGTCTTGAATCCTCTGATATATTGATCAATAAGCTCAAATAGGGCCTACATGATAAAGCATCAGCAACTACATTCTATGTCTCCTTAGATATGTAATATCAAAGTGAAAGGATGGTAACTTGCTCACCCACTTTTGTTGCCTATCATTGAGATCTCACCACCCCAAAAATTATTTTATTCTATTATGGTTAGTTTTCAAACAAAATTTGCTACCTACCAAATATTGTCTGAATATAGCCAAAGCATGCATAACAGCTAACATCTTGTTATCATATATGTTGAAGCTCTACTCTGGCCCTCTTAATTTCATACTCTCATGAGCAATAGGGTGCTTCTCCTACATAAGAACTACTCCAATTCCCTTTGTAGAAGCATCACATTGTAGATCAAAAGGTTTCCTAAAATCTAGTAATGCTAACATTGGACAAGAATTCATCAACTCCTTAAATTTCTCAAAACACTCATGTGCCTCAAGAGTCCACAAGAAAGATCCCTTTCTCATCAAATATATCAAGGGTATTTCATGCTTGGAATATCCATCTAAAAACCTCCTATAGAAACCACATAATCCTAGAAAGCCCCTCAATTGTGTAAGGTTCACCGGTGAAGGCCACTCCGTAATGGCACAATTCTTTTCAGGATCCATGCATATGCCTTCTACACTAATGATGTGACCCAAATACAACAACTCCATCATACCCAAATCACATTTCAATTAATATATCCAACACCATGTCAAGGTGAACCAAGTGCTCCTCCCAAGATCTACTATACACTAAGATACCATCGAAGAAGACAAGTACAAATTTTGTCAATTGAGGATGGAAAACCCTATTCATTGTTTCTTGAAAAGAAGTAGGTGCATTAGTTAGCCCAAGTGGCATAACTACAAACTAAAAATGGCCACAATGACATCTAAAGGTTGTCTTCTTTATGTCCTACTCTCTAACTTTGATCTAGTGATAACTTGATGTCAAATCTATTTTTGAGAAGAAGGAAGCTCCATGAAGCTTATTTATCAACTCATCTATCCTGAGAATGGGGTACCTATTTTTAATTTTCTTCCTATTAAGCACCCTATAATCAATGCACATCCTCAATGTCCCATCCTTCTTCTTCACCAACACCACTGAAGAAGTGAAAGGAGACTTGGTCTAATGTAGCCCATAGAAACTAACTCATTTATGGTTTTTTCAATTTCATCCTTCAACCTCTTTAGACTCCTATAAGGTGTAATCATGATGAGCTTAGCCCCCTCCTCTAACTCAATGATGTGCTCAATAACCCAGTCTAGTGGTCTACCTGGTGGAATGTCACTAAACACCTTAGAGTGTTTAACTCTAAGCTCCTAAAGATTAGGAAGATATTCAATCTTCTGTTATCCATCTTGTGATGGTATTAACATACACTTTGTTGCCCACTCTACCTGATCATGTCAAATCAATCTAGCCATCCACTAGAAAGAGACCATTTTGAGATTAGTGTACTTGATTGCCTTAAAAATCTGTGTCTTCCCATTCACTTTAAACCTCATCTCCATCTCCTTGAGATTAAGAGTGAACTCACCAATATCATGCAACCAACTCATCCCAAGGACTATATATGTATCTCCCATAGGCACAACACAAAAATCTACCTCAAAGGCATATTTATTAACTTCCAATGGGAGTCCAGTGATCTTATGATTACAATTTGGCACATAGCCATCAGCTACCCTCACTCTAATTCCCCCAAACTCAACTATTTGTATGCCATGCTTCTCCACCAACCTAGCATCAATGAGACTATGAGTGGCACTAGTATCGACCAAAGTTATAACTCTCTGTCCAACAAGTAGTCCTCTCATTCAAAATGATCTTTCCTACTTAATACTAGTGAGATGAGCTTCCCTAAGTTGCCCATATCCTTCCCCATCCTTGAACTCCATTTTAAACAAACTTTCAACCTTGTCTTTCTTTTTTTCACCATATATTTCCTCTATATGAGACTACTATTCTGAATTATCTAATTTTGATTCCTCATAGATTGCCCACATAACTCTATTAGCCTTGCCCTTTGGTCTAAGAGGATAGTCATGGTTTGCATCATAGGGTCCCTTATAGTAGAAACATAATTTTTTCTTCCTCAAATCATTTAATGTTTCCCTATCAAAAGGTGTTGGAGTTTTATCTTTAGAATAATTTTTAAAATCAATCCTCTCTGGTTTTTTATAAAATGGTTTATTATCATTACTAGAAGATGCTCCTTTGGACTAAAATTTTTTTGTTGGGACTATATGTTCCATACTTATTGCATTTTTCATAGCTTCCTATAAAGAAATGGGATCAAATTCCTTTATCCAACCTCTCAATGGTTTGGATAGGCCCTCAATGAAAAGAAATATCAATCTACGGTCTAAAATGTTTGGTCGCATGACTGCCAATTGCTGAAATTCACCAATGAAATACTCAAAGTTGCCTATTTGTTTCAGCTGTGCTAATTCCTAGAAGTAAACCTCTAGATCTTTCTTATCAAATATTTCAACCAACCTATCCACAAAGTCCTCATACTCTATCATTTGATTATGGTAAAGTGTTACCATACCATGGTACCACCAATCATGTGCTACTCCCTGCAAATGCAAAGTGGAGTATTTGATAGATTCAATATTTTTCATTGGCCTTAGTGCCAATAATGTGTCAAACTTATGAATATAAACTTGAGCTGTAATCTTACCATCCCATCAAATATAGGCATAGTAAGCTTTCCTATAGCCCTCTTCAACTCACTATTTTGACCCCTAGGCCTCCTATCCTATTTGAGTGTCCTATAATTTTCTCTCCTCTAATTTAAAATGTGTTCAAAGGTCATCCTCTCCTCAACTTGAGAAGCTAATAATTCCCATTCATCATTTGTAGCCATAAGGACATCTACAGATGTCTCATCCTCAACTTCCTCTATTGGTTCATGTACTAGTTCCTTTCTAACAAAGGTAGGATGTGTGGGCCTATCTTCTATTTTGGAAAGAGTTCTATGAGCTCTAGGTGATCTCATTGCACTCCTATTATCCCCTTGTTCTTGTTTCTATCTATCCTATGGGTTCATGCATTCAACCATGGTGGTGAGTGCCTACAAAGCTTGTTCCATTTGATCTTGTCCTATAACCATTGCTCTAAAGAATTCTTTTATTTCTTGATCCTCGTTCCTATTGTCCCTTGGTAGACTATGCTCTTGCCTATCACCCATGTTGTTTTGTTTCCTATCAAAATATTTTTCCCTATCAACAAAGCTCACCTAAAAGTGACAAATCTGTGAGAGCCAACCCCAGGTGACTTGAAATTGCTAAACCCTCAGGATGGTAGGATTTAGCTCTAATACCAATTCAATATCCCTTGCCCAAACTAACTGATTTTAGCTCAAGGAATATTTTCAAACACTTGTATGTTGCCTCTCAATGCTAAGAAATTTAGAATGTTTGCAAATGATATTACAATGCCTCTTACAATGAACTAATATGCAAGTGTAGTTCTTTTGACCTATTTTCAATGCATATACATGGAAACTAGATATGGAATGCATACATACAGACAATTGACATACAACTATTATGCTAATCATATATGTTATTACATGGACATTTTGTCAAACAAATGGTATGCAACATGTATCTCCATTATTGAATTCATTCTCATGGGCTTACAATAACGATTATAGTAATGCCAAAATATGATTCTGAATTATAACAACAAAATCACATGCCTAAAATTTGCAATGCTAATTACTAATAGTTGCAAGGGGAACTTGATAATAGCAATGCCCAAGAATGGAATTGAGTCAAACATAAATATTGTAGTGCAACATTGTGCATGCATACTATTATTAGCCAATATGCATTCTCCAATTTAAGCACAAATAGAACTCTAGAATGAAGCTCTCTCAAATGCCAAATTCAATGGCTATTTCACTAGCTCAAATGGTTGCAATAGTGAAGAGTTGACGTTTTTCAATGGCTAACTGAAAATCAGAAATCTTAGTTTCTTCTTCAAAGTTTATATCAAATGCAATTCACAATAATCAGAAGATAAACAATGAAGCTCTCACCTCTATTTATTGTTTTCCTTCACCCTTCTAGAAGGAATACAATATTCTTTAATTGCATTCTTTGGAAGCTTCCCCCTTTCCAATACAATAATTAGTTATATTTCTAGAAAATGCACTTTCTAGAAGCTTCTCCCTTGCAATATAGTAATTAATTGTGCTTCTAGAAAATTCAATTAATTAAATATAAAGCCATCTTTTTATTTTTATTTATTTAATGAATTTATAAGAAATTAATTTAATCAATTTCTCCTTATTTCTCCACTTAGCCTTTGAAGAATGTAAAGGCTAAAAACTCCACAAAGATGCTAAAAAGATGATGACATTACAGAGCCTCAACATCCTCATGGTGATCTTCTCCCTCTTATTCACTAGTATCATCCTTGATATCCATGCATTCTACCTCCTCATTCGTATCATTTATAGGAGATTTAAAAGAAGAAGTAAGATGAGAATCCTCATCATGATCATCATCTTTAGTATCCATCCATTCTTTTTTATCTCGTACTTTACAATCAAATGTAGCTAGGGTTTTTTAGGAGTAACAGGGAAATTGATGGCACCCACATACTTAAATCTCCTTTTCCCTTTTTCTTATTTAGTACTGATAGACTTATTGATGACATCAAGTGATAAGATAGACTAAAAGATAAGGTAGATACTCCATTCTAAATGAACTTATGGGCTTTACTTTTATGTTCCTTATTGTTGTTGTTAAGAGAGCACACAATATATTGAATAAAAGACATATACATTTTATGTCTAACATGATTTAAAAGAATAAAATGGTATCTATCAAGCCTTTTATAATGACCATCATGTCATTTCCAAACTACGAGGGCAAAAACACACAAACTATTATTATGATTTTTTATTTTTATTTTCTAATTTTAATAATTATTATAATACTCACGTTTGATAAGTTTTGCGATCACAGTTTAAGTAAAGGTTCTCTACGTTACGTCTTAAGATTTTAAACATGAAGACGATAACATCATTAAAATTTTTAAACTTTCGTTATTAGATTAATATCGATAAAATTATGATATTACATTAACTTATAATGATATGCAATAAAAATTACTTAAATAACAATGTACATGAATTCAGATTTAAAATTACTTGCAATATCAAATTAATCAAACATACATTAAAACTTACTTAAATAGACAATTAATCGATAAATTTAATCTACTTAATGGTAAAATAAAACAATTAGATTACATTTAAATTAAAACTAACTAAATTAGTATTTACAAAATTAAACATAACTATGTAACTAGAAATTATTAACAATTAACAACAGAAGTCCTTAACAAAACATAAAATAACCTTAAAACTTTATTAAATTAAACTAATTATACTTTAACAATATATAGAAAAAACTAGACTAAACTAACATGCTAAAAAATTAAATAACTTAAAACTAAAGATAAAATATACTAATTAAAATTAACTCTAAACTAAACTAAGCCATATTTTAAATTTAATTCTACTCTCAACAAACTAAACTAACATAATATCCTAACACAACTATAAAACTACTAACTAAACCTACCTACTAACTAACACCTAACCCCTAGAAAACACATACACCAACTACTCCTCAGATCCTACCCTACTCCCATGTCAAATCGACCCCAAAATGGAGCGCTTACCTAAGACCAAGGGAGAATAACATAGCAAAGTTAAACACCATGTACTTTAAACTTTCCTGCCAACAAAACTGATGCCAACCCATCACCCTAAACATTCTTACCACAAGTACGTGAGTGCTTCCCAAGTACACTGACCTGCGTCAGTGATAGGCCCCTCCCCCACACTCACATGTCTTGGGTGAGAACCGAGATGGCCGCCCAAGGGGAAAAGCAAACTTGCTTTAAAAACTTAACAAATTTAAACACTAAACTCTAATACCAAAGTCAATGTGAGTTATGAAAGGGCAGGGGTGAATGACGTCATTCTCATGATGACAAAAGACTTTGAAAAATTAAACCCCCCCCCCCCCTTTCTATCAAATCTCAAACTGACGCCCAAGGGGAAAGCTAGACATTGATGACATAAAGTTTCTTAGGTAAGTTAGGATATTTGTTATATTGAAATTTTATTTTTCTTAAATTTCTTTGTTTCTTCCATTATTATATTTAGTATAAAACAAACAATATTCACAAAACAATAAGATAATAAGAGAATCTAATAGATTCTCTGTCTCAAGGGGAAGCATTTAAATTGCTCCCCATACAAAATCCAGAGAGTTTTTTTGCTCTCTTGGCACATTTTTTTTTGTCTTATATTTTTCTAAGTAAGAATTTTGAAGTTGATTATTAACTAGGAGGGGGTTATATATATATATTTTTAAGGTAAATCTATGAAGACTACTTACAAATTAATAAATCAAGAGATTTAATTATCCATATAAACCACAATGCAAGAATTGATCTAATTCCAATAATCACAGAAATTGAACTTTCCTTCTTAATACACTTTCTTATCACATCTAAAATAGATTAACCAAGGACTAAATTCGTCATTCAATTCACACCAAATTTCATGTAGGAGCATTCACGGATCATACTTTGATCAATATCCTTCCATCACTTATACAAGGGAGTAGAATTGAATGGATTTAAACATGGTGTTAATAATCTTGTCACAATAATACTTGATTAATTTGATCTTCTAAATAACTTGGATTAAACTAAATCAACCTTAACCATTATCCTTTCCCCAACATAGTTTTTCACATATATAATACAAGGAATACTAGAAAAATTTGCCTAATTAAAATCATATCATCATAATTCCATCCTATTTTGATATGCATCCATTCAATTCAAAATTTATGATTAAATCAAATGACAAGCAATTATACTTAACACCAATTTTATTGGCCAACCTGATTCAAAGGCTCAGCCGGGAAAGAATCAGGAAGAAAACCTGGCTTCGTTGCCAATCCAACAAAGTTTTGAGATACAACTTACATAGGATTCAATCCTGAATTACAACACTTAAATGAAATTTCCTTCATGACCCTCAACAAGGGTTCCACATCCAATTTTGCAATACATTTCTAGAACCATGGAGGGAATAGAATCTAATCAGGTGACAACAAGAAAAAACATAACTAAGAACAATTCAAAACATGCATATTCATACAAGTTTTCTTCACAATGAGATCCACAATGAATCAACACTAGGGAAAGGTGGATTCTTCCAACTAGGAGAAGTCAAGCACAACACCAAATCAGATGCCCAATCAGGGCTATTAACCAAGAACTTTTGTTCTGTCATTTAAACATGCCATACTCATACTAGGTTTGTGCTAATGGGTAGGGGCCCATAACACCCTACCCTTTCTCCCTCTTCTCATCCTGAGAAGAGACTCTACACTGGTTGGAGTCCAACAAAATAGACCTTTCCCAAAATTGGTCACTTCTGCCCTCTCCAAGGGTGAGTAATACCAAAACACCCATGCAAGGAAAATCTCAAAAATTGCAAACATAAACATGAAAGAAAAACAACCAAAATAACATGGTTTTCAAATCTTCCCAACATACCCACAAACATACAAACATTGAAACAACAACAAGGCAGCATGAGCATGAAACAACCATGAAAACTGAATAAGGGAGATGAGAATTTCCTACCTTCACAAAGAGGTAATAGTGAAGAACAAGTTTGAGTAGAGTTTCCACTTCCTTCCTTCAACCTTTAAAAGCTTCTCTCTAAATGTAGAGATTGGGTAACAACCTCCACTAGTCCAACAAAGGCCTCTAAAATAAGCCTCAAACTCAACCACCAAAGGGGATCAATAACTTCTCCCACCCACTAGCAATTCTAGAAACTCCTAACTCTACCCTCACTATGGTTAGACACTAAAAGGAGGTGGGGTAAGACAACTCATGATAACCACAAGCAATTTTCGCACAAAGGCAAAAAGGGACTTTTTGAGTGATCTCCAAAGTCAACAAAAGGGGCTTAGGGGTTGGAAAAGACCCCTAACCCATACCTATACTCCTTGGGTATAATTATTCCATGATTTAAAGCCTTAGAAAAAAGTTTAGAGCCAAACAAAAGCTAGGAAATAAATTAAGACCAACTAACAATTCTAACAATGCAGATTAAGCACTAATCTGGATTAGGGATGACTAACCCCGATTAAGAACTCAATTAGAAAACTGACACTAACTTACATTGACTTAGGTCCAAAGGTAACACAACTAATCCTAATTTGGCATACTGAAGAACATAACCAATTTACGAGTGTCAAGTGACACTAAAAGAACATAATTACTAGACATTCACATTTACTGAGCACATAAGGATACATAGATACATCTCAATTTAAAATACTTGAACTATGAACAACAAGGTTTCCAAAATTAACACATAGAGATCATTTCTATTCCTTCGTCGATTTCCTGGGCTAAAATATCTGCACACTCATTGCACACATCAGTAGTCCCAAAAATCACATGTACATATATACGTATCAGAAATTTACATAAATTGAAACATACATCAATCAGGGTTTCTTTCATCCTACTTAATTCTTAACCAATTAAAATATCTGAACCAAAATATCAATCCTACATTACTGATTTCATCAACATACATATATATGAAACATTAAATGACAATCATCAAATATATCTGAAAATAACATCACACTACATGAATTAATAAAGTATGTTCTAAGCATCAGATAATGTCTCGACATCTTGAGTCGTGAGTATCAAAATGATAAAGTAACAACTAAGGCTACAAAGGGTCGGGGCGAGGCCTCACACATCAATAATGATATATTCTATAAGGGATATTAAAATTGTTGAAATTGATGAGAGATCAACCACACATCTCCCAAGAATCACTTGCATCCAAACACCAGTCACAAAAAAGAGAAAAGAAAAAGATATGGAGGCTGGAATTCATAGATCCAAAGATGAGACATTCTTGGTGTGAAAAAGAGAGATTTCTATTATCAAAAGTAAATAAATAAATTAAAAAGAGATCAATCCTTATAAAAGGATATCAAAACCATAACAAGTAACTAACCTAGGTTGCATAATAATAATTAATAAAAGAATTAATTATTATATGCCTCAAATTTAGCTTAAGTAAACTAGAGATAATAAGTGACTTAATAATTAAATTAATATAATTTACTTAATAAGAAAATGATTTATTACTCTAACACCCCCCTTAAGATAAACCTAGGGAGTAGCTAAAAACATAGAAACTACTATTGAATGGAATTTTGGGTTCTGACAAGAAAGCCTAATGAGATACCCAAGCACAACCAAATATCTAAACATAGAAGAAATAGAGAAAACCACATGGGGAAAAACCTACTCCAAAAAGAGGTGGAAAGAATGTTCTAGAAGATAGGAACACAAGATGATCATGAAGAATGCCACTAAAGCATGAAGCTACAAACACTACCAAGCTACTAATTTGAAGAACCTCCATTGTATAGAACATGACCAAGTAGAGAAGACTAAGGCTGAAGAGTTGATCAATAGAAGATGGAAGGTATCTTGATGGCCTCCAAAAATAGGAATGAAACAATGTCTATATGGTAAATGATCCATCTCACCAAAATGCATAGGTATCCAACCACTATAATTTTTTAGTACATAGGATCAAATACTGAATACATAGCTCACTCTTTTGAACCAAGAAAGAAATAGAACCAACATAATCCCCCTATAATGCTGAGAGGTAAGACATGTACACTGAAACTAAATGCAACATCTCATATAGAAAGAAGAATAAGGAACATTGAGAGTGTAAAATAAGTACAAACACATATAATGGTACATGTCATTAACATATCATGAGACTAATGTCATGGAAGGAACACTCACTTAACAAAGGAAGATGGTGAACATGGGCAACATGAAACCCCCAAGGCATTTTATAATATAGTGTGAGTATAACAAAATGCAAAGATGTGAAAGATCCTAAAATACAATAGAGTGGCACTTTATCTTAGTGTGTTTGCAAAAATACTACGAAAGGATGTCAACAAAGATTAGAAGAGACAAATTGAAGAAAATATAATCAATCCCCTAACTTGAATCAACCAAGATATCCACCAAAATTCAAATAGAAAAAAATTGAATGGGATGTGCCTAGAAGAGAATTTGGTGAATAGAATGTCTCAAGATATGTCTCCTAGAGTGAAAAATAGAAGGCTGACTTTGACAACCAAAATATGCCAGCAAAAAACATCAAAAGTCCAAATAAACTGCACCATTGGAATAGGCTCTAATACCATGTTGAAGTTTATTAGAGATCAACTCCACAACTACATCAACTTTAATAGCTCCCAAGAATCACCTACATGCAAACACATGTCACAAAAAGAGAGAAGAAAAAACTATGGAGGGTAGAATTCACAGATCTAAAGATGAGACACTTTTGATGAGCAAAAATAGAGATTTTTATTATCAAAAGTGAATGAATAAATTACAAAGAGATCAATCATTATAAAATGAGATCAATACCCTAAGAGGTAACTAACCTAGATTGCATGATAATAATTAATAAAACAATTAATTATTATATGCCTAAAGTTTAGCTTTAGTAAACTAGAGATAATAAGAGACTTAATCATTAAATTAATAAGAAAATACTTTATTACTCTAACATCCCCCCCTTAATATAAATTGAAGTAGCTAAAAACCTAGAAGCTGTTGTTGAAAGGAAATTTGTGTTCTGATAGTAAATCCTGATAAGGTACCCAAGCACAACCAAATCTTGAAAAAAGGAGAAATAAAGAAAACCACATGGGAAAAACACTACTCCAAAAAGAGATGGAAAGAATGTTCTAGAAGATAGGAACAAAAGATGATCACGAAGAACACCACTAAAACATGAAGCTACAAACATTGCCAAACTACTAATATGAAGAACCTCCACTATATAGAACATGACCAGGTAGAGAAGACTAAGTCTAAAGAGTTGATCAATTGAAGATGGAAGGTATCTTCATGGCATCCATGAATAGAAATGAAAGAATTTCTATATGGTAAATGATCCATCTCACCAAAATGCATAGGTATCCAACCACTATAATCACCTAGTGCATAGGATCCAATACTAAGTATATATCTCACTCCATCAAACCAAGAAAGGAATAGAACCAACATAACTTTCTTGGAATAAGATTAATTTATTTGATGCCAAAACAACCAGTAACTTTCACAATTATATTACACTCAACATCATTTTTAGGGAAGATCTTAATGGTCCTATGAGAGACTTTTCTACCCCTAAAAGGTTTCATACATCAATTTTGTAGACACATAATCTTGATAATGAGCTCATCATTCAGTGCAATCTTCTTGCTACACAAAACCAAATATCTATCATGCCAACTATTTGTATACTTTCTAGTAATGTGGACATCAATACTATGAAGCCTCAAAATCTAGGGAATAATACCCCCCTTCATTAGCATATTCCAAACATTTGGTTCCTTCCACTTATCACAATTAGGTGGATCCTAATGTTTGAGATATCCTCCCATGGCTTTAGATTTGTAACGACAATAAACTATTTTAAAAAATCTTTCATGGAGGCTATAGGAAATGAAAACCCAAAAAAATCATGTTGCTAATTAATTTCCTTAATGACATCTCATTTTCTCAGGTGATTAATTAAAAATCTAAAAATCCCAAGCTACATTTAATTGTTATCATTATTTAGTTATGTGAAAGAACCCCCACTTTAGTATTAGTGGTTATTAAATCTTATGAGGGACAAAAAATTCATTTTCAAATCTCTTTTCCCTTTCCAAGTAATCATTACATATGATTTGATTCCCAAGTTAGAAAACACATTGACCATTGGGTTTCCTTCTATATGTACATGTGTGCAAATGTGTCTTTGTGGTTTTAGATTTGGATTTGTGAGACCATGAATAAGCGATTTTTACTCTTAATAAAAACCTTTTCATGAGGGTAATCAGATAGAATATAGGAGTAAGTGCACCAATATGGTGTACAAAAAGGGGAGTATAAATGGACACTCTTTTTTGGAAATTAGGTAAACTTGGACAATATGTTTGAGGGTCATCCACTCACAATGACAAGGTGTGTAAAATATATAAATTATAGTAACTACTTTCTAACCTACAAGAGTTTTTCAAAATTTGTAAGATTAGGTGGGTCAAAATCCATCCACATGAAAAATAGTACCTAATGTTTTTAGAAAACATAACATAGTTGTGTTCGTGTGCAACACAAAAGGCATTGTTATATTTAATATTTTGCAAATCCCTTTGGTATGATGATAGCTAAGAGTCATATCTATAAGTTATGTATTTTTGAATAATTTTTTGATGAGTATTTTACTTATCCTAAATTATTAAACTAACTACATCTTGAGATTTGGTAGAAAAATAATATGTAATTTATTTTAAATTTGGTTAAATATGTCAAAAGTTTTAAAAAAATGGTAGACATGTTCCTGTGAGAAATGTCAAGGCATTGGTATAAGTAATTAAATTTTTTAATGTTAATAATGTCAAAAAATATAAAATTTATATGGATAGAAAGATAAGAAGACATGTAAGACTATGGTGGTTATTTCTGAGATACCCACTTTACCATTAGAAAAACTAAAGAACGCATAGATGAGAATTCATCCTAGAAGATGAAAAAATGTCTAAAGGAAGACAATGGAGGAAAAATAGTCTCCCGAGCCTTTGGATCATTTCCCTTAGCTATCACCAAGCCATAACCCAATTGTGTTTTTTGGATTCAAATAAGTGATCACGTTATGAAAATAAAAAAATGCATCCAAAACCCAATGGGGTATTGAAGAAGTAAAATTTACTTACTCAAAACTCAATTGAGTTTTGAAGAACTTAAAGTAGGCTTTACTCTAGATGCCATAACTTTCACATATAGAGTTTGATTGACTCTATTCAAAATGAGTTGAAAAGATATTGAAGAGCTCTAAAACATCATATAGATAAATAAATCATATGACATCAAAGTTTTATTTACGATAAATTTGAATTAAGCATAGTCTAAAATAAGTAGTAATTATTTTCTAAATACACACAATAGGAAAACAAAAATGATAATGTATTTGGGATTTTCTCTCAAATAAACACACTCACTCATTCACTAAATAAATTCTAAGATATCACTCTCCTAAATCCTTGTTGGAATTCACAAGTTGGAAAGATACTTCTAAGGGGGAGGGCGGGGGGTGATGAATAAGAAGTTCCAAACTTTTAACTTCTAAATTTTTTTTAACTCAAATCAATCACATGTATCTAACACATCTAATTAACATAAAAGTAAAGACATGCATGAAAATAGATAATACAAGATTTGATCACCCAGAAACCCTCCAAAATGAGAAGGTAAAACTAGGGTGGGGATAACACCCACAACTTATCACTGCAGCAATATGTAACTTGTCAAGGTTAAAAAGTTTGACCATCATCAATGATTTTCCCTATGAAAGGTCTACCCTATTAAAGGCTCTACACCCTGTTAAAAGTGACCTATCTAAAGGATTTACAAATATTCACTTGTAATGTCACGCTATTAAAGGAGTTACAACATGGTTGTTAAACCAACCTATCTTCATAGGATTTTCATTCTCCTAATAAAATGGTTATAAAGTATAGTAGAATGTGTTGACCTAATAAATTACAATCTTCAATTGCTAATCTTAGATCCTTGTTTTGTCCAATCTTATTTGATCCTTCTTGATCTAATATAATTATGTTTGAAGTGTTGATACTCTATTCTAATCAACTTGATTCTACAATGTTCTTCTTCCTCTAAGTCCTCATACTCGATTAACTTCACTAGCATTCTCTCCTTACATTCACATATCATCCATACACTCTCTCACTCTCTGAATTATGGGGTCTCGACCTAGTTAAAAAGGTTTCATGACTTAGGGTTAGGTATGAATCTACGATTGACATTCATCCATCTTTCTCGCTCAATCCCTTCCATTTTTTTGATTGGTTGCGTGTTGATTTCATAAGGAATTAAAAAGAATCAATCTTATATTTAAGATCCTTTGAGATTCATCTTAAGTCAGCTCAAAAATGGTTTACATTTGAGTTTGTGAGGGCACAAACTCTTATGCTAATTTTTGTTAGAATCTAAAAAGATTAACAACACAGAAAACTAGTGCAAAGAGTAAATATCTAAACTATGAATGCAAATGATACAAAATCAAAATAGCATCATAGAGTTAGTCTCCAAGAGAGTAATGCAAATGCTGGAAGCAAAATAGCATTAAGAGGATGCAAAAATAAGAGATGCAAATACAAGCTAGGTAGCATGCTTATATAGGCTAGGAAGAGGGAGGAGGTGGCAACACCAACCAATGAGGAGCAACCATCTATCGGACTAAAGATAGCAAAGTATCTTTCCAAGATAGCTAATGGATGCTCACATGTAGGAAGGTGACACCTCACAACCATTCACCTAATAAGACATGCTTTATTAACCTAAGTGAGATTATTAAAAGTGTAGGAAAAATAAAAAACTACACTAACACCCCCCCCCCCCCCCCCCCCCATAAGTGAAGCTTAGATAGATGTAGAAATGGGTCTTGGAAAGTCAAGCCTGATGAGGTACCCATGTACATAAAATTCCCCCAAAAGAGAGAGAAAAGAGACTCCCCAAAGAAAATTAGGACTCCAAGTGAGAGGAAGCAGCCTCCCCAAAAGATGAAGCATCCCATACCCCCAATAGAGCTTGCAAATTTTTTCTGGTAGATCCACTTACATCGAACAATTTTTCTTCCCTTAGAAAAAGGGACAAGATCCCAAGTGTGGTTCCTCATCAAGGAACTATACTCTTCCTGCATAGCTATATCCCACTTAGAAATACCAGAAGCCTCATGAAAGGACTGTGGATTTGAGGCAGTAGCAATGAAGATATGTAGAGCATCCTAGAATTGTGAACGAATCTGCTTGGTGTCTGATGGATCTCCAACCCAATCACCTACAAACTGCAAGGTCTGTCTAGCCCAAAGTGGACCAAAAGATGGAGAATCTAGAGGAGAATCATCAACCTGTGAATGATGACTAGGAGAGGAAGGAGGTGAGTCCTCTGAATAACTCTCTGCATCAAAAGTGGAGGTAGAAGATTGCTCAAGTGAATATGACCCATTAGAAAATCTATCATGTATTCCAAGTGACTCCAATGTCAAAGTAGAAGGCAACCCTATGACCATGCTCTGCTGGTTAAGCTGATGCAAGTAGTGGAAGTTAAGATGGCCAAACTGCTCATGCCATAATCTGCTCACATCATTAGAGTGAGTGAGTGAAATAGTTAAAAGAGGATCATGAATAAAGTGAGAAAACATATAGAGTCTTGACTGATGATCTGCTCTCCCAACTGCAACTGTAGAATCATTGTGCAACTCACGTATCTCCACTGAATTAGGAGTGAACTCAACCCACTTGCCTAAACCTGTGTGAGTGATCTGGTGTACTGATAGGAGATTAGTTGACAATGAGGGTACACAAAGAACATCATGAAATGTGTCATCCCCCACATCAATAGACCCCCTCCCACACACCTCAACAAGAGTTTTATCACCCATCAAAATAGAAGGCATAGTACATAGCTCCAAGGATGCAAGTTCTTCCTTAGATGAAGCCATGTGGTGTGAAGCACCTGAATCAAGAACCCAAGTGGATGGTGAGGAAGAAACTGCAAAAACGGCCTTGCCCTTTCCTTTCCCCTTGCTATTTTCTTTTTCCTTGTTAGACCCTTCATTAGAACTTTGTTTGATAGACTCAGGAACATTGATATTATTCTTCTCAAGAATGTATCTCAAGTGATCAAGTTATTTCTGCAAACATTTATGTTCATCATGACCAGATCTTTTACAATAGGCACATTTGACATTTTTTTTCTTAGGCTTATCGCCCTTGGAAGATGGTGTATCAATAGTTTCTTTTGAAGAAACCGATATCTGATCCTTCTTCTCCTCGCTATTCTTTTGTTTCTTGTCCTTACTATTGTTGTTACTACTTTTTCCTTGTTGTTCTTTTGTGTCTTGGCTAGCAACCAAGGCATGTGACTTAGAGGACTTAAGAGTGCACATCTGGATTAGCTTGTCTTGTTCTTGAGTGAGATTGATAGAAAAATCATCTAAAGATGGCATGGTGAATTGAGTACCAAGTACACCCTTAGTAGCATAGAAGGTAGAGACAAACACAAAATATTCTGAACTTAGCTTAGAGAGAATACTAAGAATCAGTTGTTCATCTTTCTTTTCAATTCCACATTGTTTTAACTGCAGCCTTAGTGATTTTAATTTTGTGAACAAATCTTGGATTGTGTTGAAATTTCCTAGACTTAAACTAATTAATTCATTTTCCAACATATGACCCCTCATTGAATCTTGTGTGCCAAATAGTGTCTCTAGCTTTTTCCATACTTCATTTGGTGCATCCAAAGACTCAATGTGAAATAGCAAGTCAGAAGAAACAGACAAACACAATATTCCATATGCCTCATCACATTTGTTAAACCACTTAGGCTTGTCTTCATCTTTAACAGGTTCAGTTTCAAGTCCCATAGTTATCCTATTTAATCCAGCTTTCTTTAAGTGAATTTTCATGCGTGATTTCCACTCAAAGTAATTGTATGGAGTTAGGATGGGCATATTTTTTTGATCCATGATGAATAAATGCAGAGAAGAAATGCTAAAAAGAAGAGAACCCAGCCACGACAATGCCCCCCCCCCCCCCTTTTTACTCAATCAAAGAACCCTCCCCCAAAGAAATATGATTTGGCACTTTATTTTAGTGCGTTTACAACTACCACTAGAAAGAAATACTTAGTGGTCTTGATTTCAATGCATTACAAACCCTCATGAAGAGCATATGCTAGAAGTAAAACTTGGGCACAATAATCAAGAAAAAAATAGCACCACTACGATCTACTCAAAAAATCATGCACTTTCAAAAAAAGAATTGCCTCGATACGAGGTCGTATGAGAAAGTTATGATCCTCCGAAGTTTTCAAAGTGAGAACTATGCACAATCACAGCTGAGAATCTGCAATTTTTGAAGAATTCATGCATGAAAAAAAAAAAAAAACTCCACTAGTGGATAGAGCACAAAAAAATAGCCAAGTTCATAATAAGAATCATCAAAATCAGAGTCTGTATGAGCAAGAACGAGACATTTGAAAACTGCGTTCAAATCTACGACTGCCAATGGAGAGGGGTATGGCTGTAGCTTTGCATGCTTGATTTTGCAAAATATATAGCTTGCATGCAAAATCTAAAAGATATCCATATAGTTTTTCAGTGTTGCGAACAAAACCCAGAAAGCATTTTTCTTGTTGATGTACAGTAGATGTTGTTGTAGTGTAAATTAGATGCCTTTAACAGTAAAAAATGGCTCCAAAAATCAAAAAATGACCCCAGCAACCAGAATATGTCATAAAAATGTTGGATCAGCTTCTTAAGTCCATCAATGGAATGCTGGAACCTGCAATACTGATTGAAAACTCCAAATATGCAAGTTGGTTGTCAGATTTGAGATTGAAAACCCTAGAGAAAAATTATTTTTGTCAAAACTTTTCTGATTCTCAGGATCATCCAAAGATGCAAGAGAAGAGCATACTTCATTTTTCAAAAAACTACAATAAATTTTATTAGCCCCCCCTCCCCCCCCCCCCCCCTCGAATCTCTCAAATAAGGGAACTAAAATCTACTCTTGCACATAGAAAAGCTCTGATACCATGTTAGAATCTGAAAAGATTAACAACCCAAAAAATTAGTGCAAAGAGTAAATATCTAAACTATGAATGCAAATGATATAAAATCAAAATAGCATCATAGAGTTAGACTCCAAGAGAGTAATGCAAATGCTGGAAGCAAAATATCATTAAGAGGATGCAAAAATAAGAGATGCAAATATAAGCTAGGTAGCATGCCTATATAGGCTAGGAAGAGGGAGGAGGTGGCAACAACAACCAATGAGGAGCAACCATCTATCAGACTAAAGATAGAAAAGTATCTTTCCAAGATAGCTAATGGATGCTCACATGTAGTAAGGTGACACCTCACAACCATTCACCTAATAAGACATGCTTTATTAACCTAAGAAAGATTATTAAAAGTGTAGGGAAAACCTAGCAAAATAGGAAAAATAAAAAACTACACTAACAATTTTGTATTACTCAACATTTAGTGATTTCTGATGCTTGACACATATAGGAATTCTTTCTTGCTTAGCTCCTATAGAAATTTGTCTTGCTTGACACCTATAGTTGTTGTGTTATGCTTGGCAACTATAGTTTACTTGACACATATACTAGCTTGGCATCTATTAGTCACTTGGCATCTAAATGACTCTGCACCTATTGAATTTATGGCTCAACACATACTATAGCTCGACATCTATATTATACTTGGCATCAACTTAGAAATTTCTTAAGTGTGTTGACACTCAAATTGTCAAAACCAATCTAAGACCAACAATCTCCCCCTTTTACACAAGTGTGAAAAATACTTAACTAAACATTATGAATATGAAATCTATGAGTATAATATACATCTTGTTCAACATATGTTAAGAATTTTTAAAACTTGTTGAAAATTTTGTAGAAGACTATATACCTTAAAACTTGTAACTCCCCCTGAGCTGATGTGCCATTTTTGTATCCAAAACTCCTTATGCTAGATTTGTCTCATGCTAATTATTTTGATACTCTATACCTCTACCTTGTCATTCCTTCCCTTGTCTGCCCTATTCTATCTACTCTATTTTTGCTACCCCTTTTATACATCTTCCCTTGCAGTTTTTGCAACCTTTTGGCTTTATCTCCTTATCTCTCCCTTAGTTTTATCTACTCAAAACTCAAAATTTTATTATCTCCCCTTTTTGGGTATCTTAAATTATTATCTACCTCAAAATGTATTATCTCCCCCTTTTTGACACTTATGTCAAAGGGTTCTATGCATTAATTGAATACTTAGCCAAAAAGAATTTGTTTACCTCCATAATGATCTTTAGAGTAGTATCCCAATTATCTAGTACAATTTCTAGTGCTTTAAGCTAGATGGCCATCTCTACTGCAAGGTGTACTAGGCCTTCCAATGTAGAAATATTGGGATCTTTCTTCAAGACATTCTCTACATAGGCTAGTTCTCTATGCAAAACTTCCATGTGAGGGGTTGTAGTAGATTAAATTTGTATTAGGTTGACCTTAGTGTTTGCCTCATCTGCTATGAGTGTAGCTAATTCCTTTTGTGTGTGAAGTGTTGTAGAAAAATGCTTCTCACTTTGAGCTAGATCATTTGGTAGCTACATGCTAGATACTTTAAGATTCCTCTCCAAGCTCAATATTCTCTAGCTAGTCTCTTGTGTGAAGTATGAGGAATCACATAGTTTGGAGTACAATGAGAATATATTCTCAAGTACTACTTTTACCTTCTCTATCTTATTTGCTACTTGAGAAAGTGCTATCTCACTAGATATTTTCTCATTTACCTTCATTTGGAATTTCTTTTCAGTCCATTCAAGAAATTTGGAATTGGTGTCTAGGTCTTCATTTTGCACCTAGTCCACTATGTTGGATAATTGCTCCATTATGGGCTTTGTCTCATTAGGTACTTGCAAGCTGAATGCATTTAGAAAGATGTCCTTAATTTTTATCAATTCTTTCCTTTGCCTATACTCATTCCTAATTATCTCTTATTTCTTCTTCTTTTCTAGTGTCTCTTGTACTTCATTAATCTGATCAATATTCATAGTTGTATAGTCATATCTTATAATGACTATCTCCTTATCAAGTGTAGGGTCTCCATAGTGAAGTACCCTTGCTACCTTGGTAGAGCTCAAGCCTGGTGCTAATATTTGTAGTGGTACTACATCTGTGCTTAGCTATTGTGTTGTTCTAGTGAGAGTCCTTGTAGTAGGTAAATTTATCAATGTTTGAATTGCCTCTTGTTCCTTTTCCTTAGGGCTCTCTTCCCTGTCCTCTTTACTTCTACCTTGATCAATTATAGTGATTTGAGGGAGTGCACCTTGAATTTGTGTTGTAGGAATAGAGATATCCTTCTATCCTATTTTCTCCTTTGCTTGCTCCTCAATAGTTGAAGTCACTATGACTATGGTGTCAACCATAGAAGATGAGTCTTGTGTTGCCTACTCTTGTGATTGTACACTTGTAGCTATTGGAGTATGTGAAGGTGCTTCTTATGGATTCACCTTCTCCTTTGTAATCTCAGCTACAACTTTTTGAAGTTCCTCCACACTCACCAAGACTGGATTGGTGCATAGTTGTGATTGTAAACTAGTCTGGCGAAGGATCTTTCTAAGATCCTCTATAGTCAATGGGTTTATGTTTTGACTAGCAGTGTCAGGAATATCCTTTACAATTACTGACTCTACAAGTGTGGGTGTTACATGTGGAGGACTAGGTGGTGGCAATTGTGTGTCTTGCACACTTTGTTCCTATTGCTGCTCCTCAATAGTTTCCATGTCAACCTTTTGTGTGTCTTTCTCCACTGTAACATCTTCCTTATCTTCTTCTTCCTCCTTATCATTATCCTCTTCCTCATCATTGTTTCTTCCCTCAAAGGGATCTTCTTGTCCTTCCTTTATAGTTGTGAGCCCATAAATTACTTTACACATTAGAGTGGACTTCTTCACAAAATCTTCGATTTTATTCTACAATATGCTGAAGGCTCTATACTTAGGTGAAAATTTTCTCCCATGATTCTTATTAGCCTTGCTTATTTGGCCTTTTGTGAGTCCAGGCATCACACGAGCCAATGTTGACTCTCTTATTTCCTTTTCCATGTTTAGGCAATAATGTCATTGATTTTCCATAATTGAATATAGCTCCTTAGGCATAGTATTATCTAGTTCAAGTGGAGTATTCTTGAACTTTGCCATCATGGTGTCTATTGATTC
Organism: Cupressus sempervirens; assembly: GCA_028749045.1. NCBI lineage: Eukaryota > Viridiplantae > Streptophyta > Pinopsida > Cupressales > Cupressaceae > Cupressus > Cupressus sempervirens. The sequence continues at coordinate 652,666,605 of CM053790.1, forward strand.
TTCCACTATTTTTTTCTCCTCTCTTGTCAACTTATTGAAATCAATGCCTTTGAGCCTTGACAAGTTTGCATTGTTCCTAATGTTATCGCAATTTTTTTCCAAATCAAATTTAGTGAAGTGACTTACCACTCTAAATTGTCCATTGTGATCAGAGTCTATCGTCTCCTCATCTAATTCTATAGGTGCCACATATTTTCTCCTTTGCTTCTTCTCTACTAGTCCTCCCTACTCTGTGACTTTCTTCTTTTCTTGTTCCTTGACCACCTTTGTTGTAGCCCTTGTATTTTCCCTTGTGGTGGGTTTTGTTGGGCTAGATTTAGCTTTCTTCTTGCCTTTAGGCTATACAGTAGGCTATTTCTATGCTTTCATCTTCATTGGCTCTACCTTAGATGCTTCCTCTTCTTCCTCTGCATCTTCTTGTTCTTCAACATCTTCACCCCTACCTTGGGTTAGTGCTAATGGCTCTTGGCCCTGTTTCTCTTCATCTTCACCTTCCTCTTCATCATCTTCTTCTTCCTTTTCTTCTACAACACCTTCTCCAAATTTGGCCTTAAGACCAATTTTTCCTTTTTCTTCAATGTTGAGGTAGTTTTTAATTCCATATCCACCTTGGATTTGACAACATCATAAGTGCCAAAGTGTTGGGCACTCTTATCTACTTCTTTTTCAAGTAGTGTTGTTATTGCTATAGATGCCTCATCAATATTCATCTCATAACCAAGTGGCATAAGCCATCTTACCCTTGGTATGGCTGATTGGATGTAAGTGTAATCAATATCAACAAGAAAACAAATATCATTTATATGTTGTTCCACAAGTGAGACTGGAATCCTAAGTCTTCATTTCATTGATTTCTTGAAATTTTCAAAGTAGTTGGTCATGATTGTTTCAAAATTGCCTCCCATTTGTTCTATGTATTCATTTACTTGGGCTACTATGGACCTATTTTGTCTTCCAATTTATCTTTCCATAAGAAGGAAATTCATTATATACATAGAAGAATATACATATCAAAATTACTCCAAACTTACATTGAGCTCCCTTTGTTCTTCTTCTAGCTCCCAAATTCTCATTGATCTATTGTAGTTGCAGTTCAACTAGATCATAAGTATGGTCCTTTTTAACAAGTTTATAATCAACATCCAATTCAATATAGGGAGCACTGTTGAGTCTACTAGATTGGTAGAATTTGTGGGATATGACCTTGACAACAAAATCAACAAGAGGATCCTTAATGGTGTTAATGGTCATGCCTCTCTTGTTCCACTTAGCCCTAGTATTCTTCTCAATAGCTTCTTTGGAGTCACTTCTTAGGGTTTTAGGCCATTCTAGGGCTGGGTACCCTATTGCCCTATGTATAATCCCTTTTGATATTTTAACTGGCCCATCTTCTAACCAAAAACTACCATCATCTATCCTATTCAACACAATTTTGATCCATTTGGTCTTGAACATGGTAGGAAAATCTAGGGCATGGGTTAAGCCCTTCTTTTCAATTATTTGGAATTCTTCTTTCAAGACCCCATTTTCACATAATTTATTGTATGCCTCCCTGATTTCCATGTCTCCAATAGCACCTATTTTATAGTTATAGCATCTCCTAACATCTTGAACCATTACAACCTTAGGAGGAATTATAAATAGGGCTCCAATAGGGTCATTTTTCTATGCACCTTCATGGATAGGTCTAAAATCAAGTTTCTTGACTTCATTACTCACTAATTGGCCTTCAAAAAACTCTTTATTCTAAGGTTTTCTAGAGCTAGAGGCCATTTCTTCAAACTAGAGTTTAAACATGCAGAAATTTCAAAATTGTGTAGCTCAACATAAGTAAAATACCTTGAATTTGAAGGAATTGTGTTGAATCTATGTTGAAATATACTCAAATGCTTGATTCTCTACCTGGAAATCATTTTGTGCATTTCTTCTTCTCTACTCTTTGCTTGCAATGGTGAAAAATGATTCAAAATGTGATCATATACCCTTGTTTCATAGCATTTAATGCTTAGTGCATTTACAACTATCCACTCGGCTCCTTAAGCAATTTTGCTTTACTTGGCTCCCATTGTCTTTCCAACACTCAACATATATTGGTGTTTCACTTACTCAGCATCCACTATTAACTTGGCTACAACTAATCACACGGCTTCTACTGACTTTGGCAAACAACTCGACATATACTAGGATTTTACTTGGTATCTAAGGACAACTTTTCTTACTCAACAACACTTGTGAAAACTTGAAGTTTTAACTTTGCATATCTATTCATGTTGATCTATCCTTTTTAGTTTTTACTTATCTAGGAATTGATGTATGATTAATCTTTGTATATTTGTTCCACATACCTTCTTTTGTTTAGTTGGATGAACTATGACCACTTGACCTTTCAGGTGAAGTGATCTCTTCATTGGATGTGTTACCTTCATCTTTGTTCTTCCATGTTTTATTCATTTCTCCTCTGATGTGTTCAACATCAACTTTTCATTTTCCTTTGTTGAACTCAGAGTTGGGTGCTTTTTACCTTGTTGGGTAGTTCTTGATGATGTGACTAGTATTCAAACAACTAAAGCATGTAGTTTGGCTTAACCATCTATTGTAGCTTCCTCTAAAATGTGTTCTTATACAATTTTCAAGGATGTTTCCATACTCTTGATAGTAGTGACAGATATGTCTAGTGTTGTAGTCCCAATTGTAATGATGTCCATGAATATTTGACCTTGCTGGTTGGTTAGGTGTCCACATAGACTTTGATCTACACTCAAAAGCTATATGTCCATATTTCTTGCAATTGTAGTAGTGGCCTTCAAATCTTGGTGTCCTGATGGTTCTAGTCTTGTAGTCATGTGCCTGATGACCTTGCATATTGCACTTGTGATAGTGACTCATATTTTTAGGATTGCCATTCTGGTTGGCATTCTTGCTCCTACACACATTAGAGGTATATGTCCCTTTTTAACAAAAAAATGACAAGTGGGTTTAGTGTTCTTACCTTTGTCACTTCTTTCTTCTATAGTCTTTGATGATTCACCTTCTTTAATGCTGGTGTATCCTAGTCTTGAAGTGTCATTATTGGATCTTGGTTATTTTAGTAGCTATTCAAAATACTTGATGGCTTCATTAGGTTTGTTGAAGCTCTCTTCAATTTCCTTCTCTCTTCTCAAGTCATTTTGTAGTTGTTCATTTTGCATTTTTAGTGTGGAGATCTCAATGTCCTTGCCTTCAACTCATGATGTGCATTCATCATCTGGCTTAGGGTGTCTAGCTGCATGTTGGAAATTCTTGCAAACTCAATTGACTTCTCCTCTAGTCTGTTGTCAAGGTTTCTCTTGTCATTTTCTATCATAGCCTTATCTTCAATGGCTCTTTTCTTTTATTTAGTCACTTCAAAAAGCATCATGGCTTGAGATTCTTGTTCAATCTTGAGAGTTCTAATTTCTTCTGCTTGAACTCTATTCTTCTCCATTAGATCTACTATTGTGACATCAAACTCCTTGGAATCTCCATTTGCAAACACTTTTGAGGTGTCAATCCACTTGTACTATGTATCATTCTTAGCTATGGAAATCTCTCCTCTTCTCTTTAAGGATTTCCTCAAGTCTTCCATAGCTTCTTCCATAGAATATAGAATGAGATGTATCTCAATCTTCTAGTTCACTATGATCTTCCCAAGTTTGTAGACTTCCATTTCTAGATCTTTTTCTCCAAGCTGTAAGGCTTCTCCTTGTGAGAACTTAGCTCTAATACATATTGTTGGAATTCACAAGTGAGAAGGATACTTCTTGGGGGGGCGGGCGGGGGGGGGGGGGGGGGGTGTGAATCAAAAGTACCAAACTTTTTAAACTCAAATCAATCACATGTATCTAACACATCTAATTAACATGAAAGTAAAGACATGCATGAAAATATATAACACAAGATTTGACCATCTATAAACCCTCCAAAATGAGAAGGTAAAACTAGGGTGGGGATGACACCCACAACTTATCACTACAACATATGTAACTTGTCAAGGTTACAAAGTTTGACCATCACCAATGGTTTTCCCTATGAAAGGCCTACCCTGTTAAAAGCTCTACACCTTGTTAAAAGTCACATATCTAAAGGATTTACAAACATTCACTTGGAATGTCACCCTAGTAAAGGATTTACAACATGGTTGTTAAACCAACCTATCTTTATAGAATTTTCATTCTCCTAATACAATGGCTATAATGTATAGTAGAATGTGTTGAACTGATAACTTACAATCTTCAATTTCTAATCCTAGATCCTTGTTCTATCCAATCTGATCAGATCATTCTTTATCTGATATAAATTTGTATGAAGTGTTGATACTCTATTCTAATCAACTTGATTATGCAATGTTGTTCTTCCTCTAAGTCTTCATACCCTATTAGACTTTGCTAGCATTCTCTCCTTACATTCTTGTATCATCCATACACTCTCTCACTCTCTAAATTATGGGGTCTCGACCTCCTTAAAAAGGTTTCACAACTTAGGGTTAGGTATGAATCTATGATCGAGCTTATCCATTTTTTTCACTTAATTCTTTCCATTTTTCTGATTGGTTGCATGTTGATTTCATAGGGAATTAAAAATATTTGATCTTATCTTTAAGATCCTTCAAGAGTCATCTTGAGTCGGCTAAAAAATGGTTTACATCTGAGTTTGTGAGGGCACAAATTCTTATACTAATTTTGTGTTACTCAGCACTTACTAATTGCTTATGTTGGGCACATATACAAATTCTTTCTTGCTTGGCTCCTATAGAAATTTGTCTTGCTTGGCACCTATAGTTTACTCGACAAATATAGTAGCTCGACATCTATTAGTCACTTAGCATTTGAATGACTCATCACGTATTGAATTTTTGGCTTGGCACATATTGTAGCTCAACATCTATATTATACTTAGCATTAACTTAGAAATTTCTTAAGTGTGTTGACACTCAATTGTCAAAACCAATCTAAGAACAACAATCCTAACCTCTCTCTCACTCATTTTTTACTCTTAAGCACTATCTCTGCCTAAGTAACCCCTAAGTCCCCCTCTCTCACAAACCCCTAAACCCTCTCTCTCTCTCTCTCTCTCTCTCTCTCTCTCTCTCTCTCTCAATCTACCTTTTTTTAGTAGTAATACATAACCCAATAAGGTTCTACAAAACCTAACAAGGTTATTAATCCATATGGATAATTCAATTAGGACTCAATAACCCTATCTGGTTACTGAAAACTTTAAATAAAAAAATGTCAACAGTTATTATGTTTCTTCAATGTGGTCCACAAGATTCTTATGATATTTCACATGTATTTATGTTCTAGCTATGCAAGTATCCTAGTTTTTTGTGCTTGGGAATGCTAAATTTGATATGTTTTCTTGTGCCAACATCTTATTTTATGTTAGTTTCTTTTGATTGAGCATAAAATAATCATGCTCTTTTTTAAAAATTTGTATTTGATCATGTATTTTATTCATGTTCTTATTTATAGGGTAACTTGATTGGAAATGATGAATTTGTTCTATTTTCTTGTGTCCACATGTTAGTTTATATGTTTGTATCTTATGATTGAGAATAAAATAATGATGCAAATTTTTTTAGTTTTGTATTTTATTGTGTATTTTATGTTGGTAATGATTGAAAAGATCCTTGAATAAAGAATGGAATTGGTCTCATTGATGTCATACTTGCTACTTGCAAGAATGACAATTGCTTAAGTGATCCACATACTATCAATTTTTTGATTGACAAGGAGGAGGCGATCAATAAGATGTAACTAGAGCACCTTGAGAAAGGTTGAAGTTATGATGTTGTAATGAAGTATAAGGATCAACTAAGTCATTGATGAAATAGTGTATTGATGACATACTTTTAGACATAGAGAATGGGCACACTAAGACACATCAAATCCGTAAGGCTTAAACTAAGTCATTTGTTAAGACTAATTAAGTTCATTTGAGAGAGTCGAACAAGCTAGTTAGAGCCGAAAAAATTCTTAGTTGAAGCTAAGAAAGTTCAACTTCAGTATGTGCCAAGAAATCCTTTAGGTGTCGAGTAATTCAAGAAAGTCTTCAAGTGCTGAGCAAAGTAGAAATGCTATAGGTGTCGAGTGCCAGTAAAACAATAGTAGAAGCTAAGTAACACAGAAGGTGCCAAGCATCACCCAAAAGTAGTAGAAGCTGAGAAATCCAATTAGTACCAAGCATGAATAATCCAATGATGCCGAGTTGCTACATTATTTGTTAAGTCAAAAGATTTTCCAGATCAGTAACGACAATTTTGTTAGATCAAATTTTGTGAATTAGTTGGATGATAAGGATAATGAGTAGATGTCATTGAATTTTTTTTAATTCATGCAAACCAATTCAAGGCGACTACTGATGGATTTATCATGAAGTTTCTAGAAGAAACATTTGGAGGGAAAACAATATCATTTTCTCTGATCAATTCAAATTAATGAGTGGGAAGTGAAGAACAGAACTTCTTTATAAGGATTCATAGGTTACAGATCAATATAAGAGATACTAGAGCAAAGAGAGAGATGGTCATAAGTGTGGTCATGTGAAGAAGCCAAGAGAAGGCTAGTGTGAAGTGTTAAGAAGAGGACATAGTGAGTAGTAAGCACAAAGCATCAACACTCTGAGTTGATCAAGTGACCATAGAGTGCATTGGTGTAACGAGTTGAAGAACTCAAGGAGATAGATCTTGAAGGGTGAATAAGCTGTTAGCACTGCAAGGGAGGAAAGTGAAGCAAAGAAAAGGACTGAAGAGGGATCTGAAATTTGCAACGTTGAAGTTGCAATCTATATCAGGTCAAAACCTTTCTAATACTTTCTTACCATTTTATTAGTCATTGAAATCCTACATTGTTAGGTTAGCTTACCAGCTAGGTGGACAAGTCTCAGGAAAAGGATACAAGATCCCCAGGAGAAGGACAAGAGATCCTTAGAGAGGGATAAAAGATTCTTCTGAGAAGGTGACTATAAATCCCATGGACTTGGGTGAGCCTAACAGCTCTATGTAAATCCTTTAACAGGGTGGCATTCCAAGTTGAATTTTCTTAAGTCCTCTAATAGGGCACACTCCTAACAGGGTGTAGAAATCCTCTAATAGGGTCACATTTAACAGTGTGCTATAGCCTTTAACAAGGCAGGCCTTTAACAGGGCAGACCATCAGAAGTGATTGAAATCAATTGTGTAGTTATTTTGTTGGCATCATCCCCACCCGATTTTTACCTTCTTATTCCTAGAGGGTTTTTTGGTCACCAAAATCCTTAGTGTTACAGTGTGATGCATGTTTACTTTTCATGATTGTTTAATGTTTAATCGCATGCATGATAAGAAAGTAAAAGGGATAGTACTTCTGATTCACCCCAATTTTATTAGAAAAATTTGGATTGGAAATTATTGGACTTTGAATAACTAATTCACCCCCCCTCTTATTTATTCTAAAGAATTCTAACAATTGGTATCAGAGCCCACTGCTGATTTGTTTCAAGGTACTAGCAGTAGGAAGATCAAGATGTCCAAGAGAGAAGTTTCCAAGCTAAACAAAGACAATTTTGTTGCATGGTAAAGTCTAATGAAGTTGCACCTTGGATCAATAGGTGACTATGCATAGACCTCAATCACATTTGATCATGTAAACCCTACAGGACCCCTCACTGCAGAAGATATGAGAAAAAAGAAGGAGCACAATCAAGCGATGTTAGAGATTGCTTCAGCACTAAGTTATGTTGAGTATGATGATGTCAAAGTGTGTGGTATTGCACATCAAATGTATTATCAAGAATCTATGGAGGAGATGATAATGTCAAGAGAGCCAAAAGAGAGAGCCTAAGAGTAAAGTTTGATGATATGAAAATTGAAGAAGGTGAGAATGCTGCTCAATACGGTGCAAGAATGAAAGAAGTGGTAAGTTCCATAAGATGCCTAGGAGGACAGTTATCAAGAGAAATAGTATGCAGCAAATACTTGAGAACTTTTCTTCCTATCTATGCTATAAGAGTGTTAGCTATCCAAGAGCTAAGGTGTGTACCAGGTAACACATTTTCATTTGAAGGAATAATTGGAAGACTCATTGCCTTTGAGCTCTCCAACTTTGACAACTACAAGCCAGAAAACTTTGAATCTACATTCAAAGCCAAAATGAAAATAAAATATAACGAGGAGGTAAAAACAAAGAAAAAGAATGGAAAAGGAAGGTATGTATCTAGTGATAGTAGAACTGATGAAGATTATGTAGACCAATTGGAGGCATTACTAGCAAGAAGATTTCACAGAGGAAGAGGCAAATTCAAAGGTAAACTACCAATCATTTGTTTCAATTGTAATGAAGTTGGTCACATTGCAGCCAAATGCACACAAAAGAAAAATTAAAAAGATGGAGGCAACCTCAAAAACAAGAAACAGGACAACAAGGACTACAAAGGTAAAGGCAAAAGATGCTACATTGTTGAAGAAGACTTTGATGAGAATGATGATGAAGTAGTTTATGTGGCTATGAAAGATGAATTAGATGAAGATGAAGTAACTGCACTGGTAACCTGCATGAACAAGAAAAACAAATGGATCATAGATAGTAGATGCTCTCATCACATGACTAGAGATAAAAGTAAGTTCATTACCTTTCATCAATATGAAGGTAATAGTGTTAGATTTGGTAACAATGCACCATGTCAGATCAAAGGGAAAGGTAGTATCAAGCTTACTAAAAAGATATCATATGATAATGCATACTATGTTGAAGGCCTGAATTATAACTTATTAAGTGTCTCATAGTTAGGAACATAGGATGTAAGGTTGAATTTGAAAAAGGAGTTGCTAAGATCTATGATTCTCAAGGAAGTCTAATAGGAAAAGGTGACTAGACTAGGAGTAATTTTTTCTACCTAGACATGAAAAATGCTTCTTTTCTCATTGTTCAAACTAATGATATATGGTTATGGCACAAGAGTTTATGTCATGTAAATTTTGACAATCTGATAAGCATCAGCAAAATGAAGAAAGTCAGAGGTCTACCAAAGTTGAAGAAGCTTGATAACACCATGTACAAACAATGCCAACTAGGAAAGATGACCAAGTTAACTTTCAAAAGAAAGGCATATACTTCTAATGAAGTATTAGAGCTAGTTCATATTGACTTGTGTGGTCCTATTGAAGTGCAAAGCTACAAAGGTGACAGATACATAATGCTATTTGTAGATGACCATTCAAGGATGATGGCGATCATGTTCCTAAAACAAAAATCAAATGCATTCCAAATGTTTAAATGGTACTTGGCTAGAGTTGAGAAAGAAATTGGGAATATCCTAAAATGTCTCATATCCGATAGAGGAGGTGAATTCACATCAAGAGAATTTGAAGAATTCTGTAATGAAAGAGGAATCAAAAGGCAGACATCAACACCTAGGACTCCACCTCAGAATGGTATAGTAAAAAGAAGGAATAGATCATTCATTGACTGTGCCAGGACCTTAATGATGGAGAAAAATGTTGCACTCAAGTACTGGAGAGAAGTTGTAAGTACTGCAGTCTACACACTCAATAGAGTTCAAGTCAAGAAAGGTACAAATGAAACACCCTTTTAATTATGGTATGGACACTCTCCTAATGTAAAAAAATTCAAAATATTTGGATGCAAATGCTATATATATAAAGATTCTAGAAATGGAAAGTTTGATGCAAAGAGTGAGGAAGGCACATTTCTTGGTTATTCTACTAGAAGCAAAGCTTATAAGTGCTTGAATATTAACACTAACAAAGTAGTAGAAAGCACATGAGATTTGATGAGCTTGTAGAAGTTCAAAGTGTTGAAGATACCAAGAAAGCAGAAGAATACAAGACCTTTATATACCTTTATGAAGGAATGCCTAATAATGGTGAAGTTGCAACTCAAAATGACAATCAACAACAAAATTTAGTATCTGCCAAGTCACAGATAGTAAATGCCGAGCTACAGAATATAGAGAATGTTCATTCAGATTCTTAGAATAGCCAACATGAAGGAAATGAACAAATACCTGATAAAAAAATGCATGAGGATCCAGATTCTGAAAGAGACAACATGAAAACAAGGAAAGAACCAGTATTGGGAAAGTATGTAAGAAGACACCGCCCTACAGACTAGATTATTGGAGACAAAGAGGCTAGACCAATGACAAGAAATAGACTTAGAAATGAAACATGCTTTCTTAGTAGAATGGAACCAAGAATAGTAAGAGAAGCCATACCAGATGATGACTGGTACATTGCTATGAAAGAAGAGATAGAACAAATTGAAAAGAACAAGACATGGACCTTAGTCCTGAGACTAGCTGACAAGAATGTGATTGGAACCAAGTGGGTGTTCAGAAAAAAGTTAGATGAAAATGGTGAAATCACAAGGAGCAAGGCAAGATTAGTCTACAAAGGATATGAACAAGAAGAAGGACTAGACTATGGACAAACTTTTGCTCTAGTTACCAAAATGGAAGGAGTGAGGACCTTACTGGCATATGCAGCCTTCAAAGGATTTAAAATTTGTCAAATGGATGATAAGTCCATATTTTTGAATGGTATACTTGAAGAGGAAGTCTACATAGAGCAACCAGAAGGCTTTTTTGATGAAAATAACAAAAATAAGGTATGCAAATTGCATAAGGCTCTATATAGACTGAAGCAAGCACCTAGAGCTTGGTATGAGAGACTTCACAAGTATCTAGTGCAAATAGGATTTGAAAGAATAGATGATAATAGCAACATGTACATCAAATTAGAAGAAGGTAAGGATATACTTGTATCTAAAATATTTGTGCATGACATAATTTTTGGAGGAAAGGAAGCACTTTGCAAAAGTTTTGCTAACAAAATGAAACATGAGTTTGAAATGTGTATGTTTGGAGAAATCAAGTTCTTTGTTGGATTGCAAGTATATCAACTAAAACATAGTATATTCTTGACACAATCAAAGTACATCAAAGAGATCCTCAAGATGTTTGGATTGGAAGACTCCAAACCTGTCAACACACCAATGGAAATAGGACATAAGCTATCCAAAAATGATGAATCAGCTGAAGTCAATCAAAATATGTACAGATCCATGATCGAAAAATTACAATATGTTGTACATAGCAGACCAAACATAGCATTAGTAGTTGGAATAGTGGCTAGATTCTCTACTAACCCTAGAAAAAATTATCTCATAGTAGTAAAAAGGACAATGAGGTATCTCAAAGGAACTGATGATTTTGGCCTATACTACAAAAAGAATGAGAAGTTTGAGCTAAATGCCTACACAGATGCAGATTGGGGAGGAAACATTGATGATAGAAAATCACAAGTGGAGGAGCATTATTCTTAGGCAAAAGGCTAGTCTCCTGGATTAGTAAGAAACAAACATGCACATCATAGCCCATTGCAAAAGCAGAATATGTGGCAGCAACAATCAATTGCACAAACATTGTGTGGCTCAAACACCTATTGAAGGGAATGAAGGAAGAGGTAATCAAACCTATGATACTATATTGTGATAATATAAGTGCTATAAACATATCCAAGAATCCAGTAATGCGTGCAAAAACCAAGCATACTAAAATCAAGTATAACTATGTCAGAGAATTAGTGGAAGACAAACAAGTGAAGATGGAGTACACTCACACAAAGGAACAAATTGTAGACATCTTCACAAAAGCATTGCCCAAGGATGCTTATGAATATATTAGAGGCAAGTTGGGGGTCAAACCCCTAACTCAAGTAGTTTAAAACAACAAAGAAGTTGCCCTGCATCAATAGGAGTAGGTCATTGAAATATCAGAAGCATGATGCAGAGGATGTTAATAGGAGCAAAAAATTCCAGATTAGTCACAACCATGGTGATAGAAGGAAAACACCTAAGATGCAAAGTTTACAATTAAGCATGTTGAATATGCTACACCTTTGGAATTTATGTCAAAGAGGGAGATGTATGAGATGCATGAGATCAAATAAAGAGAAATGAAAAAGGGAGATTCAGAGCAGATTAAGAAACTAATTAGCAAGCAGCTATGAAGGAAGGATCAGGAATACAGAGCAAGGATGCAGCAGTAGCAGAAAAAAGGATTAAAAGGATTTCGTTTGTATCAGCAAAAGAGGGAGACTTGATACCAAAAAGGAAGATCATGGAAAATATGTATTGACAACAAGTTTTCTGCTTGGTATACAATTTTGGTGGTAACTAAGTTGATCAGCTTAATCAATTGATTAGTTTAGTTTGCCATCAATGCCAAAGAGGGAGATTGTTGGTAATGATTGAAAAGATCCTTGAATAAAGAATGCTTTCAATCATTGTTTTGTCATTGATGTCATACTTGATACTTGTATGAATGACAATTTCTTAGGTGATCCACATACTATCAATTGATTTATTGACAAGGAGGAGGCAATCAATAAGATGTAACTAGAGAACCTTGAGAAAGGTTGAAGTTGTGATGTTGTAATGAAGTATAAGGATCACCTAAGTCATTGATGAAATAGTGTATTGATGAGATACTTTTAGACATAGAGGATGGACACACTAAGACACATCAAAGCTATAAGGCTAAAAGATCCTTGAATAAAGAATGCTTTCAATCACTATTTTTTTATTGATGTCATACTTGCTACTTGTAGGAATGACAATTGCTTAAGTGATCCACATACTATCAATTGGTTGATTGACAAGGAGGAGGCAATAAATAAGATGTAACTAGAGCACCTTGAGAAAGGTTGAAGTTATGATGTTGTAATGAAGTATAAGGATTAGCTAAGTCATTGATGAAATAGTGTATTGATGACATACTTTTAGACACAGAGGATGCACACACTAAGACACATCAAAGCTGTAAGGTTTAAACTAAGTCATTTGTTAGGACTAATTAAGTTCATTTGAGAGAGCCAAGCAAGCTAGTTAGAGCCAAGCCAATTCTTAGTTGAAGCCGAGCAAGTTCAACTTCAGTGTGTGCTGAGCAATCCTTTAGGTGCTGAGTAACTCAGGAAAGTCTTCAAGTGCCAAAAAAAGTAGAAATGCTACAAGTGTTGAGCACCAGTAAAACAAGAGTAGAAGTCGAGTAACATAGAAGGTACCAAGCATTAGCTAAAAGTAGTAGAAGTCAAGTAATCTAGTTAGTACTGAGCATCAGTAATCCATTGATGCTGAGTTGCTACATTATTTGTTAAGTCAAAAGATTCACCAGATCAGTAACGACAAGTTTGTTACATCAAATTTTGTGAATTAGTTGGATGATAAGGATGATGAGTAGATGTCACTAAATTTTATGTAATTCATGCAAACCAATTCGAGGTGAATACTAATGGATTTATCATGAAGTTTCTAGAAGAAACATTTGGAGGGAAAACAATATCATTTTCTCTGATCAATTCAAATTGATGAGGGGAAAGTGAAGAAAAGAACTTCTTTATAAGGAGTCACAGGTCAGAGATCAATATAAGAGAGACTAGAGCAAAGAGAGAGATTGTCATAAGTGTGGTCGTGTTAAGAAGCCAAGAGAAGGATAGTGTGAAGTGTTAAGAAGAGGAAATAGTGAGTAGTAAGCACAGAGCATCAAGACTTTGAGTTGATCAAGTGACCATAGAGTGCATTGGCATAACAAGTGGAAGAACTCGAGGAGATAGATCTTAAAGGGTGAATAAGCTGTCAGCACTGCAAGGGAGGAAAGCCAAGCTAAGAAAAGGACTGAAGAGGGATCTAAAATCTGCAAGGTTGAAGTTGCAATCTGTATCAGGTCAAAACCTTTCTAATACTTTCTTACCATTGTATTAGTCATTGAAATCCTACATTTTTAGGTTAGCTTACCATCTAGGTGGACAAGCCTCAAGAAAAGGATAGAAGATCCCTAGGAGAAGGATAAGAGATCCTCGGGCAGAGGATAGGAGATCCTTAGAGAGGGATAAAAGATTCTTTTGAGAAGGTGACTGTAAATCCCATGGACTTGGGTGAGCCTAATAGCTCTATGTAAATCCTTTAATAGGGTGGCATTCCAAGTTGAATGTTCTTAAGTCCTCTAATAGGAAACACTCCTAACAAGGTGTAGAAATCCTCTAACAGGGTCACATTTAACAGTGTGTTGTAGCCTTTAATAGGGCAGACCATCAGAAGTGGTTGAAATCAATTGCGTAGTTATTTTGTGGGTATCATCCCCAGCCCACTTTTACCTTCTTATTCCTGGAGGGTTTTTGGGTCACCAAAATCCTTAGTGTTATGGTGTGATGCATGTTTACTTTTAATGATTGTTTAATGTTTAATCGCATGCATGATAAGAAAGTAAAAAAGAAACAACTTCTTATTCACCCCTGTTCTGTTAGAAAAATTTGGATTGGACATTATTGGATTTTGAATAATTGATTCACCCCCCCTCTTAGTTATTCTAAAGAATTCTAATATTTTATTCAAGTAATTTTTTGTAGGATAATTTACATCTACAATCATGGGAAAGAACAAGAGAGGACTAGTTGAAAAATGAGAACAAATGCAAAAATAAGGGAGCATGTGAGGAGATTACATGAAAGTACATCATCAAACGCCTCCAATGTAAGAGATGAAAATCTACCTATTGATATTAATGTCACAAATGCACCTAATTTGACAAACAAAAATGTTCAACATACCCCAATTGAAATGATTATGGAAAATACATGCTTATGTCACCTAATGCACCTAATGTGACATGTCAAGTTGAAATGATGAAAATATATAATATAAGTAATGAAAATATAGAGCATGCACATACATCAACATCTCCTATAATAACTCATAGAAAACCAAAGTTTATAATTGACATTGATAAAAATATTTTTAAGCTAATGCATGATAAAATATCAAAAAGAAATTGTAGAATAATTGTTCAAAAGATTAGGAATAACTATTTTGAAAAATTAAATCAAAGTATAAGATGCCAACTTGTTGTTGAAATGGTTAAAAATCTGAAATTTAGAGAGAGAATGAGAACTTTGGGGTTAAGAATATTTGAAAATAGTAGTGAAAGAAGCATTGCTAGAAATATCTTTGATGCATACCAATCCATTTGTTCAAAAGGAAGTAGTAAAGATGCTAATACAAGTTGATGGGTCCTCACATCAACCATTACAGGAAAGGAAATAGAAAAATCTTATATGATAAGTAAAACAAGTAAATCATTAAAGATAAGTAGAACAATGTTAGTCAAAGACTTAGTGAGGTGAGAGAAATTTGAAAATACTAATAAAAATTCTTTTCAAATGGTCATTCTAAGGTAGACTCCCACATAAGGATAAAGTTATTGTTGATGCACTAAGAATATTAAAAGAAAACTTTTGGTGTGACAAGACAAGGGCTTCATCAAACCAAAAAGATGTTATCAAAAGATGAATTAGAAAACTAAATTGTGAGCCACATGCAAAATAGATTTTGGATATGACTCAAAAATAATTTTATGAATTTTTCTTGAAAGATTTCCTCAAATTAAAATCAGCCAAAGGTCTTTTGAGATGACAAAAAAACTATATGTTAAGATAAATCACACATGTACTACATGTTGTTGAAGGGTCCATGTTGAGTTTTCTATACATTATGATGTGTATCATTATATATGTTGTACTTTGCATACTAACAATATATTGCAAGAATGTGGTCTATAATTACCTCCTAAGCTACCGATATAATTTATTACAAGTGTACTAGGTAAACAAGATGATGGGTGCATTTATTATAAGACCACGTCTTTGAAAAGATTTTTTCCTCAATGTGGTAGTTTGCAAAATTTGTATAGATGCTTACATCTAGATAGCACAAATGAATTTGGTAAGACACTAGTTTCTCTTGGAAAGTACAAGTCTATTATATATGGTGTTAAAGATGAAATATAATTAAAGAGGCATGAATTAGCATGAAAAGTGATGTATGTAGCTAATTTTATGAAAAAATTTCAAGAGAAAATAGTTTATGAGTACATAAGTCATACACATAGAGCTAGATGGTTAGATGAGAAATTCAAGTTGTGTAAGGATTTCCATTGGGTATGATTGTGTAAGTTGTTGACTTCACTAAAAGCAATACACTAAAACTTCAAAATAAAGTGCAACCAATGTATTACATCTCTATGTAAGTGTCAATTTTTTTGCACATAGCATTTATTCATGGACATAATAGTACATAAGAGTACCAAAAGCTATTTAGAGAGTATCACTTCTATATCAATGATCATCAAACTGATTCATCAGATTTGTGCAAGGATTCTTTAGAGTTTCTATGAAAATTTGAGGGAAAGAGACATAAGACACAATTGACACATTAAATGGTCAGACCACACAATTCAAGAATGCAAGGATGTTCTATTGGTTGAGTAGGATGCATTTGACAAGTCGAGTGCAACATTTTTGGAATTTCACTAAGGCAAGACATGGAAAGGGAGAGCATGATGGTTCTAGAGCATGTATGAAAATAATCCTTTGTAGAGAGTAATTAAAGTATGAAGGTGGCACAATATTAGAAAAGTTGAAACAATCATCCAATGTTGCAATTCTATAGTGGGACCAAGTAATATAGGAAAGTCTATGGTTTCTTAGAGATATTTTTGGTTGATATGTGAACCTAATATTGAAAATTTGAAAGATTGTTGTACACTTATTGATGCAGGAGCATCCAGAGGTATAAGGGCAATCCTGTGTCACCCAAAAAAATGTACTTAGACTTAGTTTCTATTTCATGTGTTTTCATTTTTGGATACCCATTTGGGTCAAATAAAGGTTCCAACTCTCACAGTTCCACTATCAGTGTTCAAGGATAGAGTATTTGAACACCTTGGGATACATGTAAATGCCAAAAAATAGGAGTATGTAATTGAGCCATCATTTTGGTGAACTAGGAGGTGTAAATTGGCCAGATGAATGTAATTTTAATTTAGAGCATTCCAGAAAAAGAATCAGGTCAAAAGGACCCACGGTTTGAAAGTTATCATAATTTTTCGGGTTTTGGAGACCTCCTAAGAATGCTTCAAAGTTAGGTTAGGGGCATTAAATGACCTCAAAAAGGGCCAAAAAATGGGGGATTATTGAAGCTATCCATAGGGCTATAGAGCACTTTGAGAGCTTTTCGAAAATGTAAATGGTTCGTCAATCAGAGCTACGGTTCAAAAGTTATGCCTCCCGAAAGTTCAGTTACCATTTTTGGATTCTTCTAGATTTGCGCCAACTTCTAACATAGCTTCTGGAGCCTTCTACTTGGTTAGTGGATGCCTACTAGCACTTTCTAGAATGTATTCCTGGTCCTTAACCCTTCAAGTTCTATTTAAGGACATTTCTGGCATTGTAAAAGGCAGTTAGCAGTCGAGTTTGAGAGGAGGTACTGAAAAGAGAAATTATCTCTAGATTTATGTTATTGTAAGCCCTTAGGGCATGTTTTGAAGTCTATTTTCTTTGTACTAAATTTACTAGCTTATTTTCATAGTTAATAAAATTTCCCTTTTCCTATTGTGTCCATTCTGTGCGTGGGTTGTGTCCCCATCAAGTGGTATCATAGCTGGTTTTCCTGAGTGTGTAGACAGAGTGCCGACTGTGAGGCAGTTTGCACCAGGACTGTGTGGTTGTGGGTTTGAGTTAAGAAGATGCCTCCATGAAGAGAGCATGGTGGAAAGGCTAGAGCTACTAATCTTGAGGAGGTTAGAGCCCTCCAAAGGCAGGTACAAGCATTACAGGAGGAGCTTCGTAGAGGAACAAATGTTGCCACAGGTAACGATAGTGAGGATGACAATGAAGAAGAAGAAATTGTACCAAAAGGGGAATTTGAAGGGGAAGTTTTGAATCAAGAAGAGGAAAGGATTTTTAGGGCCATTACTAAATTTGGGAAAAGACCTACAATTGATGTGGGTCTATTTTCAAGAAATCTAAAACCAGATGAGTTGATCGACTAGATCAATGAATTGGAAGAATACTTTGAGTATGAGGATATCAGGGACCTAGATAGGGTTAAGTTTGCAAAGGCCAAACTAAAAGGCCATGCCAAAATCTAGTGGCAAGAGGTTCAATTGGAAAGAAATAGAAGAGGAAAGGAGAAGATCACAAGGTGGGATCGCATGGTGGACAAATTGAAGAAGTAGTTCATTCATGTGGACTACGAGCTTGATTTGTTTAAGAAGATGCATGGGCTAAAGCAAGCAAGAAGATCAGTCCAAGAATATACAAAAGAGTTTTATCAACTTTTGATTAGAGTAGGGCATGTAGAAGCAAATAAGGAAAAGGTTGCTCGTTATATCAATGGGTTGTGACCTAGCATCCAGGAGGAATTAAGTCTGGTAAGAATGACCAGCATTGAAGAGGCATACCAGTTTGCCCTACGAGTTGAAGAGAAGCTGAATAAGGGATTTGAAGGAAGATAAAGGGGGCATGGTCAAGGAGGAAGGGGAAGCAGTAGGTCATCTAGAGGTCAAAATGAAACCCAAAAGAAAAATGAAGATGTGCGTACTAGTAGGAACCAAAGGAATGAGGGTTTCAACCGCTTCTATGATCAAGACTTTGGAAATCAGAGAGGAAGAGGTAGAGGACGCAGACAAGGAAGAGGAGGCTTTCATGGTACCTGTTTCCATTGCAATGAAGAAGGTCATCGTGCCTTTGAATGCCCTCAATGACAAGGAAGGACAGATAGGAGAGCTGAGGGTCAAGCTAGGGTTGCTCATGTGGATGAGGATGCACAGTCATCACATTCAGAGGATGCAGAAAGAGGAGAGACCTTGGCAAATGAAAGGGTCTTATTAAGTGGTGAGATTGAACCCAGACAAAAGAGGAGTTTGTTTCATACCAGGTGCAAATGTGAGGAAAAATGTTGTGATGTGATCATTGATGGTAGTAGCACTAACAACTTGGTGTCAGAGGAGATGGTCTCTAAGCTAAAGCTCAAGAGGGAGAAACATCCCCAGCCCTATCAGATTGCTTGGGTAAAAGATGATCATAAGGTCCTGGTAAGTGAACAATGTTTAGTGAAATTCAAAATTGGGAGTTACCATGATGAAGTTTTCTGTGATGTTATTCTGATGGATGTTTGTCATCTATTGTTGGGTAGACCATGGCAATTTGATAGACATGCAGTACATGATGGTCATGCAAACACATACTCTCTAACAAAGGATGGAGTTTGTCACAAACTGAAGCCCATAAAAAAGGAAGGTGAAAAGGTATGTAGCAGTTCTAGGATTTGTCTTGTTGATGGAAGGAAGTTTTTAGATGGAATGAAACATCAGTGTATGTGCTATGGTTTGATTCCTAAGAAAGATAAAGAAGGTAGTAGTGAAATACCACTTGAAGTTTCAAATTTACTAGGTGAATTTGGAGATATTATCTCTGATAATGTTCTAGAAGGATTGCCACCAGTAAGGCAAATCAGTCACTAGATAGATCTAATTCCAGGAGCAAGTTTTCCTAACAAGGTTGCTCACAGGATGACTCCTACTGAAACAAAGGAGCTAAACAGACAGGTTCAGGAGCTGTTAAGGAAGGGCTTGATTTAGGAGAGCCTAAGTCCATGTGTAGTACCAATAGTACTCACACCAAAGAAGGATGGAGAGTGGAGGATGTGTACATATTCTTGAGCTATAAATAGGATAACCATCAAGTACCAGTTTCCTTTGCCAAGAATGGATGATCTTATGGACTGCTTGAGTGGAGCTCAGTACTTCACAAAGATAGATCTCAAGAGTGGTTATCACCAGATATGAATACGAGAAGGAGATGAGTGGAAAATAGCCTTCAAGACCAAGGAGGGTCTTTATGAGTGGTTAGTCATGCCCTTTGGATTGACAAACGCCCCAAGCACCTTCATGCGGCTTATGAATGAGGTACTTAAGAAGTTCTTGGGAAAAAAATTTATTGTCTATTTGGATGATATTTTAATTTTCAGAAAGATTTTGGAAGAACATTTATTGCATATTCGTAGTGTCCTTGAAAGGTTAAGGGAAGAGAAACTGTTAATTAATTTGAAAAAGTGTATCTTTGCAAAAAGGGAGTTAGTCTATTTGGGGTTTGTTATATCACCTGAAGGTCTCAAAATGGATCTAGAGAAGGTAAAAGCCATCTTGGAATGGCCTACTCCAAGGTCTGCTACTGAGGTAAGATCATTTCATGGTCTGGTTAGTTTTTACAGGAGGTTTATTAAGAATTTTAGTGGCATATGTGCACCCCTAACTGACAGAATAAGAGGGGATAGAAAAGAGTTCAACTGGACTGCAGCAGCTGCGAGAAGTTTTGAATTGTTGAAAAAGAAGGTGATAGAACAACCTATGTTGGAACTTCCAGATTTTAGAAAGGTGTTCCAGGTGGATTGTGATGCTAGTGGCAGTGCTATTGGGACTATATTAAGCCAAGAAGGTAAGCCTATTGCATATTTTAGTGAAAAATTGAATGATGCAAAGAAGAAGTATTCTGTTTATGATCAAGAGTTCTATGCAATAGTTCAGGCCTTAAAGAAATGGAGGCATTATTTGTTGCCAAAGGAATTTGTTTTGTATACTGATCATCAGGCATTACAGTACCTAAATAGCTAAGGTAAATTGAATCAGAGGCATATGAAGTGGGTAGAGTTCTTGCAAAGCTATACATTTGTATTGAAGCATAGAAATGGAAAATCTAACAGGGTTGCAAATGCACTAAGTAGGAGACAGTTGTTGCTTACAGTAATGCAGGTTGAAGTAGTCGTGTTTGATGAACTCAAGAATTTGTACCTTGAGGATCCTGATTTTGTTGAAGCATGGAAAGCTTGTAGAGAGCATGTTGTTGTAGATAGAACCAAGTGGTTAGACTATTTGATACAGGATGGCATGTTGTTCAAGGGTAGTCAATTGTGCATTCCAAGGAGTTCCATGAGGGAAAATTTGATTAAGGAGAAACACAGCGAAGGGATGGTAGGACATTTTGGTCAAGATAAGACCATTGCCATTCTTAGAGAACATTATTTTTGGCCTCAAATTTCATAGGATGTGAAGAAGTTTGTACAGAGTTGCCAGTTTTGTCAAGTTGCCAGGGATTTAGTCACAATACTAGACTATATCAGCCATTGCCTATTCCATCAAGGCCATGGGAGGACATAAGTATGGATTTTGTTCTTGGATTTCCAAGGACACAATGTGGTAATGACTCAGTATTTGTGGTGGTTGATAGGTTCTCCAAAATGGCACATTTCATTCCATGCTACAAGACTCATGATGCTATCCATATTGCAGACTTGTTTTTTAGAGAGGTGGTAAGACTACATGGTCTTCCAAGGAGTATAGTTTCTGACAAAGATACTAAATTTGTGGGTATTTCTGGAAGACATTGTGGAAGAAGTTGAGAATAGACTTGAAATTTAGTTCCACGCATCAACCACAGACTGACGGCCAAACAGAAGTGGTAAACAGAAGTTTGGGCAATTTGTTGAGATGTTTAGTTGGGGATAAGCCCAAGGGATGGGATTTGATTCTACCACAAGCAGAGTTTTCTTACAATAACTCTATAAATAGGAGTACTGGAAAATTACCATTCCAAATTGTATATGGAAGTAGCCCAAGGACTACGCCAGAATTGAGGAAGATAGAGCAAGGAGAAAGGACAAGTGCTGAAGTTGAAGAATTTATTGAACATATCAAGCGTCTACATGAGGAGGTTCAAGCACACATTACCAAGATGAATCAAGAGTATAAAGCTAGGGCTGATCAAAGGAGAAGACATAAGGAATTCCAAGTAGGGGATCTAGTCATGGTGCACTTACGAAAAGAAAGATTTCCAACCGGTACTTACAACAAGCTGAAAATGAAAAAAATTTGCCACTGCAAAATTTTGAAGAAACATGACTTAGGAAATGCATATGAGGTGGAGCTACCAGATGGTGTTCACATTTCTCCTATTTTCAACACTGCAAACTTAACAGAGTATCATGATGATGGTGCAGATGAGGAGCTGGTGTTAGAGCAATGTCCAATTCTTGCTTCTAAGAAGGAGGAGATAGAAGACATTCTAGATCATCGTGTGGGTACAAGTACTAGAAACAGGCAGTATGAAGAGTACTTGGTCAAGTGGAAAGGACAGCCGATCAAAGACTCAACTTGGATTTCAGCAGATGAGGTTTCCCATTTGGGATATCCTCTACCATTCATAAAGTGATAGGGTCACTTTTCAATCTACCTTGGGTGTCTGATGCAGGAGCATCCAAAGGTATAAGGGCAATCCCGTGTCACCCAAAAACAAATACTTAGACTTAGTTTCTGTTTCATGTGTTTTCATTTCTGGATACCCATTTGCGTCAAATAAAGGTTCCAACTCTCACAGTTCCACTATCAGTGTTCAAGGATAGAGTATTTGAACACCTTGGGATATGTGTAAATGTAAAAAAAAAGGAGTATGTAATTTAGCCATCATTTTGGTGAACTAGGAGGTGTAAATTGGCTAGATGAATGTAATTGTAAGTTAGAGCATTCCAAAAAAAGAATCAGGTCAAAACGCCCCACGATTTGAAAGTTATCACAATTTTTTAGGTTTTGGAGACCTCCTAAGAATGCTTCACAGTTAGGTTAGGGGCATTAAATGACCTTGAAAAGGGCCAAAAAATGGGGGACGAGCAAAGTTGTCCATAGGGCTATAGAGCACTTCGAGATCTTTTCGAAAATGAAAACGGTTCGTCAATTGAAGCTACGGTTCAAAAGTTATGCCTCCCAAAAGTTCGGTTACCATTTTTGGATTCTTCTAGATTTGCACCAACTTCTAACGTGGCTTCTAGAGCCTTCTACTTGGTTGGTGGATGCCTACTAGCAGTTTCTAGAATGTATTCCTAGTCCTTAACCCTCCGGGGTCTATTTAAGGACATTTCTATCATTGTAAAAGGCAGTTCGGAGTGGAGTTTGAGAGGAGGTACTGAAAGGAGAAATTATCTCCAAATTTATGTTATTGTAAGCCCTTAGGGCATGTTTTGAAGTATATTTTCTTTGTACTGAATGTACTAGCTTATTTTCATAGTTAATACAATTTCCCTTTTCCTGTTGTGTCCATTCTTTGCGTGGGTTGTGTCCCCATCACTTACATGATCAAGTGAGATGCATTCATTTCAAAGTTCAAATTCAATGTCACTAGCTATTTATAGTAGAAATCTTGCATTCTTTTTCTCTTCTTGTATGCATGATTTATAGGACATGTGTGAATAAAAGGAGTGGGTTGACCAATGGTCTTATAGGCCTTTGCATCCAATTTATTTATATCAACTTCCTACAATACTACATCTCAATTAGATTGAAGCATCGACAAATTTTGAGCATGTATTTGACCTAGTTGAACTAGGTACTAAGTTATCAATTTAATACTCGGTTAAAATATATTACTTTCAATTTTGACATTAATTTATCCTTCTATATAATTAAGGTCATGTATATGTAGTTATTTCATATGAGAATAATGATGAAGGAACATATTAATGTCTATGTCGGTGTATTGAGGCTAAAAATAAACTGACACCTATCATAATTAATGGCGAGGACATTGAGTACCTGGTAGGATCCATTGTTGTGATAGGAACATGGCTTAGAAGGTAGTATATTCTACCATGAAGATCTCTTTAATTCAATTGTTCATGTATAATGTATCAATTTTGACTTTAAATGATCTTTACAATTAAAAGAAGGTACCTTATCAAGAATTCTAGCATGTGGTTATTTTAGGATTTTTAAAGACACATACATATTCTTCATTACTCTAACCTTATATTGTTGCAATAAATACTCAATTGATACCATATCGTGGAATGCCTCTTAACAAGAAGATGTTGAAATTATGTGAATCTAATCATGAGGCAATACTTGATACAATAAGGGTTAGAGCTGATCTAGAAGGTTCTCTTTATTGATTGTGTGCTCTATAGATGAATCATTAAACATATGGTAGAATAATTTTGAAAATTTTGTATATATGTTATGTAAAATTTTGTAACTTCCCATTGATGTGCATATGTAGATGGCAAATTTTGTATATATAAAAGAGAAGACATTTAACATGTGCATATTTATATGACATATTTTGTATGAACATCTGATAAGAGATGTCACATGTGCATATGTAGATGCAAATTTTGTGTATAAAACTGATAAGAGATATAAATTTTGTACATTATTGTTTTAAATTTGTGCATTGCATTTGTTGTTATAATTATAAATTTGGCTCTTGAACTTTTTTTTTGTGCGTTTGATAATAACATCTCCTTAAATAAATATTCAATTATCTTTAACTCATATGGATTTATAAGCGAAATACAAAGTTAAACTAATAGGCCTAATGACACATAGATGGTTGTCCTCTTGAATTTTTCTCCAAACTTTCCCAAAACATCAAGAAAATAAATTATAGATTTGGATACCCTAGCTTCTCTACAATGTATACAAATATTGGATAGGGTTATTTTTGTTTGTGTCCTTGGTGTCACACTATGGAACCCCTTTTTAGGCTTAAAATAGGTCACTTTTACAAAGCAACTGCTCTTTACCCTTAACTCTTGAGTCCCAAATTTTTTTAAATACATACTTAGGTGTCAAAACCAATAGGAGAAACAAATTTTGTACATTATTGTTTTAAATTTGTGCATTGCATTTGTTTTTATAATTATAACTTTGGCTCTTGAACCTTTTTTTTTGTGGTTTTGATAATAACATCTCCTCAAAGAAATATTCAATTATCTTTAACTCATATGGATTTATAAGGGAAATACAAAGTTCTACTAGTAGGCCTAATGACACCTAGATGGTTGTCCTCTTGAATTTTTCTCCAAACTTTCCCAAAACATCAAGAATTTAAATTATAGATTTGGATACCTTAGCTTCTCTACAATTTATAAAAATATTGGATAGGGTTATTTTTGTCTGTGTCCTTGGTGTCACACTATGGAACCCCTTTTTAGGCTTAGAATAGGTCACTTTTACAAAGCAACTACTCTTTACCCTTAACTCTTTAGTCCCAAAATTTTTTAAATACCTACTTAGGTGTCAAAACCATAGATTTAGTATGTTTAAAGCCCCATTGGCCTTATTTACTTTCCATACCATCAAATCCTCACCACTTTCTACTAAAAATTAGGGCCTTCTAGAAATTTACTCTCTAATCAATCACTTTCAAAACTAATTTTCAACATGCACTCACTTTCAATTCAACATATATAATCAACATCAACTCAAAAACTTACCCCTTGTTAAGGCATATCAATTTTTGGAATACCCTTGCATTAACTTTATACCCTCCAACAATATTTTCTCATAGTGTACACCCCTCAATCCTTCTTTTTTGCACCTTATTTTAGTAATACTATATAATGCACATTATAGTGGACCTTCAATAATCTATGCTACACCACTCAAGCATCCCTTAGATGTTATCGACCATACTAAATGAAAGAATCCTAAGAATCTCTTAACATTATTAGGTTGCATGATCTTTGAGTGGGCATATCTTTAAGCTTGTGTGAGGTATTACTAATCTATCAAGTCCTATAAGATTTCTTTGTCTAAGCATAAAATAACCTATCTCAATTTTAAGAGATTCAACTTTGGTTGGATTTGGCATCCCTTTTCTCACCTAATGCCAAAATTGCAGTGTTGCTTGGTTCAAATGAGCAAGGTTCTATATATTTCAAACTCTTGGCCCTAGGAACAAACTGTCTCCTCTATTAGCTCCAGTTAGCCAAGTTTAGGCTAGGGCCAACCTCATTTCAGACACAACATCCACTAGACACTATCAACCACACTAAATAGAAGTGGCCCTAAGGGTCTCTAAGCACCATTAGGCTATAATCTTTGAGCAAACATATATATGAGCTTGTACAAGTTATTGATGAACTGGTAGGTACTACAAGATAATGTTGTTTATGCCTACAACAACATATATCAATATTAAGATATTTGAATTTATTTGAATTTGGAATCCCTTTCTTTCCTAATGCAAAAATTAGCAATGTTTCTCTGTTCAAATGAGCAAGGTTGTGTATATTTCAAACTATAGATCCTTGGATCAAATCATCTACTCTATTAGCTTTGGTTGGCCAAGTTTAGGCTAGAACCAACCTTTTTTCAGCAACAACATCCCTTGGATGCTATTGACCACACTAAATGGAAGCATCCCTAAAGGTCTCTAAGCAACATCATGATGCAATCTTTAAGCAGACATTTTTCTGAGCTCATTCAAGGTATTGATGAACTATCAAGTATTACATGATAGCATTGTCTAGGCCTACACCAACCTATCTTAGTTTTAAGAGATTTGACTATGTTTAGATTTGACATCCCTTTCACAACTAGTGCTCAAAGTTGTAGTGTTGCTCAGTTCAAATGAGAAATGTTGTGTACATTTCAAACCATAGTGTTTTATAATGAGTTTGATAAACATGTTACATTTTATTTATAAAATAATGAATGCTCATGTTTTTTATTAATTGCAAGAAAGTAAGATGAAACATAAGTTTGTATGCACAAATTGAAAAATTTGGATGAAAATTCAAGTTTAATGTATATAAAAATGAATAATATATTGTGCCATATCAATCATATCTAGTTACAAAAAGATGTTACATCTCATCAATACAATACAAAAGTCAAATGTATATAAATTTCAAATGTGTACAATAGAAATTTGAATTGTGTACAATAAAAATCTCAAATATATACAATACAAAATTCATATATGTGTCAATGTCATGCAATGGACACAACTAGATATGCATATCACTATCAATATCTATGACTATGTTGAATCATCAAAATTGAGCCTCTTTGATGTAGTTTATGGCTCGGTAGGTGTTTGTAGAAGAAAAATTAAAATGCTATATCAAATATCTTATCTATAAGTAATATGAATATAACAAGAAATTGGGTTCTTAATTGTAGATAGTTGAGTTTTTCATTACCTCATCCTTTTATACAACAGTTGTATTGAATGATAATGGTAATGGACCCCTTCATCGAAGGGTGGGACTCTTAACAAAATGGTGAGGTAGAATGATGATGAGAGACACAACTACCAATGAATCAATGCTCATGGGAGGCACAACTACTGATGAATAGATGTTGGTATGAGGCAAAATCTATATGGTAAGAGATAAAATTTTATAATTATAGAGTAACATTAAGGATTCTAGATAGAGTAAAAAATAAAATATATACTTTAGCTTGAGCTAGAACTTTTTTACTAGCAAGAAGCACAACCATTGATAAACCAATACTAGTATAAGGCACAAAATTTATGGTGATAAAATGTTAGAATTGTAGAGTGGCATTAGGGATTCCAAATAAAGTAAAAAAAAATGTAAGTTACAACCTAAACTGGATTTCCCATGCTAGTAGGAGGCAAAACCATTGATGAATCAGTGTTGGTATGAGGCACAACTTATATCGTAAATGATAAAATGTTATAATTATAGAGTGACATTAGGGATTCCAAATAGAGTAAAATAAAAAATAAAACATACTACTGCCTGAGCTAGATCTCCCATGCTAGCAAGAGGTACAGTCACTTATGAATCAGTATTGGTATGAGGCACAACCTATATGGTAAGCAATAAAATGTTAGAATTATAGAATGGCAATAGAGATTCCAATATATATATATATATATATATATATATATATATATATATATATATATATATATATATATATATATATATATATATATATATATATATATATATGTATGCATGTATGTATGTATGTATACACATATATATGTATATGTATATATGTATATATATATACATATATACATATACATATGTATATACATATATGTACATGTATATACATATATATATGTATGTACATATATAAACATATATATATGTATATACATATATATACACATATGTATATACATATATGTACATATATATACATATATATATGTATATGTATATATATGTATATATATGTACATATATATACATATGTATATACATGTACATATATGTATATGTATATATGTATATATAGATACATATATACATGTATCTATATATATATATATATATATATACACACACACACACACACACACACACACATATAGGGTGAACCCACAATAGTGGGTTACACTTTTTTGCCTAAATTGACATTGAACTATGAATGTTTGAGAAATGTTTCACTTTCAAATGCAAATCGTCATTTAATGGTTAGGAATTTGAAGATGAAGTAAATTAAAGAGTTTTTAGAATTTTCTATTTAGATTCTAATTACTTTTTAATTTTTTTAATTAATTTAATTGAATTATTTTTTCTCCCACAAAAATTGGTATGATATCAAAAACCTTATTTTGAAAGAGTGACACTATTTTTGAAACACATAATTCTTTTTCTAAAATATATATCAATTTGATTCTTTCAAATTTAGTTTTCTAACATCTA
The DNA here is from genome assembly GCA_028749045.1 of Cupressus sempervirens. Classification (NCBI taxonomy): domain Eukaryota; kingdom Viridiplantae; phylum Streptophyta; class Pinopsida; order Cupressales; family Cupressaceae; genus Cupressus; species Cupressus sempervirens. Next base: position 652,694,978 of record CM053790.1, read on the forward strand.
TTGAAACCATGGAGGTGGTCTGATCTCTTTATCCTTAGTATTTCATATTTTATTAGAGTTTAAAGTTGATGTAGCACTAATTTAGACATACATGAATTTTGACACATGTAACTTATTATATATTTATGTGACTTCAAAATTTCTTTTCTTGATTGAAAGAGGACTCAAAAACAAAAACTGTAGGTATTTTTCAAAAAAATATTGTCTTAGTTTCTATTTTTCCATGAGTACGCATTCTAGAGGTTTATTTCTTCTAATGAACCTCTGTTCACTTCACATAAAAAATGTATACCTAAAAAATTCAAAGTGTAGCAAATTCAGTCATTAGAAAGATCATTTAGAGTACTTCTATCATGCAAAATGGTATGTTTTTAGTGCTCCATTTGAACTTGATAATTGATCCTAGAAGCCATGAAAACATTGAAATTCTTCTAACATTTGGAGAAGACTTGTAATTAGCTAGTTTTGATAGAAACTTAGTTTCTATTGAAACTATAAACATTATTTTTGATAGAAACAAAATCCTTAAGTTTCTATCAAAACTAAAAATGTGGGTTACGTGTATGGTCAATTGACCTTAGATAGTTTTGATCGAAACTCTTGCAAACCTTTAGGGATTTTTTTATATACAAAAGTTATCATAGAAATAAATTATTCTTTTCAATTTTAAATTTTAAATCCAATCAATAATTTGCACTTCAATTGGAAGGGAGGAAATATTTTGTAACTTGTCTATTTTTGAATTTTGGAAGAAGAATTTGCGACATGGGCAATAAAGATAAAAGAGAAAGTAAATATGCACGAAGAACAACTCACAAACAAGAAGATGAAAATCATTGAAAAAAATTAGTAGGAGACTATAGGAGGCAAGGTACACATGTACAATATTTTTTCCAATGCATATTTAACATAGTGTATAATCGTATTCTAGACTTTTTGTACATATAGTTTGGATTACAGTTTATCCAAGTAGGAATATGGTAAATATTAACTTAGGGTTATTATTAAATTAATATTAAGGGTTTACTAAATTATAAATATTTAGGATTAGCTTTTATTAAATTATGAATATTTAGGATTAAGGTTCATTACATTATGTTTTTTAAATTATGAATACTTAGAATTAGGGTTCATTTTAATTATGGTCTTTTAAATTATGAATTTATTTAGGATGTGGTCAACCAAGACAACCTAATAAGGTTGGAGAAGTTTCATCCCAAGTTCAAATAGGTATGTATGGATGCATCTCTTGCAAGTACAATCTTTCTCTAGATTTCTACGTCTAGGAAAACTTTATATCTTTGATTTTTAATTTTAGAGACAAATCCCCTTACAAACTTGCTTGATTGTATTTGTTATATCGTGCATGTGCAGTAGTAGATGATGAAAATGTTGGACATGAGTAAATTAAAGATGAAGCAATGGATATCTAAGAAGGATCATTTGAAGGTTAGATAAATTTATATTTAATAGTTCATTTGTTATGTACATACACATATGTCCCCAAAAAAGAAGTTGTATCTTAAGTCTTTATTTTAATTTTTCTTGTAGCTCAAGATCAAACAACAAATGAGAATATTAATCTAGCTCAAAGATTGAAGAGAAAAAATAATCATAAAAACATAGGTCATTTAATTGAAATGGATGTGAAAAATTGAGAGAATATGGTAGTCAACCTACACATACTATGAAGACAAAATTGAATAAAAATTCTGAAGAAATAATTGCATAATTTTTGAATCTTGATAAAGTGAAGAAAAATCAACTATTCTCAATTTCACTTCTTAAAGATGGATTTAAAAAGTCATTGAAACTATTCAGTACAGATACAAGTATAAAAAATAGAAAGACTTATAAACTAAAAAAAGGTATTGTTGAAAGTGTTAAGGAAGGGTTACATTCCATTGGGGAAAAAACTAGAACTATAGATAAATCCATTGCATGAAGAGTGATACTAAAATCTGTTTTAAATAAGAAATTATGGGAAAAAAGACAAATCTCTTCGCTATCATCTCATATTGGGTATAGTCAAAAGATGATATTACATTATCTGAAAAGGAGAAATAATTTGGATGATAGTAAATTAGAAGGAAATTGGCCACTAATGCATAGAATTCCTCAATCTAATATGATTGTGGAAATAGTTAATAAATTATTTATTCAATTTTGGATTGATAATACTCATCCTTCACCAAATAAAAGAGATATCATCAAGCAGACAATTGGGCCTAAGGAGTATCTTCAACATGCGAAACATTGGTTGGATGTCACACAACATGAATTGTATCTCTCATTTTGTAATTTAAATGCTGACACAAAGATTGGAAAAATAATGTTTGAAAGAGTGAAACCTTATTTTGTCAAGATAAATAGATATTTTGAAAAATGTTGTTGTCGATATCATGTTGAATTTGGTTTGTACTATCAAGGGTTTTGAAAGATGATAGAAGAAAGTGGTGGTTCTCAAAATTCTTTTCATAAATGACCAAGCAAATTCATAACACCAATCTTATGTGACAAACCAAATGATCATGCAATAGGTGAAATATATTACATAAGAGGAATTTGTGAAACATGTGGTAACTTGATTAAATTTCCTTTGAGAGATGAAGATACTAATACGATGAGGATGGTAAAATGTAAGAGATATAAGTACATAAAGTTAGAAACAAAATTTGGAAAAGAATAAACAAGGTTGGAATATGTAGGGGTAAAAGTACAAAGTTGTGTCACCTCTCAAGCTGGCTTATTAGAATGGCTGAATTTGAGTATTTCTATTTAAAAATTATTTTTGTCCAAACATATGATCTAGATAAATTCATTCTAGCTAAGTTATATATGGACTCACACTTTTCCAATTGAAAATATTTATTAAATGCATGTTTTATACTAGTTTGTATCCAATTACTAAAGAAATACAATTATTTCAAAAAAAGTGGCCTTTCAATAACTCTTACTATTTTTTATGATAATTTTTTAATAACATATAAACAATATTTTATAGAGCTCAGAGTCAAGAATATTATCATTTAGAGTTTATAGTTTTTTAATTAGATATAGTATATTATAATTTAAAAATTCTAAAAGCACATATTTTAACACTAAAAAAGATGGCAATTTCAAGAAAGAAAAAAATTTAAATCTTATGTATTTTTTTTTAAAATTATATGGCATTCTAGAGGAGAGAGTCCTCTTTTAGAATGTATAATTTTTCTCCAGGTTAGAATATATTTGATTTGAAAAATGTTGTGGGAGATGAAAACTATAAATTTTAGGTGAGTTGAAATTTGAGTCATTGCAAAAGAAAATAAATATAGGCCTAAAGTTGACTTTTATTTTTTATTGTTATAGCTATATATGTTATCTATAACATAGCCTAAGATCAAAGGAAAATAATTTTATTTCCATCTAGTTTTGTGGTAGGAACTAGACCCCTAATTTTCAAGAAAAAGTTTTCAACAGCTAAAAAATTATCTATAAAAAATAGGAAAATATATCAATTCTTATTCAAAATAATTATTAAAAATTATAATCCTAAACTTCATACATTTCTAAACATTTCATTAGTTTACTTCATTTTCAAATTCAATATAATAATACCAATTTTATGTCATTGAAGGTGAGTAATTATACTTTTGTTAGCCTTTTCCTTTACAAAAGGGTGACACAGGTTTGTGCTTTTACCCATAGAAAAACTTTCCCACATGCAACAATTTTATTTTTTGTTGACTTTGCAAAGAATTACTCTTTCATTTCTCAAAAATAGCTTCAAGAAGAATACTACTTTACAAAGCAGGTTATTATTATGGTTCAAGTGTCTTATTGACATGCACAAATTTATTTGGATGGTGTGGAAAGTACATATCAAGCATGAGTCATTAAACAAGAGTATCAATTTTACATTAGTAATGACAAAGAACATGACATGCATTTTATGAAACATTTTTTTAAGACATTTTTTGACTATTTAAAAAACAAAGTCATAAAAATGAAAAAACAAATTGTACGATCAGATGGATTTGCAACACAATTTAAATTGTCTAGACCATTTTATGCATTATGTAGATATCTTTGATTCCTTAATATACCACACATTTGGAGTTTTTTTTAGAGTGGACATGGAAAGGGTGAGGATGATGGCGTAGGAGTTAGTATCAAATGTACTTTAAGAAAGTATCAATTGGACTATAAAGGATATCACATTAATAATTTTCATGATGTGGTTGAGTGTGCAAAACACATTTTATGGTGCCAACAAATACAGATAAAACATAATCACAAGCTATCAGGTCATACCATTCAAAGTGTTATGGGAGGTATAAGGTATAAATTAATTTGAATATTACAATTAAATCAAATTTATATTTCATACATTAGGTGATAACTAAATTATGTGCACACGTGTTTAAAACTCATTTTTAATATGTATGTATGGACATTACATTTAGGTCTCAATAGGAGATCAATGCATGCATGCAAGAGGGTAGAGAAGACACAATCTTTGCATTCAATTATGAGTACAAATAATAATGTGTGGTCATTGTATACAAGAGAATACTCATGTTTTTGTCTCAATTGCATTGATGAAAACTATGGTGATATTTGATTGATTTCTAGTGATTATGACCATATTTCAAGATTGATCAAAGTTGGTATGTATGTATATGTATAAGTGTATTTGTTTCATAATTTTGGTTAATTTATTTAATATATATACTCATGTACATGAAACATGGAATTTATATACATATACTTTGTGCAGGCAATGTTTTTGCAGTCATGGAAGAATCTAAAAATGTAGAAGGTGTTAACTATTATTTATTGTGTTTCACCATACAAAGATAGAAGCTAACAAAGACTAGAATAAGTGATGGATTTTTTTTTCCCACAAGTTAGTATATAGCTGAATCATGAATGCACATCTATGCTTTTTATGAATTCAAATTTATTGATGTATATATATGGATATGTGTACATATATTCAGTCATTAATTAATCTTTGTGTTATATTTTAAATATGTATGTAGGTTCTATTGTTGTACATGGAACATATTTGAAGCAAAGAAGAGTACTTAAGAATGGGATTCATTTCACTAATTATCAAATTAATAATAAGGTATTTTAGTATAATAACCATGTTGTTTCCACTAGGATAACTCTTCATCTAGTCAAAAGACCTAGAATATGTAAGTGGAGGCTTGATATTGATGATCATGGGAAAATATAAAATGTTATCCAACAATAAGCTGACCCACTTGATATGAGATAGAAACAACTTGAACATTTTGAAATTTGGTTGAACTATTTGAAATTTAAAATTTGGTTCAGCAATTTGAAATTTGGTTCAACAATTTGAAATTGGGTTGAACTTGATCATTTTTAATTCTAAATTTGGCTAAACTAATTATATATTACTTTTGCTCTTTTATTTAACTTGTCTATTTTAAATTGTGATTTGTAACTAATTATAGAAATCAGAAACTTATATGCAACTAATTAGGACATGTGCCTTGAGGGGAAGACATTTGAACACTTGTCTTAAGGGGATGAAATTAGGACTTGTGTCTTAAGGGGATAAAATTAGGACTTGTAAGTGATTATATATTACTTTTACTCATTCATTTAACTTAACAAGTTTAAATTATGATTTGTAACTAAATATAGAAATTAGAAACTTATATGTAAGTAATTAGGACATGTGCCTTGAGGGGAAGAAATTTGAACACTTTTCCTAAGGGGATAAAATTAGGACTTTTAACTAATTATATATTACTTTTACTCTTTCATTTAACTTTTCAAGTTTAAATTTTGATTTGTAATAAATTACAAAAATTAGGAACTTATATGCAACTAATTAGGACATGTGCCTTGAGGGGAAGAAATTTGAACACTTGTCTTAAGGGGGTGAAATTAGGATTTGTTTCTTAATGGGATGATATTAGGACTTGTAACTAATTATATATTACTTTTACTATTTCATTCAACTTGTAAAGTCTAAATTTTGATTTGTAACTAATTATAGAAATTAGGAATTATATGCAACTAATTAGGACGTGTGCCTTGACAAGAAGAAATTCAAACACTTGTCTTAATGGGATGAAATTAGGATTAGACTTTAATCATATCCAAATATCACTTGCATTAATTTTACTTTTTTCATTTAAATTGATTAGGACTCGTAACTAATTATATTGAACTTTAATACTTTCATTTAACTTGTCAAGTTTAAATTGTGATTTGTAACTAATTAGGAATTTAATCATATCTCAATATCACTTGCATAGAACAAAATTAACCACATATGCATACATAAATTTCATAAACCAACATAATCCAACATAATGTAACATAATCTAACATAGTCTAATATAATCCAACATAATAGAATATTATCCAACACAATCTAACATGTAAAAGAACATAATCTAACATAATCCTTAAACATAATCTAACATAATCCAACATAATAAAACATTATCCAACATAATAGAGCATTATCCAACATAATCTAACATGTAAAAGAAATGTCTAGAGAATGTATATATGTAAGTTAATCACCAAACATGTATATGAACCTGAATAGAAACACATGTGTCAAACATCATTCTCAAGTCTACAATATATGAATCAATCATCGAACAAATGCATGTCACCCTACAAGATATACATACATGTGCAACAAATAAAATTTAAAAATGTATAATTACAAAGGCATGATATGTATACATGCATAAATTATTAGTTTCAAACAATTGAAATGTTAACATGAACAAAAAACTATAGATTTACTTATGTAGATGGTGGCATCTAATAATACTTAGACTACCTAGCATTGATTGTGTACACCAATATATCCAGATTTTGTTGGGCCTCATCTAGCTCCATCTTTGCATCTATGCTAGCATGACTAGTGACTAGCACACATTATAATAATGACAAGCCATGTGGACTAACTAGATGAGATGGTGTAGATGTCGAATCATCACATGTCAATAAGTCCATCTATCCTATGGTTGGCAAGTTGATGTCAACATCATCAAGGTATACATCTCAACTCTAACCATGCCCTACACTACCTGAAAGGTTTGTACCAGTATTTATATGTCCCTCTATAGAAAAAGAAAGGTCAGTATTTGGATCATGATGTGTACTACCACCATGACCACTACCTAATCGATGAGAGGAATGTGGTTGAGGATGTGTCGCAATACTACCATGGATACAATGTCAAAAATCTAATATGGGTATGGAAAGATGATTTGATATGAATCTATATGAATATAATAGTTCCTTAGGAAGACTAGTCATGGTATCTCATTCCAACACTTTAGTGAGACCCTCTAAGCTAGTCAATAAAGGGATTCTTATTGTACTTTACAAGTATCCTAAAGATGAAGCACCAAAAGATGATCTAGAACATCGGTGAGACATCAAATATTGGCTAACCTTGTCACTCAAAATAGATATGATAGCTATGGCAATCTCTCCAACTCCCTAAATCATTTCCCACAACTAGGTCCTACACATGGCCTCATCAACTAACATACCTATCTAGGGGAAATAGTAGGTGCCATCTCTCTGAAAATCAACCTATGTGTCTATGGTAGACAACATATCTTCCTATCAACTGGTCTACCACACTCTTATCCTAAATATGATGGTAGATCAATGTAGTTCACCACCCTACCTAAAAAAACCACAACATAAAGCTATCATGCAAAATAGAATAGAATTTGGTCATTATTTGGATAACCATGAGTAGCAAGGAAGCATGGGTATATAAGTGCAACCATCTATGGATCTATACACTTAAGGCGATAATACCCCTTCACATTCTTTTGTGGAACATAATACATGAGACATTCCCTCTTCATTATCTCTTTGGGCACTAAGCCCTGCACCTTCTATAGTGAAAAACCTAAAGAGACCTCTCATCTCTTACTATCAAGGACAACCTATATAGTACATGCAAAATATGGAGCAATGCCATGAATCTCATCTCTAATAGATGTAAGGCTATGTAAGATTATCTAACATGTACTATTATGTACACTAGAGCATGCACCACTAGCTAGGGATTCATAAAGTCTCTCAATCTCTTGGTTAGTGCGATCATAAAGCTCATGGGGTGGGATAGGCTACTAATCTAGGGAAATAGGTCATTACTGGGGGGGATAGGTTGCTACTTGAGGGGGATAGGAGGCTATTTCTCAAGGGGGATAGGAAGCTACTACTCAGGTGGGATAGGAGGCTATTACTCAGGGGGATAGGAGGTTGCTTCTTGTGGGGGACAGGCAGTTGCCACTCGAGGATATATAAAGCTATTGATTTTCCATGTAGAGGTTAATGTATGTAGTATGCATGTGTATAATGTGTAAACATGAAATTAAAATTAAAATATGATATTTAATAAAATTGAAATTTATTACAATGACATTTTAGAAACTAGAATTTGTAAACACAAAATTAAAGATATAATACGTGTAAACATGAAATGAACATAAAATACATACTACATGTGTGTTTTACATCCTAAATTAAAATAGGAAATTTCATAAACTTAAAATTAATTATAATGACATTTAAGAAATGAGAATTTCATAAATATGAAATTAAATAATATGTGTAAACATGAAATGAACATATAATATGTACATGTACATATAATTTCATAAACATGAAACTAACATAGTTCATACATGTGTACACATCTGTTGTACTTCCTAAAAGTTTCAAATTTGAATGTTGTATGTGTTAGAGTAAATGATTATTATTTATGCTTTACTTAAGTTTACTTAGGTTAAATGCATTTAGTTATTAGTTGTCATCTAGGAGTTGTTGACAACATGAGAGTTTTCTTTTTTTTAATTTACTTCAAAATAAGACCCTTCTACTTCTGTCTTCTTCTCTCAATGTTGGATCCTTCTGTGACCTAGCTCATGCTGCACAACTATCACACCTGGAAAGCACATATGACTAGGTTTCTCATGTCACAAGGCCTATGTTCATGTCTAGATGAGAGCTAACATATTCTACAATGCCCCTTCGAGGTTCTTAGCACACAAACAAAATGGATGAAGCCATGGGATTGATTGCACTAAACATCATAGATAGTCTACTATTTCACTTGGATGGTTTGACCACTCCACTAGCTATTTAGATTGAATTCTAGACTTCATTTGGCATAGTGAATGAGTTTTGGGCACTTCATCTTGATGCAAAGTTGACTTCTTTGTCACCTGACAACTTTCCCACCATTGAAGACTTCTTGATGAATTTCAAATCTCTATGCATAGTTTTGCAAGGATGTGGGAAAAACAAAAATAGATTATGAGTGTATCTTTTTTATACTCTCAAAGGTGCGAGGATAATATCCAATCTTTTTTTCCACTTTCTACTCCACTATGGATGCCTTAGGTACCAAACATTAGATGCCTTCTTTTGAGACATTTTGTGATCGGTTGACATGGGAACAATCCAAAATTAGTTAGATGGATTCACTTATAGGTTCATAGTCACAGGCATTGCTTCCCAAGGATACACAAGAGTAGAAGCCGAAACAAATATCTAATCCCTCCTCTTAGCACTCTACTAGTTCATCCTCTCCTTCTAAGAAGAAGGAGAAAAAATAAATTGAGACTCCTACCTATTCCTATTATTAGAAAGAACCTCATGATGAGTCACATTATTTTTAGAAGAGATTTGATGGCTATGATAAACAAATTTCTGATTTGCAAGCTCTCCTTCAAAAGAGCACTATTTCCTCTCCATCCTTTTCTACCTCATAGGGGTTTTCTTTTCAATCTTCTTCCACCTCTTGACATCTACACTAGATCTTGGAAAGGGTCATGCAGTATGGGCTTCCATTGCATCCACTTCACAGGTCCCTTAGGTATTGGATTGAGGTGCTTCTCACCATATGACATCTTCTCAAGGTGCCTTCTCCACTATTGAGACTTCTCACATTCCTCATATTCTCATGGCGAATAACATTTCCCTATCAATCTGTGGCATAGGTTTAGTTCACATCCAGGATGGTATATTCAATGATGTATTGTATGTTCCATCTCTCTCTGCAAACCTTCTCTCAATTTCTTAGATTACATGTAGTGGATCAAGGAAGAAAGTTGAGTTCATTACTGATTCAGTCTTCATTTAGGATCATGCAATAGGAGGTCTTATTGTTATAGGGGTAGTTGATCCTTCCACTTGTCTCAACACCTTCTCACACTTTGGGGTACCATCTCCATTTTTGGAGCACACTTCTTCTCTCTCGCAAGAGCATCATGTGGTGTAGTTAGGATACTTTAACCTTTGTATTGTTCCTAAGATCCCTATTTTGACTTCTACACCACATCTAGTTGAGGTCTTTTCTCTTCGATAGGATTCTTCTTCTGCTCTACCTGATCCTCCAACTCCATTCATCCAGCCTCTAGGTGCAGCTGTTGTGGATTCTACAGTGGACATTCATGACAATATCATCACACCTACCTTGGGGATTCCTTTTTAGGATTATCATATTTTCTCCTTTGAACACCAGCTAGGCCTTCTAGTTTTCCCTCTCATTTACTGGTTCCCTTTTTTTGTTCCCTTGTTTCCTCCACATTGGAGTTTTATTGGTTTGATTCTTTCTCCAAAGGCTCCATTATTCTGGGGGGCCTTTGGTGTCTTTTCTATTTCTCATGGTGGGGTTGGTTGTACTTATGGTTTTGAGAGAGTCTCTTGAGCCATTTCTAGTGGAATTTGTCCTTGGGGGGTCTTTTTGAGGCCTTCCTTCCTTCCTTCCTTACTTCATGTTTTATCTACATGTTTGTACTAACCTCTTTTTGGGAGATGGTTTTTCCCATGAGATTTCCCTCTTTCCCCATTTTTAGAGGTTGCATTTCTTTGCATTTGTACATGGGTACCTAACATGGCCTTATTGTTAGGACCCATTCTAAATTTCATCTTAGCTACTGTAAGCTTAAGTGCATTCCCCTGAGTTGTACTTAGGGGGTGGTGTTAGAGTAAATAATTATTATTTATGCTTTACTTAAGTTTACTTAGGTTAAATGCATTTAGTTATTAGTTTTCATCTAGGAGTTGTTGACAACACAGGAGTTTGTTCCTACCTTGTCATACTTATCCTCTCACCTACCTGGAGGGTAATCCACCTTTTGTGGACGTATGCTTAGTTGTCATACTTATCTCCTAACACTTTCTAGCTTGTTCTACAAGCTTCCTAGAGGCCTTTATAAATAGGCTCTCCTAGTGTATTTGCATACCATATTGTACAACAATTTATTCGTTTATCTTAGAATACAATTTTCTTATTTTTAGACCAAACCCTTGCCTCTTCTTGTCTTTTTCTTCTTTGTGATAGGTTTTCTACATGTAGGTGATTCGAGGGCTTGTGGATTTGATTTGTGTATTTGCTCAAATCCAACAGTATGTGTGAACATATAAACCCTAATAAAAGCCTAATCTAAACTCCACAAAAAGTGTAATCCCTAACCTGAGAAGCTTAATTGTAGTCCAAATGTAATTCTAATCCTAACCTAAACACTCACTCTAAAACCCTAACCATTATTTCAACTATTCATCAATTTATATCATGTGTGCATATGACAACTTTATAAATTTTTTGATTAATTCTATAGAGTCGATATCACATGCGTGGACTACCTGACACATAACTACATTAATATAGAACTAGATTGAATAATAAATTAAGGGTTCCTAATATAAAATGTCTTGAACTTGGGTCTATGTTTAGGACCTGTTCATAAATAAAGCCTAGAGATCGAAGAATCATTAATCTAATGTATTGAAATTTCTATATATAAACAAGAATATATAGTTCAAGCTCAATCTTAAAATGATGGCTTAAGGGTTCAAAACATTGAAATTTATATATACATATATCACATGAATTTCTATATTATAAGCAAGTGCTATGGTCTCTAGTTTTTTAATATATGCATACACTGAAAGGGCTAGTAGACTAGATCTAGGTTCATGTTATTCATTAATATGGTTTACTAATACAACATTTTTTTAAGGGGTTTTTAACTTATGTGCAAGTTATTTATATGAATTAGGGAACTTTATATATTTAATATGAGTGTTCACTTTGCATTAATTTAGAATTATCATTTAAAGTTTTTAGTTTAAATCAAGTGTAATTTAGGTGAAGTACTTAAAAACAAATTGTGTACATGTTAATTTATGTGTTATTTATATATGTACAAATTAAAAACTAATATATGTTAATTTCAACACACAAACACACACACACCCACACAAATATATATGAACTTAAATTTTAATATATTAGAAGTTCACATGTGTACATTAAAAATTTAAATGTATGTGTATGTCCACAATATGTATGTATACATACATTCATATATATGAATATATACACATATACATGTACATATGTAAATGCATGCATATATATACATATATAGATACACATGATATGTATATAGCACATATATATGTACACACACAAACATATATATATATATATATATATATTTATTTATTTATTTATATTTAGTTATATATGTGTGTATGTATATACATGATATATGTGTTATACATACATACATACAAAAAAAATATAAAATGGGTTAAAAAAAAAAATTCATACCTTTTTCAAAGTCTCATGAACCAAATGCCTCTACCTACAAACTTCCAGTCGAAACTATAGCTCCACTGTCAAAAACTAACATGTGGGGTTGCATATGACTATTTGAAGCTTCCAATTGTTTTGAATAGTTTCAATCCAAAATTATTTCAAAAGTTTTTATCAAAACTAGCAACCTCAAGATCAGGGTTAACAAACCTCTTTTGGGCTTGGTAATTTCGATAGAAACTACATAGATAGTTTTGATCAAAACTACTACCCAAGTAGTTTCTATTGAAACTACGTGACACCCAAAGTTTCTATAAAAAATTGATGCATAGTTTGTTTCAATAGAAACTAAATAGTTTCTATAGAAACATTTCTAAAACATTTTATTGAAAGTATGAAAATAAAATTTGGTTGTTGTGCAATTTTGGAGGAATTTCTTCCTCTAAAATAGTGTAACCCACTATTGTGGATTCACCCAACTATATCCTAAGATGCAACTCCCATGCTAGTAGGAGGCACAACCACTAATGAATCAATGCTAGTATGAGGCACAACTTGTATGGTAAGTGATAAAATGTTTGAGTTATAGAGTGGCATTAGGAAGTCCAAATAGAGTAAAAAAAAAAATACATATTACAACCAAAGTTTTATCTCCCATGCTAATAGGAGACACAACCACTAAAGAATTAATGTTGGTATGAGGCACAACCTATATAGTAAGCGATAAAATGCTAGAATTGTAGAGTAGGAATTAGAGATTTCTATCACGCACAAGTAATCCAAATTTAGATCACAAAAGGGATTCAACTAAGAATCTACATGCATACCTCTAGCCTTTGTTGTGTTTAACCCCATCTTTGATGCTCAAGACTCTTAACAAAATGAAATGAGAAAGGATTCGTATGAAGTCTCAAAGAGTGTTGTAATAGGTGAAAGATAAATAATACATGTAAATTGAGAATGCATGTGCAATTGTATTCTTTATGTATGGACAATAGGAAAAGCTAAAAAAATGCAACACGGTTACATTTATTTAATAGGTCTATTAATTTTTTTAAATTATAAACCACCATCGTGAACAATGTTCATGATGGTCTATAACTTAAAATACCTAATTAAAGACCTCTAACAAAAATGCAAACCTATTATGTTTTTCAGCACTACCTGATGTCGTATCCATATGAATTGACATCGCATATTCAACCATGACATCCTTCTACATTTCTTGAAACCAAGAGATTCACACAATTAATTATCAATCAATCGTAGGTTATTGTTGAGCTTCACTTGGTTTTGAGAATAGTTTAATATTCTCTACTAATCAGAGCCAACCACATAAAGGTGGAAGCTCATTCCACCCCCTGTCAAGCCCAACATCTAAAATCTTTAAGAAAGGATCAATCTTTAAAGTACCTGGAATATCTCGATTACCTCCATCTACTCTTAGGGGAAGTCCATCTTCATTTCTCATAGGAAATTCATCGCACAGGTACATCTAGAAATGACCTCATTGCCTCATGCATAAAATGAGTCCAATATTAGAAAATTCTCCCCTAAGAAATAATAGTTCAAAAGAAATAAACACATAAAAATTTGAGAAAGAAAGAGGAATCTACTTACCAATAGGTGTTTTCATCACATCTGTGGCCATGCTACCTATTGAGTGATTTTTATTATTTTTCTATTGTGCCAAGATCTCTCTATTTACACACTCACACACATGTGTGTGTGGGTGTGTGTGTGTGTGTGTGTGTGTGTGTATGTATATATGTATATATATGTATATATATATATATATGTATATGTATATGTATGTATATATACTTATAAATATATATACATATATATACATACATATACATATATATATGTATGTATGTATGTATGTATGTATGTATGTATGTATGTATATATATATATATATATATATATATATATATATGTATGTATGTATGTATGTATGTATGTATGTATGTATGTATGTATGTATGTATGTATGTATGTATGTATGTATGTATGTATGTATGTATGTATGCATAGATCATAAGGGCACGACAACCTGTTGAGTGAGTTTTATTATTTTTTTATTGTGCCAAGATCTCTCTATTTATCAACATACAAATGGGAATGATTAATATTAAGTTTTCTTTTATGTTTAGTTTATAATCCACAATCCACAAGATCTCTATAGTGATGCCCAAATTAACTTCGATGCCCAGCTAATCAGCAAGTAGACTAATTTAACTAGGTTATGGCTCAAGCATGTGCTATTCCCACTTATCATATGGTTGTAATGTTGGAGGCAACTTTTTTTCAAAAGTGGTAATAGATTTTGTATCATTGGCCTCATTTTAATGAAGTAAGAAAATAGTTTTTAGGGTGAAAAGGACAATTTTGCCCTGAGCTTCTTGCTAATGAGAGGATAAGATGTTGGCTAAATGTAGCACTTGAAATGATAAATCAAGCTATAGAGTGTACTAGTATGGAACAACATGGGGCTAGAGAAACTATAAGCTATCTTAGGGTGATAGAGCATCTCCAATATGAGGCACTTCAACAACAACAAGTAGCAACAACATATTCTCAACAACAAGCCTCACCTCCATGGGTAGTGGGATTCACCTAAATAATTCCATAGGTGCACCTCAGTTGAGTTTGAAGGAAGTTATTGTAATATATGCACAAGAACATGACATCAAATTTTTCCCTACAGTGGGATGCACACATGATGGTCATTAGGTTTATGGCTTTGGAACTCTTAGTATATATCTAGATTTTGTAAATCAAAAATTTCTTGCATAATCTGGAGATAGATGGATGATTGCATCATTGGAGCAACTAATTGAGATGCACTATAATTGAATTGGAGGAAATAATTGATAAACCAAAAATATAATGAAGAGGAAACATGAAAACTTGAATGTTGAAATGTCAAAATGAAGGTTATCAAGGATCAAACACATATGCCAGAGTTATAATTCAATGTGAAGATGATTTTAGATATAAAAAAGAAAAATGAAAAAAGAAAACATGACATAAATCATTCCCAATTTTACATTCACAACAGAAAAATGCTATCCCAAGGTCTGAGGTAAAACCCTCATTATTGCATCCAGAATTAAGGAATAAAATATGATTATGTACCTAATGAAGAATTAAAATGTATTTTTTTTCAAATTCCATTTAGCACTATGTCAATAAATTCAAGAAATTAGATACTACCATGCAAATTATCTTACATTGATTCCAAAGCTTAGGCCCTAACAATAGTCAAAAGGTGAATTGTTGTCAAAGAATGTGCTAAAAATAAGCAAGAATACATATTTAGAATGAACATAGATATTAGAAACAATGAAGAAACATACAATCCCGTTATACATAATTAGAATTATGTTAGAGACAAATTCAAGAAATTGAGAAATATAGGAGGTGCTCAACCAAATATTCTAGCCATCTTGGGTGATTTGGTGAGAGGCTTCTGCAATGGAATGGGCCTTGTGAGTTAACATATAATGTCTTAAAATAGTTAAGTTCTACCTAAGTATGTCCAATGTGTCTGCAATGTGCCTCTAAGCTGCCTACATACCCATATCCATAGGATCAAGACCCTTGAACTACTCACTCTAACAAATATGTAGTTCTGGTTTCTAATTGTTTTTATGTAGTTGTATTCCTATAACCATTGGTGAGATTTACTCACCTAATACATCTCTTCACCATCATACACCCACTCAGGCGAATCAGGTAGTTTTCTATAATTATAATACTATAATACCCTAGTGCAATCTTTGTGTTGTAGTTTATAATTAATGTAAGGTTAACCTATATACTTTCTAATTTACTCCTTATATAGTTCAAGTGAGATAACACATAAAAATTGAGAGAGAGAAAGAGGAATCTACTTACCAATGGGTGTTTCCATTGCATTTGTGGTCATGCTACCCGTTGAGTGAGTTTTATTATTATTTTGTTGTACCAAGATCTCTCTATTTATATACATACATACATACATATACACATATATATACTTATACATATGTATTTACATGCATACATATATAGAGATCACAAGGGCATTCTAATGGAATGCAGTGATCACAAGGGCACATACATACATACATATATATACATATACATACATACATACATACATATATACATACATACATACATACATACATACATACATATGTACATACATGCATACATACATGTATACATGTATGTATATAAAAAGAGATCTTTTTTAAGGTGCTAAGT
Source organism: Cupressus sempervirens (assembly GCA_028749045.1). NCBI lineage: Eukaryota > Viridiplantae > Streptophyta > Pinopsida > Cupressales > Cupressaceae > Cupressus > Cupressus sempervirens. Next base: position 652,711,860 of record CM053790.1, read on the forward strand.
GACTTACCTCAAGATCCTTAAGAAAAATAATGTAGACCAGAAAAAATTGGTAGAGTTCACAAGAAATTTTACAAAAACATATCATAGCAGATATTTTTAGAAAGAAACAAGCCATAAGCTAGTTAAATGGGTCTAGATACTAATTAGTTGGGTTGATATATAAGTATATTTAACTAGGTTATGACTTTTACAAGGCAATGAGCATCATGATTATGGCATTTACACAAAAGTAAAATTTGCTTCTTCAACTGCTTACACTCAAATCTTCATTGAAATTATTCTTCCAGTAGTGAGAATAGTTGCTACAAATTCTTAGGAGCCAAGGGACCTTAAACCTATGCTACTTTTTTTTGAGAGATGGGAGAAGTTACTACCAACTTCAGTACTTAATAACATTCTAGAACATATAGTGTTGGCCAAATTGACAACAATAGTAGATACTTGGGATGCAGAGATCACAAGAGAATGACAATGAAATCTTGGATCTCCACATGATATATACATACATACATACATACATATAGACATCTACACACACACACACACACACACACACACATGTATGTATGTATGTATGTTTATAGAGAGACCTTTCTTAAGGTGCTTATTACATATTAGCTACACAATAGAAAAATTGATCTAGCTTCATATATATTCCATAATCGAAATAATAAAAGAATAAAACTCACTCAACCCATGATAAGTGATTTAGCTCAAGATCCTACACAAAACTAATGTTGATTGTTCCTTTTATTATACCTAATCTGATGACAATTCTATAGGAATTTGTAATCAACCCAACTAATCAGCAATTAGACCAAATTAATAGTAGAAGAAGATACTTGGGATCCTCTTAGGGAAATGTGCCAATACAATTCAAAACCCGCATAATTTAAATCAAGTTATTAATCTGCAATTCTTTTAAACCTTTAATAAGATAGGCATAAAATACCAAGTCTACTAGATCTAGACATTCCAATTAAATTTATTAGCAAACATAGAAAAAATAATATCATAGTCAACCAAGTTTTCCAACATGTTCCTACATTTTTAATACCTTGTCTTAGCTAATTTTCCTGAATCTAATTGAAGTCAAATTGGAATTTCAAAAAATCGTATTTCTTGAGCACATAGAAAACATAGTTATAATTAAGAGGCACAAACAAGTAAATATATTTCAAACCCCATTGCAAAAGAAAGAAATCATTAAATATAGCTACTCTTTAAAATGATGAACATATTTTCGCTTAACAAAATTATATATATTCTATGATTCTATATGATATTTTAGCTAGATTTTCTTGTAAGAAATCATGGCACTTGGGAAAAAAAAACATAGATTTCAAATAAAAGTTTGTATTAGCCAAAACCAAATAAAAATAAACTCAATTAGATATATTCTAGGATTTCTAATAAATAAAGAAACAAATCTTATCATAAGGTACAAGTCTTATCACCTAACTAATTAGTTTGGAATTTTGTTCTCACCAAAAATCATATAATGTAAGAACAATTGTGCCAAAGAGAATGTAAAAATATTATTATTGTGCACAATCAATTTTTTTAGTGCTTTTGGTACAATCATTCTTACATTTTTTTGGCTCAATCTCCAACTGGTTAGTATGTGTTTTGAAAAATTATTCTTGGACTGTGAAGCGGGAAAAATAGAAATATCAAACTTGAAAAAGATGTACGTAAATGCAATTAATTTTTAAACTTCAAATTTATAAAATTACAAAGACAACCATAAAATTATAAGAAACTATTTTTGTTTTTACTATTTGAAAACCATAGTTACAAATGATAAAGTTATATAATTTTGATTCAGAGAGCACAAATAATGGAAATGAAGTATTGCCAAAGGTGCAAGCTAAACTGCCTTGCCCCCAACACCCCCCCCACGCCCCACCCACATGTGGATGACACTGTTAAGTAGAGAATAGTTACATACATACATACATGGTTAAGTGCTACCTAACTATGTCCAAGGCGTCTACACACTGGAGGCATACTCCACTAACCAAGTTGCCTACATACTCATATCCATGGAATCAAGACCCTTGAACTACTCAATCTAATGAATATATGGTTTTGGTTTCTACTTTTTTTGATGTAGTTTTATTCTTATAATCACTGGTGAGATTTATTTACCTAATACAACTCTTTGCAATTATACATCCACTCAGGTGAATCAAGTGGTTTTCTATAATCAAAATAATGTAATACCCTGGTCCATCCTTTGTGTTGTAGTTGACAGTTAATGTAAGGTTAACCTATATATGTCCTGACTCACTCCTTATATAGTTATTACTTTTTTTTTTTTTGTGCCAAGATCTCTCTATTTATATACATACATACATACATGCATGCATACATTCATATACACATATATATACATATATATACATATACGTATACATACATACATACATGCATGCATGCATACATACATATACAGAGATCACAAGGGCAGGACAATGAGATGCAAAGATCAGAAGGGCAAGTCACTGAAATGTAGCAATCACAAGAGCACAATAATGAAATCCTAGATCTCCATTGATCTCCATAATCTACAAGATAGCTATATACATACATACATACATACATCCATCTGCATATGCAATTTTATCGCTTTGGAAACTTGTATTTGATCCTACTACTTGGGAAAAATTGTTTGTTTGTTTTATTGTACCTAATCTAATGACAGTTGTATAGGAATTTTTAATCAATCCAACTAATCAAAAACTAGAACAATTTAACTAGGTTATGGCTCATTTTTTTCTAAAATTTCTTGCCCATTTTTCTTGGTCTACATTATTTTTGAGCAGGATCTTGAGCTAAGTCAATTATAATAGGTTAAGTGAGTTTTATTATTTTATTATTTGGATTTTGGAATATGGGCTTTGTTTTATCATATGCTTTGTTTAGTTCCTGATTTTAGTGAAGTAAAAAAGTGGTTTTTAGGGTGGAAAGGACTACATAATGAAGAGGAAACTTGAAAATTTGAATGTCAAAATGCTAAAATGAAAGTTGTTGAGGATCAAACACCTATGGTAGAGTTACTTGACACAATGTAAAGTTTATTTTAGATATAAACAAACAAAAAAGAAAAAAAACATGACATAATCATTCCCCCATTTGTTTTGATTATGGGGAGTTGCGTGTGAAAGAGGGTGGAGAGCTCTAAATATTGGTGGAGATTTCATTGTTGTGCCCTTGTGATTGCTTCATTTCATTGTCGTGCCTGTATGATCTTTTTATTTCATTGTTATGCCCTTAGTGGAGATTAGTGGAGATCTAGGATTTTATTCCCATGCCCTTGTGATCTCTACATTTTGTTGTCATGCCCTTATGATATCTGGACCCTTTCTTTGTGATTTCATTTCCATGTTGTGCCCTTATGATCTCTATTCCCTTTGCAATACTACAACATTTTGGGTCAAATTGCAACAAAAATTTGCGACAGTGGTGTAATTTGTGGTGTTTCGGCCCAAACATAATAGTGCTTGCTCTGCGATTTTATTCAAGAGAGAGAAGAGGTACCTATGTAAATGTTCTTTTCTTTACCTTCTAAACATGTATCTCTTTGTATTTCCCTTAGTAGGTGATTAGAGAAGCTTCCCTTTATGTATATGCATGTGTATATACACATACATATACACACACATATGTGTGTGTGTATGTATATACACACACACACACACACATATATATATATGTATATATGTATATACATATATACAAACATACATATACAAAGATAAAAAGGGCATGACAATGTGATTCAGAGATACATATATACATACATGCATACATACATACAATACATACATACATACATACATACATACATATATATATACATATACATACACACATACATACATATATACATACATACATTTGCATATGAAATTTTATCACCTTGGAAAACTATGTTTGATCTTTACTCAATTACCAAGAGATAATATAATTTGAGTACAACTTTCTACATACTTAGTTTGGAATGAATAGTTTCGATTGAATTCTTTTGAGGAGAGTGGGTCTACTCATGATGATAATGGCTCCATGTATTGGGTCTTTAGAGGAGAGATCCTTATAGAATATTATATTTTGTTTATGGATATGGGATGATTTATTTGTGTGAATAGCTAATCACGCAAGTTGCAAAAAATCAGGATGTCAATTGCAAGTAGTTTCATTAATTAGATAAGGGAATCAACTTTGAAAGCAGGATGATCAAATTTGGCACGTCCATCCTTATGATAGATGTCTCTATCTCATAATAGAAAATTACCTCAAATGATAAGTGAAAAATTATTAAATATATGAAAAATTAGAAGAATATTCACCTATAATATTTTTGAAGGACTAATACTTTTAAAGGAAAAAAATATAATAAAAATATAATTTGGTGGAAAAATCCATGAGCTATGTGGCACTGCATTGTGGCTATTCCATTGTCCAATAGTGGAAACTCTTCATGTTAAATATCAAGATCTTGAAATTAAAAAAGATAACTATCATAGATCTATATTTTTGTTTTAGTGATGACAAATATATAGTCTAATTTAAATAAAAATAATAGTCTTCAATGTATATGTTAAATAGGATAAACAAGAGTACTAGCAATAGTTGTATAATTCTAGTATTATTGATTGTGTTAAACAAAATGTTCAATAAAACAAGTATGAAGTAACATAAATGGATCATCTGCTCGATCCTATTATGATTTAATGTGCATGCATCTAATCATTACCTAGATGATATTATGCACAAGATCTTTACTCAATCACCATGACATAATATAAGATGCAAGTATAGATTCTTGCATACTTAGTTTGGTATGAATAAATTTGATTGAATGCAAGGATAATTGCTTGTGTGAATCCAAGACATGAATGATTAATTTAATTTAGCACATGTACTATGCAATTGTGTATGTATACATGTAAAGTAGTTCACATAGTGAACTAATTTACATACATACATGTACATATGCATACAATCATCATAATCAGCTATCCTTGAATCTAACCAAAGCTATTATATATGACCAAGAGGCACATGTTTATAAAGAAAAGAAAAGAACATTTACATAGGTACCTCTTCTCCCCTTGAAAAAAATTGTAGTGCAAGGTCACAAAGATCACAAGGGACTGACAAAAAAATCCTATTTAATCTCCACTAATCTCCACCAATATTTAGAGCTCTCCACCCTCATTTGGGGCCTTCTACCCTCTTTCATGTGCAGATCTCCATAATCAATCAAAACAACTGGGGAATGATTAATGTCATGTTTTCTTTTCATTTTTGTTTATAATCCATGATCCACAATCCACAAGATCTCTCTATATACATACACACATACACACACACATACATACACAAATTTATACATACATACACATATATACATACATACATACATACACACATACATACATACATTCATACATACATGCATACATACATACATGAAAACAATAGTGCACTTTCTAAGTGTTTACAATTGTTCAACAAAATTAATATTTTTCACAAGACGATGCATCTAAAGAATTTTAGCTTAGGGGAAAGATAACATGATGGGGTATGTGCAGGATCATGGTGTACCAAACTATGGCCTTAAGTGGCAGTGAAAAATCAAAAAATCAGGGTTATGTCAACTTGACACATAATTTTAAAGTGGTTATGGAATTTATATCAAAAAGTTGTAAGAAAATAATCTGTAAGAAATTGAATGTAGTTTCTAAACTACTAGGCCTTATCAGGAGAAAAAAATAATTGATTAGTCAAAAGGTTGAATTTTAATGCAGTGCTACAAAAATTTCAGGGCAAAAATAAAAAGTAGGTGTATGTCTCACCACCTTAATCAAAATCAAATGATAATATTTTTTAAATATAATTATAGATATGAAAAGTAGACTCATGCCCGGATGTGACACATATTTTTCGGTATTTTTATTCCAAATAAATAATTAAATATGAATTTTTTAACAAAACTTTTTCGGAAAAAAAAAAGTCCCGTGTCTGACCACCTTAATTAATAGAAACTTTTACAAAATTTAATTTAATTTAATTTTTTCTTATACTAGGCGAAGCATAGAATGTGACGCAACTTTTAGATTTAAAAAATGTTATACTGTTTGAAAATTATAGCTGTTTTTCAATCAATATGTCAATCAACACTTTACAATAATCTTCATTGATAATTAACTAATAAATAGTTATCGATCTCAGAATTTGACAGAAATTATATTGATGGAATCTTCAGAGCGATATTAAAAAACCCTTTTCATTTCATTCAATTTCAATCAAAATAACATTGTCAGACGACTACCCGAAGTCTGAGTATCACTAAAACCGTCTTCAAACACGTCTTTTGGGTTGACCGGGTAGGCTTGGTAAATACCAAGCCTAATCGGATATCAGATTTGAAATCGGATATCCGATATGGCTAGGTGAATTTTGGTGGAAAATTTGAAATCCCAACCCATTTTGGAGGGAAAACCGGATTTAAGACTTATAGCTTATGATTTATAAATTATTTTTGTTATATTACTATGTAAATATGTATTATAATATATTATATATATATATTATAACGTAATGTAAAGATATAACATATAATATATTAATATATAATAATATATTATGTTATTCTCATTATAATCTATAAATATAATTTATATTATTATTATTTTTACTAAATATAATAACGTAATATATATATATTATATATATAAGTATGTTATTAATATATATATATAATAACGTAATATTTTTATTAAATATAATAAAGTTATATGTGTGTGTGTGTGTGTGTGTGTGTGTGTGTGTGTGTGTGTGTTATTAATATATATAATAACGTAATATATATTATAACATAATATTTTATAGCTTATAATTTATAAATTATTTTTTTAATATTACTATGTAAATATGTATTATAATATATTATATATATATATAATAACGTAATGTAAAGATATAACATATAATATATTAATATATAATAATATATTATGTTATTCTCATTATAATCTATAAATATAATTTATATTATTATTATTTTTACTAAAGATAATAACGTAATATATATATATATATATAAGTATGTTATTAATATATATATAATAACTTAATATTTTTATTAAATATAATAACCATATATATATAGATATATAGATATATATATATATATATATATATATATATATCTGTGTGTGTGTGTGTGTGTGTGTGTGTGTGTGCTATTAATATATATTATTATATTAATATGTATGTTATTAATATATATGTATATTATTAATATATATGAGTCAAAGGGGGTCATAGGTCGACCCATTACATAACAACATATGTCCCTAGGGGTCTTAGGAATCCTAGTGACATATTAGAATCGTTCTTATGGGTCGAAGGAGGTCATAGGTTGACCTATGAACCCTTCTGATGCATTACATTAGGACATATGTCCCTAGGGGTCCTAGGACCCCTAAGGACATATTAGAATCGTTCTTATGGGTCAAAGGGGGTCATAGGTTGACCTATGACCTCATTCAACCCATTAAATGATGACATATGTCCCTAAGGGTCTAGGACACATAGGGACATATTAGAATCGTTCTTATGGGTCAAAGGGGGTCATAGGTTGACCTATGACCCCCTTCGACCCATTAAATAATGACATATGTCCCTAGGGGTCCTAGGACCCCTAGGGACATATAAGAATCATCCATATGGGTCAAAGGGCATAATAGGTTGACCTATGACCCCCTTTGACCCATTACATGACGACATATGTCCCTAGGGGTCCTAGCACCCCTAGGGACATATTAGAATCATTCATATGGGTTGAAGGGGCTCATAGGTTGACTTACGATCCCCTTCGACCCATTACATAATGACATATGTCCCTAGAGGTCCTAGGACCCCTAGGGACATATTAGAATCATTCTTATGGGTCAAAGGGGGTCATAGGTTGACCTATGACCCCCTTCGACACATTACATGATGACATATGTCCCTAGGGGTCTTGGGACCCCTAGGGACATATTAGAAGCATTCATATGGGTCAAAGGGGGTCATAGGTTGACCTATGACACCCTTTGACCCATTACATGAAGACATTTGTCCCTAGGGTTCCTAAGACCCCTAGGGACATATTAGAATCGTTCATATGGGTCAAAGGAGGTCATAGGGTGACCTAGGACCCCCTTCGACCCATTAAACAATGACATATATCCCTAGTGGTTCTAGGACCCGTAGGGACATATTAGAATTATTCATATGGATCAAAGGAGATCATAGGTTGACCTATGAACCCCTTCGACCCATTAAATGATGACATATGTCCCTAGGGGTCCTAGGACCCATAGGGATATATTAGAATTGTTCATATGGATCAAAGGGAGTCATAGGTTGACCTATGACCCCCTTCAACCCATTAAAGGATGACATATGTCCCTAAGGGTCCTAAGACGCCTAGGGACATATTATAATTGTTCATATGGGTCAAAGAAGGTCATAGGTTGACCTATGACCCCCTTTGACTCATTACATGACAACATATGTCCTCAGGACCCCTAGGGACATATGAGAATAATTTTTATGGGTCAAATGGGGTCATAGGTTGACCTATGACCCCATTCGACACATTACATGACGGCATATGTCCCTAGGGGTCCTAGGTCCCCTAGGGACATATTAGAATCATTCATATGGGTCGAAGGGGGTCATAGGTTGACCAATGATCCCCTTCGACCCATTAAATGATGACATATGTCCCTAGGGGTCCTAGGACCACTAGGGACATATTAGAATTTTTCATATGGGTCAAAGGGGGTCATAGACTGACCTATGACCCCCTTTGACCCATTACATGATGACATATGTCCCTATGACCCCTAGGGACATATGAGAATCATTCTTATGGGTCAAAGGGGATCATAGGTTGACCTATGACCCCCTTTAATGCATTACATGATGACATATGTCCCTAGGGGTCCTAGGACCCCTAGGGAAATATTAGAATTGTTCTTATGGGTCAAAGGTGGTCATAGGGTGACCTATGACACCCTTCAACCCATTACATGACAACATATGTCTCTAGGGGTGCTAGGACCTCTAGAGACATATTACTATCATTTTTATGGATCAAACAGGGTCATAGGTCAACCTATGACCCCCTTTGACCCATTACATGATGACATATGTCCCTATGGGTCATAGGAAACCTAGGGACATATTACAATTGTTCATATGGGTCAAAGGGGGTCATAGGTTGACCTATGACCCCCTTTGACCCATTGCATGATGACATATGTCCCTAGGGGTCCTAGGAACCCTAGGGACATATTAGAATGCTTCTTATGGGTCAAAGGGGGTCATAGGTTGACCTATGACCCCCTTCGACAAATTACATAATGACATATGTCCAAAGGGGTCATAGGAACCCTAGGGACATATTAGAGTCATTCTTATGGGTTAAAGGGAGTCATAGGTTGACCTATGACCCCCTTTGACCCTTTACATGATGACATATGTCCCTAGGGGTCCTAGGACCCCTAGGGACATATTAGAATTGTTCTTATGGGTCAAAGGGTGTCATAGGGTGACCTATGACACCCTTCAAGCCATTACATGACGACATATGTCCCTAGGGGTCCTAGGACCCCTAGGGACATATTAGAATCATTCTTATGGGTCAAATGGGGTCATAGGTCAACATATGACCCCCTTTGACCTATTACATGATGACATATGTCCTTATGGGTCATAGGACACCTAGGGACATATTACAATTGTTCATATGGGTAAAAGGGGGTCATAGGTTGACTTATGACTCCATTTGACCCATTAAATGATGACATATATCACTAGGGCTCCTAGGACCCCTAGGGACATATTAGAATTGTTCATTTGGGTCAAAGGAGGTCATAGGTTGACCTATTACCCCCTTCGACCCATTAAATGATGACATATGTCCCTAGGGGTCCTAAGACCCCTAGGGACATATTAGAATTATTCATATGGGTCAAAGGGGGTCATAGGTTGACCTATGACCTGTTTTGACCCATTACATGATGACATATCTCCCTAGGACCCTTAGGGACATATGAGAATCGTTCTTATGGGTCAAAAGGTGTCATAGGTTGATCTATGACCCCCTTCGACACATTACATGTCGACATATGTCCCTATGGGTCCTAGGGCCCCTAGGGACATATTAGTATCATTCATATGGGTCGAAGGGGGTCATAGGTTGACCTATGATCCCCTTCGACCCATTAAATGACAACATTTGTCCCTAGGGGTCCTACGACCCCTAGGGACATATGAGAATCGTTCTTATGGGACAAAGGGGGTCATAGGTCATTACATGATGACATATGTCCCTAGGGGTCCTAAAACCTCTAAAGAAATATTAAAATCATTCTTATGGGTCAAAGGTGGTCATAGGTTGACCTATGACCAGCTTCGACCCATTACATGATGACATATGTCCCTAAGGGTCCTCGAAAACCTAGGGACATATTAGAATCATTCTTAGAGGTCTAAGGGGGTCATTGGTTGACCTATGACTCCCTTTGACCCATTACATGATGACATATGTCCCTAAGAGTCATACGACCCCTTAGGGACATATTAGAATACTTCTTATGGGTCAAAGGGGGTGATAGGTTGACCTATGACCCCCTTCGACGCATTACATGACGATAGATGTCCAAAGGGGTCCTAGGACCCCTAGAGACATATTAGAATCATTCTTATGGGTCAAAGGGGGTCATAGGTTGACATATGACCCCCTTCGAACCATTAAATGATGACATATGTCCCTAGGGGTCCTAGGACCCCTAGGGACATAGTAGAATCATTCATATAGGTCAAAGGGCATCATAGGTTGAACTATGACCCCCTTCAACCCATTACATGATGACATATGTCCCTAGGGGTCCTAGCACCCCTAGGGACATATTAGAATCATTCATATGAGTGGAAGGGGGTCATAGGTTGACTTATAATCCCCTTCGACCCATTACATAATGACATATGTCCCTAGAGGTCCTAGGACCCCTAGGGACATATTAGAATCATTCTTACGGGTCAAAGGTGGTCATAGGTTGACCTATGACCCGCTTCGACACATTACATGATGAGATATGTCCCTAGGGGTCCTCGAAACCCTAGGGACATATTAGAATTGTTCTTATGGGTCAAAGGGGGTCATAGGTTGACAATTGACCCACTTCAACACATTACATGATGACATATGTCCCTAGGGGTCCTAGGACCCCTAAGAACATGTAAGAATGTATCATATGGATCAAAGGGTGTCATAGGTTTACCTATGATGCCCTTCAACCCATTAAATGATGACATATGTACATAAGAGTCCCAGGACACCTAGGGACATATTGCAATCATTCTTATAGGTCAAAGGCGGTCATAGGTTGAACTATGATCCCCTTCGACTCATTAAATGATAACATATGTTCCTAGGGGTCCTAGGACCCCCAAAGAAATATTAGAATCGTTCTTATCGGTCAAAGGGGGTCATAGGTTGACCTATGACCCCCTTCGACCAATTACATGACCACATATGTCCCTAGGGGTACTAGGACCCCTAGGGACATATTAGAATCGTTCTTATGGGTCAAAGGGGCTCATAGGGTGACCTATGACCCCCTTTGACCCATTAGATGATGACATATGTCCTTATCGGTCAAAGGGGGTCATAGGTTGACTTATGACCCTCTTCGACACATTACATGATGACATATGTCCCTAGGGGTCCTAGGACACCTAGGGACATATTAGAATGCTTCATATGGGTCAAAGGGTGTCATAGGTTTACCTATGACCTCCTTCGACCCCTTAAATGATGACATATATAGCAAGGGGTCCTAGGACCCCTAGGGACGTATTAGAATCGTTCATATGGGTCAAAGAGGGTCATAGGGTGACCTATCGCCCCCTTCGACCAATTACATGACGACATATGTCCCTAGGGTTCCTTGGACCCCTAGGGACATATAAGAATCATTCTTATGGGTCTAAGGGGGTCATAGGTTGACCTATGACCCCCTTCGATCCATTACATGATGACATATGTCCCTAAGGGGTCCTAGGAACCCTAGGGACATATTAGAATCGTTCTTATGGGTCAAAGGGGCCCATAGGGGTACCTATGATCCCCTTCGACCTTATAAATGATGACATATGTTCTTAGGGGTCCTAGGACCCCTAGGTAGATATTAGAATCGTTTTTATGGGTCGAAGAAGGTCATAAATCAACATATGAGCCACTTTGACCCATATGAACGATTCACATATGTTCCTAGGGATCGTAGGACCCCTAGGGACATATGTCATCATGTAATGGGTCGAAGGGCGTCATAGGTCAAACTATGACCCCATTTGACCCATATGAACAATTCTAATATGTCCCTAGGGGTCCTAGGACACCTAGGGACATATGTCATCCTGTAATCTATTGAAGGGGGTCATAGGGGTCATTGTTCAACCTATGACGCCCTTGAACCCATAAGAATGATTCTAATATGTCTCTAGGGGTCCTAGGACCGCTAGGGACATATGTCATCATTTAAAGGGTCAAAGGGGGTCATAGGACAACGTATGACCCCCTTTGACCCATAAGAATGATTCTAATATGTCCCTAGGGGTCCTAGGACCGCTAGGTACATATGTCATCATTTAATGGGTCGAAGGGGGTTATAGGTCAACCTATGACCCCCTTTGACCCATATGAAGCATTCTAATATGTTTGTAGGGGTCATAGGATCCCTAAGGAGATATGTCGTCATGTAATGGTTCGAAGGGGGTCATAGGTCACCCTATGACCCCCTTTGACCCATAAGAACAATTCTAATATGTCCCTAGGGGTCCTAGGACCCCTAGGGACATATTTTGTCATTTAATGGGTAAAAGAGGGTCATAGGTCATCATATGACCCCGTTTGACCCATATGAAGCATTCTAATATGTCCCTAAGGATCTTAGGACCCCTAGGGACATATGTCATCATGTAATGTGTCGAAGGTGGTCATAGGTCAACTTATGACCCCCTTTGACCCATAAGAATGATTCTAATATGTCCTTAGGGGTCCTAGGACCCCTAGGGATATATGTTGTCATTTAATGGGTCGAAGGGGGTCATAGGTCAACCTATGACACCCTTTGACCTATATGAAGCATTCTAATATGTCCCTAGGTGTCCTAGGACCCCTAGGGACATATGTCATCATTTAATGGGTTGATGGGGGTCATAGGGTGACCTATGACCCCCTTTGACCCATAAGAACGATTCTAATATCTCCTTGGGGGTCCTAGGACCCCTAGGGACATATGTCATCATGTAATTGGTCGAAGGGGGTTATAGGTCAACCTATGACCCCCTTTGACTCATAAGAACGATTCTAATATATCCCTAGGGGTCCTAGGACCCCTACAGACATATGTCATCATTTGATGGGTCAGAGGGGGTCATAGGTCAACCTATGACCCCCTTTGACCCATATGAAGCATTCTAATATGTTCGTAGGGGTCCTAGGATCCTTAAGGACATATGTCGTCATGTAATGGTTCGAGGGGGGTCATAGGTCACCCTATGACCCCCTTTGACCCATAAGAACAATTCTAATATGTCCCTAGGGGTCCTAGGACCCCTAGGGACATATCTTGTCATTTAATGGGTAAAAGGGGCTCATAGGTCATCATATGACCCCATTTGACCCATATGAAGCATTCTAATATGTCCCTAAGGGTCTTAGGACCCCTAAGGACATATGTCATCATGTAATGTGTCGAAGGTGGTCATAGGTCAACCTATGACTCCCTTTGACCCATATGAACGATTCTAATATGTCCCTAGGGGTCCTAAGACCCCTAAGAACATATGTCATCATTTAATGGGTCGAAGGGGGTCATAGGTCAACCTATGACCCCCTTTGATCCATATGAACGATTCTAATATGTCTCTACGGGTCCTAGGACCCCTAGGGACATATGTCATCATATAATGGGTCGAAGGGGGTCATAGGTCAACCTATGACCCCCTTAGACCCATATGAAAGATTCTAATATGTCCCTAGGGGTCCTAGGACCCCTAGGGACTATGTCATCATGTAATGGGTCGTGAACAATTCTAAGACGTTCCTAGGGGTCCTAGGACCCCTAGGAAAATATGTCATCATGTAATTGGTCAAAGGGGGTCATAGGTCAACCTATGACCCCCTTTGACTCATAAGAATGATTCTAATATGTCCCTAGGGCTCCTAGGATCCCTAGGGACATATGTCATCATTTAATGGTTCGAAGGGGGTCATAGGTCAACCTATGACCCCCTTTGACCCATATGAACGAATCTCATATGTTCCTATGGGTCCTAAGACCCTTAGGGACATACATCATCATGTAATATGTCGAAGGGGGTTAGAGGTTAACCTGTGACCTCCTTTGAGCCATAAAAATTATTCTAATATGTCCTTAGGGGTCCTAGGACCCCTAGGGAGATATGTCGTCATTTGATGGGTTGAAGAGGGTCATATGTCAACCTATGACCCGCTTTGACCCATATGAAGTATTCTAATATGTCCTTAGGGGTCCTAGGACCCCTATGGACATATGTCGTCAGGTAATGGGTCGAAGGGGGTCATAGGTCACCCTATGACTCCCTTTGACCAATTAGAAGGATTCTAATATGTCCCTAGGGGTCTTAGGACCCCTAGGGACATATGTAGTCATGTAATGGGTCAAAAGGGGTTATAGGTCAACCTATGACCCCCTTTGACCCATAAGAATGATTGTAATATGTCCTTAGGGGTCCTAGCACCCCTAGGGACAAATGTCATCATTTATTGGGTTGAAGGGGGTCATAGGTCAAGCTATGACCCCCGTTGATCCATAAGAACACTTCTAATATGTCCCTAGGGGTCTTAGGATCGGTAGGGACATATGTTGTCATTTAATGGGTCAAAGGGGGTCATTGGTAAACCTATGACCTCCTTTGACCCATATGAACGATTCTAATATGTCCCGAGGGATCCTAGGACCCCTGGGGACATATGTCATCATGTAATGGGTCGAACAGGGTCATAGGTCAATCTATGACCCCCTTTAACCCATATGAATGATTCTAATATGTCCCTAGGGATCCTAGGACCCCTAGGGACATATGTCGTCATGTAATGGGTTGAAGATTCTAATATGTCCCTAGGGGTCCTAGGACCCCTAGGGATATATGTTGTCATTTAATGGGTCGAAGGGGGTCATAGGTCAACCTATGACCTCCTTTGACCCATATGAAACATTCTAATATGTCCCTAGGGGTCCTAGGACCCCTAGGGACATATGTCGTCATATAATGGGTCAGAGGGGGTTAGAGGTCAACCTATGACCCCCTGTGACCCATAAGAATGATTGTAATATGTCCCTACGGGTCTTAGGACCCCTAGCTTTATATGTCATCATTTAATGGGTCGAAGGGGGTCATAGGTTAACCTATGACACCGTTTGATCCAAATGAAGCATTCTAATATGTCCCTAGGTGTCCTAGGACCCCTAAGGACATATGTCATCATGTAATGTGTCGAAGAGGGTCATATATCAACGTATGACCACCTTTGACCCATAAGAACGATTCTAATATGTCCTTAGGGGTCCTAGGACCCCTAGGGACATATGTCGTCATCTAATGGGTCGAAGGGGGTCATAGGTCACCCTATGAGCCCCTTTTACCCATAAGAATGATTCTAATATGTCCCTAGGGGTCATAGGACCCCTACAGACATATGTCATCATTTAATGGGTCAAAGAGGATCATAGGTCAACCTATGACCCCCTTTGACCCATATGAAGCATTCTAATATGTCCCTAGGTGTCCTAGGACCCCTAGGGACATATGTCATCATGTAATGTGTCGAAGGGGGTCATAGTTCACCCTATGACCCCCTTCAAACCATATGAAAGATTCTAATATGTCCCTAGGGGTCTTAGGACCCTTAGGGAGATATGTCATCGTGGAATGTGTCGAAGGGGGTCATATGTCACCCTATGATTCCCTTCGACCCATATGAATGATTCTAATATGTCCCTAGGGGTCTTAGAACCCCTAAGGACATATGTCATCATGGAATGTGTTGAAGGTGGTCATTGGTCACCCTATGACCCCCTTCGACCCATATGAATGATTCTAATATGTCCGTAAGGGTCCTAGGACCCCTAGGGACAAATGTCATCTTGTAATATGTCGAAAGGGTTCATAGGTCATCCTGTGACCCCCTTCGACCCATATAAACTATTCTAATATGTCCCTAGGGGTCCTAGGATCCCTTAGGGACATATGTCATCATGGAATGTGTCGAAAGGGGTCATAGGTCATCCTGTGAGCCCTTTTGACCCATATAAATGACTCCACTAGAAATAATATAGTAAAAATAATAATAATATAGTATAACAATCATATATATATATATATATATATATATATATATATAGTCTATAGATTATAATAATAATAACATAATATATTATATATTATAATTTACATATGATAATAATAATAATATATTATAGATTATAATTTATATATGATAATAATAATAATATGTATTAATAACATATATATAATATATTACGTTATTATATTTAATAAAAATATAGTAAATATAATAATAATATATTATAATAATATATATTATATTTATAGATAATAATAATAATAATAACATAATATATTATTATATATTAATAGATTATATATTATATCTTTACATTACATTATATATATAATATTATATTATATTATTATATAATATTATATTATATTATTATATAATATATAGATTATATATTATTTTATATATAATAGTTATGTTATTATATTATATATTTATAGATTATATATTATAACTTTACATATTTCATAACTCAAATTAGTTATATCACTTACAAATTTGTTTTTCCCTCTGATTTTTGTCCCTTTTCCCTCCAATTTTTATGCCGCCGATATCAGATATCCGATAAGGCTTGGGCCTTACTTTCCAGGTTTGGTACATGGATAGGTGAAAAAAAGTCAGAGCGGATTTTGAAGCGCTTTTAGACGTGTTCAAACTCTATTTTTTTTACATTGCCACTTTTTGGCACACCATGATCCTGCACATACCCGGTGTTGAAATAGTACAAAAGTCCTTGACATGAGAGGTCCACAAGTGAAGGTGTTGACCAATATTGAAAACTTGAATGCTGACATAAAAGCTAACAATGATCAAGTTACCTATGCCAAAGCTACAACACAATATGAAGTTGATTTTAGATAAGGAAGAGGCAAACATTCAAAAGTTTGATAATCAAAATTTAAGGCACAAGAGAAAAGGAGAAGGAGCAACTTTAGAAAGAGACTGCATGATAGAAACAACAACTAGAAAACATAGTAGATATTATGGAAGCCATTGGGTAGAATCCAATAAAGTGCTATGGTAGGTACTATGACATTGGAATCACTTACAAGTATCTTTGAGAATTTATAGTCCAAATATCAAATGCTAATAAGAGTGTTTCAAGTATTGGCACAGTTTCCTTGTGATCATCCCAAGTATCAAATTCTTATAAGAGTCTTTCAAGTTTGGCAACCACTTCAACATCCTTTGCAAGGTTTAGAGGTAATTTCATTGTGCTAGAGGCTTCTACAAGGGAATGAGCTTCATGATTATGGCTAGTTTCT
This sequence comes from Cupressus sempervirens, assembly GCA_028749045.1. Taxonomy (NCBI): domain Eukaryota; kingdom Viridiplantae; phylum Streptophyta; class Pinopsida; order Cupressales; family Cupressaceae; genus Cupressus; species Cupressus sempervirens. Next base: position 652,729,602 of record CM053790.1, read on the forward strand.
TTCTAACAATATTTGCTATGATATGTTTTTGTAAAATTTCTTGGGAACTCTACCCATTTTTCCTAGTCTGCATTATTTTTGTGGAGGATCATGAGGTAAGTCAATTATCATAGGTTGAGTGGGTTTTATTTTATTTTTATTTGGATTTTGGAATATGTATGCAATAGGATGAATTTTTCTATTATGTAGCTAACATGTAATAAGCACCTTAAAAAAGATCTCTAGATATACATGTTCAAAAGGAGATATAAAGAGATAACTACCTAGAAGGAAAAGAAACCAATATTTACATACCTTGAAAAAAATTGTAGAACTAGGGCATGGAAACAAAATCATAGAGCAAGGGAACAATATGAAAATGAAATCATAGAGCAAGGGCACGACATGGAAAAAAATCACAGAGCAAGGGCACAACACAAAAATCAAAGAGCAAGGGCATGACAATGAAACACAAAGATCACAAGGGAATGCCAACCAAATTGTAGAGCAAGGGCACAACAATGAAATAGAGATATATATCACAAGAAATAAATACACCAAACACATATGCATAATTATGAGGTTTATTCCCTTTCAGATGCCATAACCTTGTTAATTATGCGTATATATCAAACCAAATAATGAGCAACTAGACCCATTTAACTGGTTATGGCTTGTTTCTTTCTAAAAATATCTAATATGATATGTTTTTTCAAAATTTCTTGTGAACTTGGCTCACTTTTTGTGGTCTATATTATTTTTGTGCAGGATCTTGAGGTAAGTCACTTAGCATGGGTTGAGGGAGTTTTATTGATTTATTATTTGGATTCTAGAATATGTATGTATTTGGATCATATATGTAATAAGAACCTTGAAAATATCTCTCTAAATATATAAAGAGATACATGTTTAGAAGGAAATATAAAGACATACATGTTTACAAGGAAAAGATAAAAACATTTACATAAGTACCCCTTCTCGCCCTTGAAGAAAATCATAGAGCTAGGGAACGTAGATCACAAGGGCATGACATAACAATGAAATCATAGAGCAAGGGCATGACACAAAAATCAAAGAGCAAGGGCATGACAATGAAACACAAAGATCACAAGGGAATGCCAACCAAATTGTAGAGCAAGGGCAAAACAATGAAATAGAGATATATATCACAAGAAATAAATACACCAAACACATATGCATAATTACGAGGTTTATTCCCTTTTAGATGCCATAACTTAGTTAAATATATGTATATATCAAACCAAATAATTAGCAACTAGACCCATTTAACTAGTTATGGCTTGTTTCTTTCTAAAAATATCTACTATGATATGTTTTTGCAAAATTTCTTGTGAACTTGGCCCACTTTTTATGGTCTATATTATTTTTGTGTAGGATCTTGAGGTAAGTCACTTAGCATGGGTTGAGTGAGTTTTATTGATTTATTATTTGGATTCTAGAATATGTATGTATTTGGATCATATATGTAATAAGAACCTTGAAAAAGATCTCTTTGAATATATAAAGAGATACATGTTTAGAAGGAAATATAAAGACATACATGTTTACAAGGAAAAGACAAAAACATTTACATAAGTACCCCTTCTTTCCCTTGAAGAAAATCATAGAGCTAGGGAACGTAGATCACAAGGGCATGACATAACAATGAAATCATAGAGAAAGGGCACGACACCAAAAATGAAATCACAAAGCAAGGCCACGACATGATAATGAAATTATAGAGCATAGGCATGACAATGAAATGCAGAGATCATGAGGGCACATAAACCAAATGCACCAATCACAATGACACCATGACAATGTTCATACCTCTCCACCTCTTTCATTTGTAGCTCTCTCCAAAATCAAAACAAATGGAAAATGATTGTCATGTTTTCTTTTATGCTCATAGGGGTGTCACAATTACAATGCCAACATTGGTATCGTGACATCATAAAAAAAACATTGTAAAAAAAAAAAAAACCATAAAAATGACCACAAATTACATTGTCATTGCAAATTATTGTCACAATTTTACCCCAAATGTTATAGTGATAAGACACATCATGAGTTCAACTCGAGTTGTAAACTTGACAGGTGTACAAACAATGATAGTGCATAGCTATCAAGGCCAAAGTTAATGGCACAAAGTGTGACATCATCAACTTGAGAAATTTCAGCCCTCAAAAAGCCTTATGAAATAGGAAAGAGTATTGTTATAAATATGAGATAATGTTGTAAATAGAAAGAAGGCACAATAACAAAAAAAACATCATAGGAGGGAAAGAAGACACAAGGGCTTGAAGTATGAGATTGGAAGGATAGTTGAAAGATAGGAAAATTTGGGGCTCAAAAAGGCTACACAACTTAAATTGAAAATGAAGAGATTAGGAAGGAAATGAAAGATGCAAATGAACTTTGTCACCTTGTAATGAAATACAAGTGTAGATTCATAATCTCAACACTCTTTCAAGACACCCTATGTGATATGGAGGTTGATAAGTTCTTCAATGGGGATGGATATATGGAGGTTAGGGTAAACTTTAAGAATCCCCCTTCTAGAAAAAAGATATAAATTATTGGTGAATCTTTCATTATTTTTAAAAACTAAATTATTTTTATCAGTGAATCTATCAATTTTTTTAAATTTTAAATATTATTTACATTGGCAATTATTTTGGAATCATAATTTTTGAGTAGAAAACATTTGCAAATCTCAATAATAATAGGAAGTTTGCTAATCATCATGGAATATCACAAATCAAAATTGTACATGTTTTATCTCATGGAAATTATGAGGATAGTTACATTATATTTTAAATCAATAGTGAAAACAAAATATTGGTAATATATCCCTAAAGTAACTAATAATTATGATAATTAATGGTGAATTAATTTTAATTTCTTTGATAATATATAATATTTAGGTGAATCAAATCTAATCATGTATGAATTTTGTGGTGAATCTTTGAGTTCAAATTTTTTAATAAAATAAATTATTGAGTGATTTTAAATATTTTAGAACTAAATTTAATAAAAATTTGGTGATTTAGGTTGGATTAAATCTTAAATTATTAGCCAAATTACTAGCAAAAAGTTTCTAAAATTTGTAAAAATACGAATATTCACTACTAAAAAATACCCTATAGAGGATAAACTCATGAAGTTTACTAGATGGGGTTTGGGTAATAGTAGGAGTAAGATATGTGGATGGGAATTGGATGGATTTGATGAATGGGAGGATGTCAGTTATGGTAGGAGATGGAAGAGGATCTATAAGAGGGGTTTAAATAATGATAGGAAATGAAGGAGGATATATAGGTGGGTTAGATGAAAGAGGGATGATATTTATGGGACGTGGAAGAAGAATGATGGGTGCGGGAGATGGAAAAGTTTCAACATGCTATAAAATTTACATGATGTAATTATATGACATGAGTCATCATCTTAACTTGGACATGGATATGCTATTAGATTCCTTGTAAAAATTCTTAGAGACTGGGTGCTCGTTGTAAACCAATTAAGAAACAACATTTAGGGAACTTTGTGTTGTTAGTGTCATACCAATTAAGAAATAATATTTCAAAGCCAATGTATTATTATACTTCTAAGAATTTTTTTTTTAAACCTTGGGTGTTCTTGATGCTAGCCCCACATGTCTAGCAGAATAAGTACTTTGTGGTGTTCTTGTACAACTTGTTGTACCCTACATTGCATATTGTTCACATATCAATCCAGAGTGCTCTATAAGATAAAGTAAATATTAAATTTTATGATATTTTAGGTCATTAAATAATATCATGTCAAAACTCATGAGGTTCATTAGATGGGACTTGGTTAATGCTAGGAGAAAGAGATGTGGATGGTAATTGGATGGATTTGATGAATGTGAGGGTTTCAATAATGGTAGGAGATGGAAGAGGATTTATAAGAGGGGTCTAAATAATGGAAGGAAATAGAGGAGGATCTGTAAGTGGGTTGGATGAAAGAGGGATGATAGTTATTGGACATGGAAGAGGAACGATGGGTGTAGGAGATGGAAAGGTTTCAATGTCCTAGCAACTTCACATGATGCAATTATATGACATGCCTCATAAAATTAACTTGGGTATGGATATTCTATTGGGTTCCTTGTAAAAATTCTTAGAGACTAGGTGTTCATTGTAAAAAATTTAAGAAACAATATTTCAAAGCCAATATATTATTGTACTTTTAAGAATATTTAAATATGTTTACCTTGGCTATTCTTGCTCCTATCCTTGCACCTCTAGCAGAAAGAGTACTCTATAGTGTTCTTGTACTGCTTGTTGCACCCTGCATTACATATTGTTCACATATCAATCTAGTGATCTCTATAAAATAAAATAAATGTTTACTATATGATATTTAGGTGATCAAATAACATCATTTCAAAAATCAAACAAACAAAAATCTGTATCTCCTATCCACCAAAGGCCATCAGCATCAAATCATCCACGAGTGTGAAATCACCACCTCTATATGCATAAAAAGTCTTCCTATAATGTACACATAGATGAGATGATACTCTATCCTGAGTCAGCTCACTATCCATCCAATCACACATGCATTTAAAACTAAAATAAAAATGTTGATTTAGAATCAAAGACTATAATGATGCACCTAATGACACTTTGGGTGGCACAAGAGGGGATGACAATAGTGGTGCACATGATAATGATGGAGCTGCCATAGGTTATGATGATACTAAAGGAAAATTTGATGATAGTCGAGGTATCATAGGTGATAATGATGGAGCCTCTATAGGATTTGATGACCCTAAAGGTACATCTAATGATGGTTGAGGCATCATAGGTGAAGGAATACCACTAATTGTGAGCCATGCTCAATGATTATATTTTTCAATGATGTAACTACATGAAGAGTTCGTAGATCAATACACTCCTTTAAAATTGTTGGGAGCACAACATGAGGCATGATTTTTCATGTTTTATATCTCCTATCATTTTGTGGTACCACCCTACAAGCCCCAAGTCTATCTTGTGTAGATCCTCTCCCTCTATATTGGAACTCATGGATGTTAAAGTAAATTGGCTTCTCATGAAAATAAAATATAGCTTTCTCAAAAAAATATAGAGGTACCTCATAATTATTACATGGTGGTAGGTCAAATACAATATACCACCTATACTAAAAATATGATCTCATCCTAGTATGAGTGTACCAATGAATAGGAAAAGTTTTGGTTGTGTGTAGTAGGGAGTTGTTGGACATGGGATTCATAAAAAGAACACATATACTATCTTTATTTATGTCCTTATCTTTCACTTTCTAATATCATAATCTATTTGCAAAAAATGCATGGAACCTATCCCTCTATGAAACCCATTTGGTAACCTCCCTAGACACATCATTCACATTTTGGGCCATTTTTTCAAATATATTTGCTAGGGTTGAGTTGTAAGAAAGTGTAGATGACTACAACATATTGACCACTTGGGTAATGTGAGAGCTATTTTGTGTAAGGAAGTTTATGAGGTCCTCTTGTGTGGTATTTAAATGTCACACTAATGACATGTGCAGAGGGTTTATAAGTGGCAGTGGTTGGTGAATGGGAACATTAACTGGAGGGTTTTATGGTTGTCTCACTAAGGGTGGAGGGTTTTGTGTTCCTGTCATAATGGGCGAAGTGTTTTGTGGTTGTGTCACTATGCGTGGATGGTTTGATTGTGCTAGAGGTGGTCTTTCACCTCTCCCTCATTTTCTTGGATTCATTGATGCCTCTAATATTAATTTTTTTAAAGAAAAATTACAAAAACACATTACAAACTCTTATGGAAAAAGACATAAATGACAAGGAGAATGAAGACATACCTTGTTTGCAGGGTGCCATGGATGAAAATGCTAAAAAAAACTATTTTCCTTATAAACATGATTTGTTTTTGGCTCTTCATTGTTGCATCCACATTGTTATTGTTGTTTGAGGGTATAAAAATGTTCTTAAACATGGGAAATAGAAGGTAATTATACTTATTAAAACCTAATCATGTTTTAAACAAATATAAATCTAAAAAACCTAATTGTGTTTTTAAGTAATATAAATAAAAAGAACTAATTAGGTTTTTAAAAATTGATCATTATTATGGCTAGGCTTGGTATCCAAGCCTAACATGCATTTAAAATTTAAATAACCTAATTGAGTTATTGAAAAATTGATCAAGTTTTTGAATTTTTTTGGTTTTTTGGTTGGGTGTCCACTTTTTTGTACACCAACTTGGTGCAAACACCCATAGACACATGTTTCTTTCTTTCCCTCAATTTGGATCATGTTTACTAATTCATAAATAGGTTCTTGTATGAGAATGGCATTGATGCTGGTAATATGTATATAGTGTACTTTAGCATCACCTATTTTATTTTTGGATCTCTCTCTCTCTCTCTCTCTCTCTCTCTCTCTCTCTCTCTCTCTCTCTCTCTCTCTCTCTCTCTCTCTCTCTCCATATTTAGGAAGAGGTTCTTTATAAACTTTGTGATCATAGTTGTTTTTATGTCCATTTACTTCAACATTTTCATTATCAATTAGGTCCTTGATGGCATGTTTTAGTTTCATATAGTCATGTGTTCTATGACCTTTTTTCCTATGGTAGATGTAGTAGTGGTTATCATTCCACCATTTTTGCTTCAATTTATGTTGATAAAGTCTTAAATTATCTAGTAGTATGATAATATTGTTAAACAATAATTATTTCAACACAACATTGAGTGAATCTCATAGAGTTGTAAATTTTTATTTTGGTTTTGATTCCCAAGATGACTCTACCTTGTTGGAGTCATTTTATTTTCTTGGGACTTCCTATTTATTTGCAACCTGAATTCTACTAGACAAGTTAAAGATAAGTTCATTTGATTTCATCATGGATGTATCCACTACAAAATCAAAGACCACATTCTTGCAATTTTTCTTCCAAGCTTTTCCCTTATCCTTGTTGTTGTTATTATTGGTGTTTTTGGTTTTTGTTTGATTTTTGCTTGTTTAGGGTGAGTTCTCCCTTCCTTACTAGGACATCCTTGATACAAAGTGAACTCTCCACCATCAAATAAAAGGTGGGAAAGAGTTATTTTCTAAGTTTAAAATGAAGCTATAGAATAAGATTGTTGACAATGGTGTCAATCGTTTTAGATTTTGGGATTTTCTCTAGGTAGTGTGAGTAAACCATCCTCCATCTTCAAAGAAAGGTAGTGAATGAATTTCTAGTTTGTTTCTTGGTGTTTCACAAGTAAAGCATAGACACAACATGGTGTATGTTGTATGATTATGGTTTGACAAACTAATGTACTAGCTAATCAAAGGACTATAGAGGTGGAGATAATTTTATAAACCATTTCATTTCTTCTCCACTAAGAATTGTAGGAAAAAACCTCATGAGATAAGAGTTTTCATGTAAGACTCCATGCTTAGAGCATAAAAATTTCTAGCATGATCTTGAGGGTCATTACTTCCATCATACTTATCATATTTTGGTATCTTAACTTTAGGAGAAAATGGAGGCATGTAAATATCCGTTTCAAAAGCAAATGGAAAGACAACCTTGAGTGAGATTTTCCTTTTTGATTTCTCCTTTTCCTTCCTACATTTGATTAGCCCTTTTCTCATGTCCTCAACTTTTTTTTTTAAGGATAGAGTAAGGTGATGGCTCCTTTCTCTAGTTCAAATGCTCTATGTTGGAATTAGGTGGGAGCTTGACTCCCTAGGATGCAAGATGCATGAAATAATTATCCCTAGTTTTATTTAAAATCAGGTTCATGAGTTTTTGTGACATTTATCTTGTTGAACTTTATAATTTCCTCTTCAATAATCTCTTCATCACTAGAGGAAAAGTAAATAGTTTGATATGCACGTTGTGAATCATGTTGTAACACATAATGAGAAGCATGTTGAGAAGAATGTTGGGAGGATTTTTTTTTGAAGTTAAATGTTGCTATCTCTAACCATTGTTGTCTATTAGTTTCAATCACGTAGTCATTTACAAGGTAGAGTCATATGGTCATAGAGTAATTCTCTATATGTACTGAGCTCATTAGCAACCGAGCGAGTTATCAACAACCTAGTGAATTCCAAGTATATAAGTATTGAGAGATATAGTATGTATCAAGCACAATATATGTAGACCATTAAAAGGTTAGCAAAGGCTAGGAAACAACAATTCTAAGTATCATAAATAGTAAAGGCCAAGTAATTCAAAGCTTATATAAAAGTAAGGAATGTAGTAGAGTTTTAGAAAAAATGATTATCAAGCCAACTTGAAAATTTATTTAAGTTTTGAAGAGGTTATTACTAAACATTTAATAATGGAAGAGGTTATTATAGAAAATTTACATGAAATGGATCACATATTCCTATGTGTATGTTAAATGATATGGATGAAGTGGCAAAACATGGAACCCTCTAGAAAACTCTTTATGGAAATCTTTAAATAGAGATGATCTTAGCCTAGATCACAATGGTTAGTGAAGAGAAGAGTACATGTGCAAACATAGAGCATTATACAATGAAGGATTGAGAAGATTAGAAGACATTCAAGAGGTCTATTATCAACTAACAGAGTTAATGACTTATTCATAAGAAGTGAAGTGAAAAGGAAAGACAAGTGTTATTAGATTAGAGAGAAGAAAGGATTATTAGTAAGGAGAAGTCTCGAAATCATCTTGTAGAGAAAACTAAGAGTCGAGTATTGAATCAATTTTAACAAACTTGAATCATGATAAATCCTGAACAAAGTGGTCTTAATAGATATTTGTAGATCTCCTAATAGAGTCCTTACTTAGTTGTAAGTGTCAAATATTTTAACAAGGTGAAACCTAATAGTTTCTTAAGTCTTTAATAGGACAAACTCCTCACAAGGTAGATCATATTTAATCATCAAACATTGTAACCTTAATTGGTTAATTTTATTATTGTAGCAGTGAAGATTTGTGGGTGTCATCTCCACCCCATTTTTATCTCCACCTCAAAAGCTTTCTAGGTAACAAATATTGTGTTATTACTTCCATGCATGTGATTGAATTGATTTACATGTTACAACAAGTTTTACATGCACAAGTTATTGATAGATGTTGATGAACCTGAGAAAAATTATAAAGTGTTATAGATTCTGATTCGCCACCCCCTGACCCCCCCACCCCCCTCGCAACCTCTTAGTATCTAGTTTATGAAGGATTTGAGCAAATAATCCAATCAAATCCACAAAGCCTTCGAATCCCTGCATGCAAAAACCTGTCACAGAAGAAAAAGACGAGAAGAGGCAAGGGTTTTGCTAAAAAATGGAGATAGAAGAAAAGTTGCTCTCAAATGAAAAATGCATAAGAGATAATGAAGAAAGTACAATGCTCATCCTTATAAAGGTGAGATAGAAACCCTAAACTAAAAAACTAGGTTGCACAATATAATTAATAAAATATTAATTATATGCACCTACAAGATAGCTTAAGCAAACTAGAGTAATAGGAAAATTAATTAATTAAATCAAAGTGATTTAATTAATAAGTGCAAACAAATAATTACTCTAACACCCCCCCTTAAGCGAAGCTCAGGAGGTAAGCTAACCTAGCACAGCTATGAAAGTAGAATTGGGTCCCGGCAACAAGACCTGATCAGGTACCCAATTACAACAAAATCTCTATAAAGAGGAGAAATAGAGAAAACCACATGGGAAAAACCCTACTCCAAAAAGAGATAGCAAAGAATGTTCTAGAAGAAGGAACAAAGAGATCAGAAGAGAATCATTGAAGCATGAAGAACTGCAAAACTCTATCAAAATGCTGATCTGTAGAACCTCCATGGAAATAGAAGGCACGAACCAAGCGTGTCTATATGGTAGATGATCCATCTCACCGAAATGCATAGGTAGCCAGCCACTACAATCGCCTAGTATGTAGGATTAGGTACTAAATACATAGCTCACACCAACGAACCATCAACCAAAGAAGCATATAACAAAAATATAACCCCCCATTAATGCAGGTGAGGTGACAGGCAGCTGAAAAGGTGGGCCAAAAAAATCTCCTACAACACAGGAACTAGACACATCGAGAGTGAGGTACAGACACCAATAAAGGCACATTTCATCGACACTGCATGAGAAAAAAGAGAAAGAGGGCCTATAAGCGGCAAACAACTATCCCCCCCCCCCCCCCCCCCCCCATGGCACTTTATATAATAGTGCGAGTACAACGAATCACAATGATGAAAAGGATCCCGAAATGCAAGAGTGGCACTTTATCTCAGTGCGTTGCATAAAAATGCTTACAATGAATATCAACAATGATCAGAAAAGACATAAGGCTAAAACAACAGAAGGTAGAGCCGAAAACGAAGCAACTGAAGCAAAAAAATTGATCTCTGGACCTGAAACAATCAGGATATCCACCAGAATGCTAAAATGCAAAAGAATGAATAGGATGTGCCTGGAATAGAATCTAGAACAACAACCATCATCACTAGAAAGAGCACAGAAAGAGCTTTTCAGTGATATAAAGAAGTCCAAAATCGGAGATCGGGTGCTCAAGCTATGCCTCCCGGAGTGCAAAAAATAACATCCAGCTTTGACTGCCAAAATAGGCAACCAAACTATAGAATTTTTTTTAAAAGCCTATACCATCATCTCTGTCTTGGAACCAGCTTTCCGATGCATTTTTTGGATCAAAAAAATACGTCTGTATGCTCAAGTTACGGAAGAAAAATGGACAGGGCCTCTGAAAAAGCATGAAAAATTATTTTTTAAATAAAAATAATAATTAAAAAAATCTTTTTAAAAAATCTGCCACCCTTGCTGGCTGAGGCAGAGCGGAGGAGGCGGCGAAGCCACTGGCAGCGGAGGAGGGCGGGAGGCGCCAATTCGGCAGAGCTGAGGTGGTGCCGCGGCGGGAGCCGCCGGCAGAGCCGCTACAGGCCGTTGGGCGGTAATCGCCAGCAGTTCCGCTGCGGTTAGTAAATCGTCGTGGATTTAAAATGCCGCTGTGAAATTTTTTTTGTGATTTTTTTATTTTTCCGCCTCGATCCGCATGCCAGGGGTCGTATGGCCCTGTTCAACAAAAAAAATTTGCCTCCCAGATCAAAGTTGTCCAAATCGGACAAATTTTATATCAAAATGGGGGTTTTGATGCCTTCTGAATCCATCCATGAGGTCTGTTTGGCCTCAAACTGCTCTGAAAATCAGTGACCCCCTATTTTCTCAAAAAAAAGCTCGAAAGAACACCATATCTGATCTGCCAAACCCTTGTTCTCCCTTTTTCTTGAAACACAAACAAGCTACAACAGATCTGGCTCTGATACCATGTAAGATTTGAGAAAATAAGCCAATCAAATCCATAAAGCCTTCGAATCCCTACATGCAAAAATCTGTCACAGAAGAAAAATACGAGAAGAGGCAAGGGTTTTGCTAAAAAATAGAGATAGAAGAAAAGTTGCTCTCAAATGAAAAATGCATAAGAGATAATGAAGAAAGTAAAATGCTCATCCTTATAAAAGTGAGATAGAAACCCTAAACTAAAAAACTAGGTTGCACAATATAATTAATAAAATATTAAGTATATGCACCTACAAGATAGCTTAAGCAAACTAGAGTAATAGGAAAATTAATTAATTAAATCAAAGTGATTTAATTAATAAGTGCAAACAAATAATTACTCTAATAGTTTACACCTCCATAAATCAACAAGTGGTGGGTGATCCCACAATAATGGGTTCCACTTTTTGACCAATTTTTACATTGAAATCAATATTTTTGCAACAAATGTCATGTTCAACTGACTATATCTCGAAAACTATAAATAATTTCAAGATGACATAAACTAATGATTTTGAGTACTCTGTTCCTACTTGTAACCATATTTTTTAATTTGAAAAAAAAAATTATTTAGGTCAATTTTTTCATCTCCTTCGAAAAGTGGTACATAATAAAATTCAATATTTTTAAAGAGTGACAGTCCGTTTGATACACATGACTTTTTTTCTAGAAATGATAATGATGTAATTCTTTCAGTTTTAGATTTGTAACTTCAATATCTAGAAGATGCATTTGGTTTGATTCATTTTGGTTGAATATTGTATAGTTTATGAAGTTTTGAAGTGACACAAATTGTAATTTAGACATACATTCCATTTGACACAGATAATTTGAAGTCAATTTATCAGAAACCTTTTCTTTTCTTTTTTGAATAGAAAGGTATCTCAATAAGCTAGTTCCTACATATTTTTGAAAAAAAAATTGACCTAATTTATTAATTTTCCCAAGGTGTTGAAGTTGGTTGATGCTCAATCAGTAATGAACCTATAATGAGTTAAACTCATATTTGAAAGTCTTAATGACTAAAATATGTATTATAATTATAGTCATTGGAAAGCTTTCTCTAAGAAAAAAAAATTAATATTATTTATTTTACAATAGGAGATCATTCTCCTAAAATTAAGGGTGTGAAAAGATGAAAAAATAAATATAATATGAAAAAAGGGTTGCAAAATTCTTGTTTTTATGCATTCGTGCGAACACAATGTTTGCCTGCACATTTTGAGCATGTTCATGCAAACACATGTTCGCACAAACACATTGCATAACTTTACCAGCTGTCAAAAAATAAGCATTGCATGCTCATGTGAACATATGAAAAAAAGTCTGGCACGCTCTTTAAAAATTGTGACAGCAACAAACTTGAATCTATACAACAATTTTTTAATCTGATTATTGCTCAAAATTTATCTTGTAGCAAGGGATAATTTTTTAATTAATTTTTTATTTTATAATGGGAAACAAAAAAGGAAGGAAAAATAAATATGCACGGAAGAGATCTAATGAAGCAGAACAAAGAAATATTAAGAAGACTGCAGCAAATTATCATTGAATTAAACAAGGTGAAGGAAATGTTGAAGAAGGCTCAACAAAAGTAGAAGCAGTGCATATGGGAGAGAGGTCAGGAACACTCCCTACGGAATCCCAAACAATGAATGTTGAAGAAAATTCGAGATCCCCCCCTATAGAGGTTCAAATAACAGAAGTCAAAGAAGGGCCAGGATCTTTCCCTGCTGAATCTCAAACAATGGATGTTGGAGAAGGCTCAAGATCAGTCCCTATAGAAATTCTAGTAATAGAAGTCAAAAAAGGGTCGAGATCAGATTCAAAAATTTGTATGGATGAACTCGTAAATATTGCCCAATCTTTAAAGAATGGTATTTCTGATCAGAATTTAGATCATTTACTTAAAATGGATGTGGATAAATTGATAAAACTTGTAGCTAGTGTTCAACCATTAAGTTTTTCTAAGAAAAGGGCAATGAATAAGAAGATAAAAGAAATTATGACTCTATTTGATAACACTGAAACACTAGAACAAGCTTAGTTGCTTTCACTTTTGCTTACACAAAAAAAGTTGCAAGAGGCATTGAAATTGTTAGGTGTAGACACAACATCAAGGAAGAGAAGATTTTCTGGCATGCAAACTAATTTGATTGAAAATGTTAAACAAGATTTGAGAAACATAGGAAAACACTCTCAAACTAAAGATAAGTTTGTGGCAAGAAAAGTGATGTTGATGTCTATTGTAAGTATGAATATGACTCAAAATAGACAAATATCTTCAATTTCGTTTGAAATGGATTTTACTAGGAAAACAATGAGACAATATGTTAACAGAAGATTAATTGTGGATGACAGTACTATGGAGGGCAACTAGGCAATCATGTGTAGGGCACCTCATTCTGATAGGATTGAAGAGTTCTTAAAAAATTTAGTCATATCATTTTGGATTGATAACACTTGTCCTTCATCAAATAGTAGAGATGTTATCAGGCATAGGATTGCACCTGGTCAATATGAACATCATACAAACCATTAGTTGGACACAACACAACATAAGTTATATGTGTCATTTTGTAATGAACATCCTAATGTAAAAGTTGGCCAAACATTGTTTGAAAAATTAAAGCCATACTTTGTGAGGTCAAACAAAGTGTTTGAAACTTATTGTTGTCATCATCATATTGAGTTTTATCTTCACTATTAGGTATTTTGAAAGTTTGTAGAAGACACATATGGTTTTCATGCTACTCTTCCTAGTAGGAGAAGTGATTTTATCTCATCCATTTTGTGTGACAATATAGATGATCCAGCTGGTAAAATAAATTGCATCAAAGGATTATGTGAAATGTGTGGTGAATTATTTCCTTTGAAAACTAAAAACATTGATGTAACAAAAATATTGAATTACAAAAGTTACAAGTATGTCAAGAATGAAACAAAGTTGGGGAAAGAAACAAAAAGGTTGGAATATGTTGAAGAGGAGTTTCCTATTCTAACATTTATGGATAGATTTAAGAAATTGATTCAACCTTATATTCATCACATATTTTTTGCAAAGTGGCAAGCACAATAGTTTCAAACTCTGAGAGATAATTTTCCACTTGGAACAATTGTATCAGTTGTTGGTTTTGTGGAGAACTATTCATTTGTTCATCAGAAAGCAATTCAATTAGATTATTACTTTAATAAGCAGGTTACTATTATGGTACATGTTTTTTATAGACATGCACAGTTAGATTTGGATGGTGTTCAGAGTAAAGTTCAAGCACGAGTAATTATAAAGGAATATCATTTTTATATAAGTGATGATAAAGAACATGACATTCACTACGTAGAATATTGCTTCAATATGTTCTTTTCTTATTTGAAAGAAAGGAACATAAATGTTGATAAACATTATGTTTGGTCTGATGTATGTGCCACATAGTTTAAATCATCTAGACCACTTTATGCATTGTGTAGATATCATCGTAATGAGAATATAAAACACATATGAAATTTCTTCGAGAGTGGCCATCGAAAAGGTGAACATGATGGTGCTAGAGCTTTCATCAAACATGCTTTGCGAAAGTATCAAATGAATTATCAAGGACTTCATGTAAATGATGCACATGATATTGTTGAATGGTGTAAGACTGATTTTGCATTAGATGAGGTTGGGATATCATCAACGACAAGTCGATAGGTATCATATAGAGTCTTTTGGGAGATAACAGGTATGGACAGGTGTACGTCTGTTTAACTTTTATGCAATTAACTTATAAAATTTTATTGTTAAGTTTTATTTTTGAATTTATTGAAGTTTAAATTTAATTTGTCTATATTTTCAATTTAATGAACTTTCAGGTGTTAATAGAAAAAACATGCATGGTTGCAAGAGGATAAAAAAGACATGTTCCTTACATTCAGTCACGAGTATAGATAATAGCAATTAGACATTGAAGACAAGAGAATACTCATGTTTTTGTGATAGCTGCATTGATGAAGACTATGAAGAATGCATCAATCAAACACGTGGATATAAAGGTGCATGGATTTTGGTACCACTTGATGTTACTGATACATTTGATAAAGATGATGAAAATTTTGATGATATTCCATTGATTTCTGATGATTATAATCATATCTCTCGATTGGTAAAAGTGGGTCAGTTTCATACCAATTAATCTCAACTTGTTATTTAATTATCAATTTCAACTACCTTATATATATATATATATAGTACACATACATTCATGTATGTACTTGTTATGAAGGAGATGTCTTTGCAGTGATTGTTGAGCCTGGAAATCATGAAGGTGTCAGTAATTATTTATTGCGATGTACTACAGAGAGGACAAGGTTATATGACCCTAAAGAAAGTGATGGAATGTTTTTCCCCATAGGTAAATTATACATATACATGTACATGCATATATATATATATATATACATATATGTGTGTGTGTGTGTGTGTGTGTGTGTATGTATATATATGTGTGTGTGTGTATATATATATATATGTATATGTATATATGTATATATGTATATGTATATATGTATATGTATATATATATATATGTATATGTATATGTATACATATATATATATACATATACATATATACATATATACATATACATATATATATATACACATATACATATATACATATGTACATATACATATACATATATATATATATATACACATATATACATACATATACATATACATACATATACATATACATACATATATATATACATACATATATATATATATATATATATATATATATATATATATATATATATATATATATAGGTAACTTCATATCTATCAAATTTTAAAATACTTAAATTTATGGTACAGGTTCTATTGTGATAGAGGGAACATATTTGAAGCAAGACAAAATAGTCCAACATGGAATACACTTTGTTGATTATTAACCTGACAACAAAGTTTTACAATACAGCCACTTGGTCATTGCTACCAGGCTTTGTCTGCATCCAGTCAAACATAAGCATGTAGGTCACAAGTGGATACTAGATAGTGAAGATCATGAAAAAATATTGCATGTTATAAGTGTACATCATGGTTGATTAGACCTTTTAGATATATTTTATAATAATATGAATATCAACTTTGATGAAATGTGTTTTTAATTGTATGATCATAGTCTTAATTAGCATTAGTTTATTTTAAAACTATAATATTAATTGTACTATGGATGAATTTAATGATTTAACAACTTGATATAAATAGGCTAGAAGTTAGTTCAAACTTACACAATTTCATTATCTATAGATATGCATATCAAAAATAATTTAATATGTTACAATTCTTAAATATCAACTTCTCTTCAAACTATTGAAATTCATCTTGAAATAAATGTGTTTAAATTAATTGTACAATCATAATATCTTAATTTTTATTAATTTATTAAAATACTCTATAATTTAATAATTTAAATTAATTGTACCACATGGATGAATTTAATAATTTAACAACTTGATATAAATAGGCTTTAAGTTAGTTCAAACTTACGCAATCATTAGATCTATAGATATATATCAAAAATCATTTAATATCTTACAATTCTTAAATATCAACTTCTTTTCAAATTATTGAATTTCATCTTAAATTAAATGTGTTTTTAATCAAGTATGATTATGTAAGTTCTTAATTATCATTAGTATATTAAAAAACAATATAATTTAATAATTTAAATTAATTGTACCATGGATGAATTTAATAATTTAAATTCATTTAGATCAACTTTTTTTCAAAATAGATTGAATTTCATAAGTGAAAATTAAATGTGTTTTTAAAATTGTAAGATTATAAGTTCATAGTTATCATTTAGGTTAGTTTATTAAAAAACTATATTTTTTAATGTTACTTTATTGCATCTACAGTCATGTGCTCTTAAATTTTAAATTAGTTTAAATTAATATGCACTTTTTTAATATTATATTTTGTAAAAAAATTATAAAATAATGTATTGGCTTACCTATTTAACATATTTTTATCCACATAAAACTAATATTTATCTTTAGCAGGTTAGTAATTGATAATTTAAGAATTATATATCTTTCTAACTTCCTACTAATTCAAAATTGATATACATGTACACACATCTCAAGATCATGTTCTATAACTTTAACACACAAAAAATACACATATTTACACATATACACATCTCAAGAATAAACATTTACAGATCATCTAATATATCTCTATGTAACCAAAATGCAAACTGTAAATCTTGAATAAATGTACATGTATGTAGCAAAATATAAAAAGTCATATATACGTACATGTGATGTATCTAACTACTGAAGTACTCAATAATCAAATAAATAGTGAAAGTACATGTATTTCATCAAGGTACTGAAATACACGTGTACATGTAAACTGTCTCCAATTTATAAATGCATCATATATATATATATATATGATCTACTACTGGAGGGATCCCTCAAGATGCATACGAACAAAATGACCCTCTGATCAAGCCTCTTGTACATCCTCTCACCGAGGTGCATCCACCGAGCCTTGAAAATAAATAAATAAATATATATACATATATATGTATATGCATATACATATACATGTATATCCATATACATGTATATGTATATATACATGTACATATACATGTATATGTATATGTATATATACATGTACATATACATGTATATGTATATGTATATACATGTACATATACATGTATATGTATATGTATATGTATATATAGATATATACATATAAATATATACATGTACATATACATGTATATGTATATGTATATGTATATATAGATATATACATCTACATATACATGTATATGTATATGTATATGTATATGTATATGTATATGTATATGTATATATAGATATATACATATACATATACATGTACATGTATATACATAGACATGTATATAATATACATGTATATGTATATACATGTACATGTAATGTATATACATATACATATACATATATATGTATATCTATATGCATATACATGTTTATGTATATCTATATATATGTATATATAGATATATACATATATATGTATATACATATATATGTATATATATACATATGTGTATATATATATGTATATATATACATATGTGTATATATATATGTATATATATACATATATATATATATATGTATGTATGTATGTGTGTATATATATATATATATATAGTTTTCAAAACATTTAAATAACTTTAAACAAATTATTTAAAACTTAAGTACCCAAGCACTGTCAGGTGCCTCAATAGAATCATCTCTCTCATGTACATGATGCCTTGAACCAACAGTATGTGTAACCATGTGCTCAGCGACCTGTGCCTACATGATTTATTATGAGTTAAAGATCAAATTAAATATTCTAGATATATATTTGAACTGAATTTTTTAATAAATGAACATATTTTCTAATTTCATATATATATATATACCTGGGTCTCTAGAGCTAGAGGATGATCAGCAAACTCCATCATATCATCTACCGATGCACTTGAGCCTAAAACACTAACACCTAGTAAACCTCCCTCAGCACCATGTCCAACAGCGAGTAAATCTGAGTGAAGTGGACTATGTAAGTGGCTGGGTAATGGTGTAGAATCAATGTTGCCAGGTCAGAACAACAAGTCCATGTAGGATGAAATACCTAGGCTTGAACTAGCATCAATCTCAAATAGGCCTTGCAACTGCTCACCAAACTCATCCAGACCCTCAACTATGATTTGGACATCTCCAACTCATATGCTCGAGTCATCTATAGAGTTTCGTGCCAAATGTTGTGAGCTACACAGAGGTGTATCATCTGTCACTAGTGTGGTGGTCTATGTCTGTGGAACTATGCCAGGGCTCTAATGATGTCTAACAACATCCATCATCGAGTGTACCAGAATCCCCTGTGTATCAAAAATATAGCTGATAATATGCAACATATCCTCCAAAAAATATAGTGCCATATCCATATGTGTCTGTTGTCCTAAAAGAAAATGAATATCTGCTGGCAGTGGTAGACCAACAGCTCTATATGCATCATCAGAGGAGATGCCTGAACTACTACTAGATGCTTGTGAAGAAGGTCAACCATGTGGATGAGGACATCAACTATGAAGATGATGACCAATAGAATTTGATGTGATACTAGACGTCGCAGATGCAATGTGCCCAATAGTGTCAATTGCTCCCCTCTGGCAAGAAATGACAACTCCATCTACAATAGGCACATGTGCAAGAGTCACAGGAGGCATCCTCTGTCCAACAAACTATCTAACATTTGTAGGTGGTAGATGATGTGCATTGCGGTACTAGTCATGATCTGTGATCCAACCATGCCCCTATCCGCAATAATCAAGAATATCCAAGTAGTTGACGTTGAGCCCTATACAAAACTCAACATACAACTACTGTGCAAACTAAAGGGGTATCTAATCATTATTAGGATAACAACCATGTGCTGCTAAAAATTATGGATAAATCATGCTAGCAATAATAGGGTCTATGCATCATGTGACTCTGTAACCTCTCACCCTACCCTGTGTTACCCTCATATGCTGGAAAGAGCTCTCTCTTGATGACATCTTTGGGGGCTACCCTCTTGACATCATCGAAAGATGCATCTCCTGAGACCTCAGCCCTAAGCTCCCTAGATATGGAAGCTAATATGGTAGGAGTAAATGAATGGTGAGCTCTAAACCTAGCTGTCAAATCCTATAAACTCCTACATATCATAGTACATATGTCTCTATAAAGACCATCATCAGAGGTCAATATAGAGTGTTGTAATCTAGCAATCTCCTACTCTAAAAAAGCAAATAGAGCATCAATATCGATGCATGGAGGTGGTGCAGCAGGACCTCTAGCAAGAGCTGCAAGTGCACCCTGACCTGGAATAGGAGCCACACCAGGAGCCACGATAGAACCTACCACTTGAAGCCATATCAAGAGCTTAAACATGAGTTGTACGATGAGCCTCATGTTGAGGTACACCACGAGCTACAGCAGGAGCCCCACCATGAGCAACACAACAAGCTGCATGAGCAGCCAGATCAGGAACTGCATTAGGCACTACAATAGGAACTGCATCAACTTGTACCGCAGCAAGAACTACATTAGGTGCCGCACTAGGAGCCGCATCAAACTGATAATGTGAAGTCATATCTGTGGAAATGTATGAAGCTTGCTAAACTACCTACTGTACACACAATTTTTTATTTTTAAAATTAAAAATTATACACATGTATGTAATTGAACATACATCACACATCATGGACCTAAATAATCTCTAACACATGGAGTTAGATTAATTTGCATATAGGTAAGAATATAACATACACATGTACATATATAAGAACATATAACTTAAAACACATGTATGACCTAACTTAGAATACATCTTACAATGTTTAATTAATAAAAGTTAATTATAATTTTTAGCATAACTTGATTATAATTTATACAAACATAAAGAATTTACATCATATATTTGAACATGTAAAGATCTTTTATATATATATGTGTGTGTGTGTGTGTGTGTGTGTGTGTGTGTGTGTGTGTATACATACATACATACATACATACATACATACATACATACATGTATATATACATACATATATACATACATACATATATATATATACATACATATATACATACATACATATATATATATATATACATACATATATACATGTATATACATACATATATATACACACACACACACACATATAACTTAAATTTTAACTCTTAAACCTTAATGCTAAACAATAGTCTTAAATACTAAACCTGGTCATATTATCCTAACTGCAAAATCCTAAATTTCATAAATTATAACTTTTAATCTTAGATGCTCAACCATAACTCCTAAATTTTAATTTGAACCGTACACCTAAATGATAAACCCCAACATTAAATGTAGCATTTAATCATAATATTTGATCCTAACTTTAATTATAAATATTATAACTACATGTTAAAACCATAATCCAAAATCTTATCCCTAATACAAATCCTAACCCTCTAATCATAGTGAACCAAGAATGATATAAACCCGTACCCTAACCCTCTTTAAATCATACTTCTAACAATGATGTAAACCCATTTAACCTAGATCTAACCCTAATCATAAGATCATGAACCATAAACTTGTTAAACCATGACCCTAAATACTAAACCCTAATCTTTATACAAACTTTTAGTTTAGTATAAGGGCTTATAATTTAGGATTTAAGGATGTAACCTATCTAACCCTAATCATAAATCATAAATCATAAATGTTAAACATAAAGAATTTACATCATATATTTGAACATGTAAAGATCTTATATGTATGTATGTATGTATGTATGTATACATACATACATACATACATACATACATACATACATATATATATATATATATATATATATATATATATATATATATATATATACATACATACATACACATATATATACATACACATATATATACATACACATATACATACATATATATACATATATACATACACATATATATACATACATACATACATACATACATATACACACACACACACACACACACACACACACATATAACTTAAATTTTAACTCTTAAACCTTAATGCTAAACAATAGTCTTAAATACTAAACCTAGTCATATTATCCTAACTGCAAAATCCTAAATTTCATAAATTATAACTTTTAATCTTAGATGCTCAACCATAACTCCTAAATTTCAATTTGAACCGTACACCTAAATGATAAACCCCAACATTAAATGTAGCATTTAATCATAATATTTGATCCTAACTTTAATTATAAATATTATAACTACATGTTAAAACCATAATCCAAAATCTTATCCCTAATACAAATCCTAACCCTCTAATCATAGTGAACCAAGAATGATATAAACCCGTACCCTAACCCTCTTTAAATCATACTTCTAACAATGATGTAAACCCATTTAACCTAGATCTAACCCTAATCATAAGATCATGAACCATAAACTTGTTAAACCATGACCCTAAATACTAAACCCTAATCTTTATACAAACTTTTAGTTTAGTATAAGGGCTTATAATTTAGGATTTAAGGATGTAACCTATCTAACCCTAATCATAATCATAAATCATAAATGTTAAACCATGAGGTCCCTAAATACTAAACCCTAATAGTCAAAATAAACAAGTTTCAATCATATATAATACTTGAAAATTCAATAATATATTTACTTATTATTAATTAAAAATATGTTTTAAAAATTAATTAGCTAGATTTTCTATATTTTCCAAGTTAAATAGAAATAACACAACATTAATATATATAATAATGTTTTCTAATGTGTGTTGTTTTCAAAGAAGTGAAAATAGTGTATCATTACTCTTAAAAGATGATGTTTCAAGGTTTAGGTTTCAAGTTCATGTAAAACAAGGGTCATACTTCATGTAACATACATGTGTTTAAATGTATGTGCATGTATCTCAAATGTAATTTTTAACAATTTAGGATTAGGATCAACTTGTTTTAATTTTATGTAAGTTAGGCCTCAATTAGGTTTTGAAATAGGGTTTTAGTGTAAAGGTTATAATTAAGCTCAATTTTAGGGTAAGATTTAAGACCTTATGACATTTTTAGGGTTTATATGAACTTACATATTATTATTTGGCATTAAATTTAGGGGTTAATATTAAGGTCCATGGTTAAAAATTTAGGATAAGGGAACTTAGCATGTGAAGTTTATGATTTGGTTCAAGATTATGATTTAGCTATATTTATTATCAGTTATAATCAAGTGGGTTTAGAAATTAAATTTTAAGATCAAGGTTACTTGGTTAGGGTTTGGATAATGGTTAGATTAGGATTTTGATAATGGATAGGGTTAGGGTTTGGATGTACATGTATGTTATATATTCATGTAGCATGTAGATATGCAAATAAATCTACATTATTGTATATGTATAATTTAGGATCTCCCCTTAAGACACGTCATTGAATTATATTATATAGTTAATTATATACTTAGATTAAGACATTAAAATCTTTAAGTATTCTTTTAGAATTAAAAATTAGCATTTAAATCTAACATTTTAGGATCTTAGTGTACAAAGATTAGTGTTAGTATTTAGGGTCATGTTTTAACATTTATGGTTTAAATGATTATTATTAAAGGGTTAGATCTAGAGGTTAAATGGATTTACATCATTGTTAGAAGTATGGTTTAAAGAGGGTTAGGGCATGGGTTTACATCATTGTTAGTTCAGTATGGTTAGAGGGTTAGGATTTGTATTAGGGATTAGATTTTGGATTATGGTTTTAACATGTAGTTTTAATATTTATAATTAAAGTTAGGATCAAGTATTATGATTAAACACTAGATTTAGTGTTGGGGTTTATCATTTAGGTCTACGGTTCAAATTGAAATTTAGGAGTTATGGTTAAGCATCTAAGATTAGGGGTTATAATTTATGAAATTTATGGTTTTGCAATTAGGATCTTATGATCATGTTTAGTATTTAGGGTCTTATTGTTCAACATTAAGGTTTAAGAGTTAAAATTTAAGTTATATATAAGATCTTTACATGTTCTAATAGACATGATGTACACATTCTTTATGTTTGTATATATTATAATCAGGCTATGTTAGATTATAATTAAAACTTTTATTAATTAAATGTTGTAACATGTATTCTTTATGTCATACATGTTCTAAGTTATGTGTCATTGAAAATTATATAGTTAATTATATATTTAGATTATTAAGACATTATAAATAATTACACATTTAAACATGAATATTGAACACATACATGTATGCACGTCTATATCTAACACATGAACATATTTACATGTACATTTATGAAATAAAATATACATTTTAATCTACATTCTTATACACACATAATTTAGGATCTCCCAGGTTAAGACATGTGTCATTAAATATAGTTCATTGTACACTTAGTTATAAAACAAATTAAGATCAATACACCTACACACACACACACACACAAATTATACATATAAATATGTGAATTTATTAAAAACATGTACATACATCTACTTTTAACCATGAACAAATATACATGCACATCTATGTTCAAAATAAAAAATTATACATTCTACTCTATATTGTTACATCTACAAATTAGGATCTAGACCCTTAAGATATGTCATTTAATTAAACTTCTAAGATTAAGACATTAAGTTGAATTTGACATTTATACATAAACATTAATTTCTGAAAACATACATGTCTACATTTAACATTAACATATATATATATATATATATATATATATATATATATATATATATATATATATATATATATATATATATATATATATATATATATATATATATATATATATATATATATATATATATATATATATATATATATATATATATATATATTTATTTTATTTTTTTTAAATTAAATTTTTTTTTTCTATTTTTTTAAAAAAAAATTGTTTTCTAAAATTTATATTATCATAAATTTTGTAATGTTTTTCTAATTTTTTTTAAAAATATTTTTAAAATATTTTTTCTAATGTTTTTCTTTAAAAAAATTCTAAATTTTATATTATTATAAATTTTCAAATTTTTTTTCTAAAATTTATATTATGATGAATTTTCTAACGTTTTTGTAATGTTTTTTCTAAATTTATTTTCTAAAATTTATATTAAATTATAAATTTTCTAATTTTTTTTGACAAAAAAAATTCAAAATTTTATATTAAATTCTAAATTTTCTAATGTTTTTGTAATTTTATTAAAAAATTTGTTTTCTAAATTTTATATTAAATTATAAATTTTCTAATGTTTGTCTAATGTTTTTTCTAATGTTTATCTAAATTTATTTTCTAATTTTTTTTACTCTTTGAAAAACAATTCTATAGTTTTTTTTTTAAAATTGAAATTTTTTTTCTAAATTTTCTTTTTTTTTTTTAATGTTTTTTTTCTAATTTTTCTAATTTTATTTAATATTTTTTCTAAATTTTCTAATATTTTTAAAAATGTTTTTCCTAAATTTATTTTCTAAATTTTATATTAAATTTTAAATTTTCTAACATTTTTGTAATGTTTTTTTCTAAAATTTCTAATGTTTTTCTAATGTTTTTCTAATGTTTTTCTAAATTTTCTAATATTTTTGTATTTTTTTACTAAATTTTCTAATTTTTTTAATAAATTTCGTAATTTTTAAAAATGTTTTTTCTAAATTTTATATTAAATTATAAATTCTCTAATGTTTTTGTAATGTTTTTTCTAAATTCATTTCCTAATGTTTTTTATAAAATTTCTAATGTTTTTCCTAAATTTTATATTATAATTTTTTTACTATTTTTCCTAATGTTTTCTAAAATTGTTTTCTAATGTTTTCTATATAATATTTTCCTATTTTCTAAATTAATATAAATAAGCAAAAACAATATTAAATTAACATTTAGATATGCTTTCGAAACCATTAAAAATGTAAATAACATTCAAATATGTTTTAAAATCATTAAAAAAATGCATTCAAAACATTAAAATCTATATTAATAACATTAAAAATTACTTTAAAAATGTTCAAAACATTAAATTAATAATATTTTGACATACCTGAAGATGAGAATCAGAGTGAAAGCAACACGATGATGGTGGCAGAGGTAGTACAAATCACACGTTCGCTCCAACCCTCTAATTGAACAATGGTCGCCATAAAAATGAGGTTAGAAAAGTGAAAACAACATTTTTAATCGTCGAAAATTGGCTCTTTAGATGTTCGCGCGAACATGAATCAGAGTGAAAGCGACAAGATGATGGTGGCAGAGGCAGTACAAATTGCACGTTCGCTCCAACCCTCTAATTGAACAGTGGTCACTGTAAATATGAGGTTAGAAAAGTTAAAATGACGTTTTTAATCGTTGAAAATCAGATCTTTAGATGTTCACGCGAACATCATGTTCATGCAAACATGCCATTATGGGCGCCAATATGTTCATGCGAACAGATGTGCGAGATGTGTTCATGTGAACATGTCTGTAGGGTTCACGCAAATGTATGGCATTTAGAATTTCAATTTTTTTTCGAGTTTGCCAATTTTGTTCGTTCCACTAAAGTGGAACCCATTATTGTGGGTTCACCTTGGTATTAGAGCTATGGTTCTCAAAAATAATCTTAAAATACTTGGAGATTAGATCTTCAAGATGGATTCTTTCAAACTAGACAAGACTATTGACAATCAAGTGATTGGCATTCAAATCACACTATAGAAACTTGAGAAGGCAAGACAAGATTTGAAGAATTCCTTAAAAGGGGAAAGTAAATTGTCATCCAAATAGAGCAATACTCTTATGAAGAAGCTAAGACTAAAGGACTATTTGAACTTATCAATCCAAATGAAAAAGTTTTTCTTGATCTACTAGATAGGAACAAACTCTTGAATGGAGAAATAAGAGTATTGGAAAGAGAACATGGGATCCAATCAGTGAGACTATGTGAAGTGAGTGAAAAAAAAAAAAGGTAAAGAAGACAAAAGGGTAATTATTACCACACTTGAAGAAGGGATATCAGATACAAATACACAAATGGAAATGATGAATCAACTAATGCTTGTAAATCTTAATCTTAATCACAAGGATGTGGAAATTACAGATCTGAAATCACACAATGAGATGTTGAAGAATGAATTCAAGAATGAGAAGGAATCTATGGAGAAATTTAATAAACGAAAGGAAGCAATAAAGTTCTTTGAGGAACTTATGAAGTCATCAAGCTATTCTAATGGATTAGGAAATCCATGGACTGAGAAAGGAGAATCATCCAATAATGGAGAAATGAGAAATGCAACAAAAAAACCAACATGCTATCACTATGGAAAAATTGGTCATACTGCAAATATCTATCGATTAAAACTTGGTATGGAAAATTATAAACCTAAGTTATTGGTTACTATTTATACTACAAGAAACAAGCACATCAAATATATGAGTGTAGGTCAAGATTGAGAAATACAACTACTACACCTATATTTGAAGGATACTACTACAACTATCAAAAATATGGACATAGACCATTTGAATGGAGATCAGAGACAAAACCCTACTAGTCAAATCAAAGCAAGAATTATAAGACTTAATTACACTTAGATAATCAGACAAAGGCTAAAGGCAAAGGCAAAGTGAACATTGAGAAAGTGAGGAATGAAATGAACTAGAAATGGAAAAAGAAAATAGAAGAAGGAAATAGTAGAGCTAATGGAGCTGAGTTCACCCAATCTAATGGAGAAGGTGATGATTTCATCTCTAACTAAGCAAGAGAGGTGTATATGGAACTATATACTTAATTGATCTATCATACATCATTCCTTACATACAATGTTGTAAAAGTTCATATCTACACATACAAGATGTATAAGAACTTATTTGTGAAAGGATGTCAAGTATCAAAAAAATTATCTATGTTCACTAAGCATTGCAACATAAACTGATCACTCCAATAGAGACTAGATGATAAGATATATATTGAAGGTTATGGAAGAGATTGAGTTGTTATGATAGTATTAATCAAGATAGATGGCTTCAGCTCAATGAAGTAAATAATAGTAATGAAGACCCTCATTTATAAAAATAGAATGTATATAAAAAATTTGAAGGCATTATTTCATACCAATCATCTAGATTTTCAAAGAGTTTAGAGTGATTTAGCAACTCAAGAAACCAATAGATATTTCAAAGTGATTTGATCAAGAAGTCTGAATGAGTAAAAGAGTGTGAGCAAAGTGTTAAGTATCCAAAGAAGGAAGATCATCAAGCCTTAGTTACAATCATTGTAGCTTCATTGACAAATAGAATTAGCTAAGAGGTTAGTAAGATTCAACTAGTTAAGAGTGAAACCTATCCTCCACCTAAATTTCATGTTATTCTAGAGATAGTTGTAAAAGGAGACTCAATGGGTGTGTTATCCTTAGTACCACCTATAGTCATTATGATTTATGTTGTCATATAAAGTCTTATACATGAAAAATTAGAGAATTCAAAGATTATAAAATTGGGGAAGCTTATGAGAAGTTGTGTAATGAAGGAATTTTTAACGACAAGTTTTAGATTATTGAGAGGAAAGGGCTAACTCATGTCCTAGAATTTATGAGGAATTTTAGAATTGAATGGATTTAAGTTATTTTAAGTAGAATTCATGATATGAAGTAATGGTTATAGAATAGAATAGTGGAGATCACAAAGAAGATGATACATAGGGTTACAGGTTATCCAATCCTAGATAAAAGGAAGACCATCCAATGTTTGAGCTGAGAATAAATTGATGTAAATACAAGAGTCAAGTGGAATGGACGTGGTCTTTCCATTACAAACATCCTTAATCCACTCATAGAATTTTTAGTTAGAGTCATTGCTCACAAATTCTATCAATTAAGAAGATTGAATAGTGTGACGTTTATGGTTGTGGACCAAGTGTCAAAGATTGCAATGAAAGATCATGAGTATGATCTTTCTGAGCTACAAAAGTTACAACTAGCATAAAATCTATCATCAGTAAGAAAAAAAAAACATTCAATATATAAGTTTGGCTCCTATTGTGGCGTCCACAACACATGCCCCATTCCTCACTAGGAATGGGGACCCCTTGCTTTTTTTCAATTCCTAGACTCACATTTTGAGAATCGGGAGAAGAAATTTTTGTTAGAGTTACAATTTTAAAATCAAAAATTTGAAAAATTACAAAAAAATAATAAAAATAAAAATAATTGAAAAAACACAAAAAATTAAAAAATTAAAAAATTAAAAAATAAAAATGAAGCACACATGCCACAAAGGGCCGAATGCACCTGAGTGTTGCACATGCCATCAAGAGCAGCATGCATGCTCAAGTGTCACACGTGTACTATCAAGGGCAACATGTACGCTCAAGCACCACGTGCACCAAAGGTCGCACATGTGCCATCAAGGGCAGTGTGTGCACCCAAGTGCCATGTGTGACACCACAAAGGGCCATTTGCGCACATGCCAAAAAGGGTTGCACGTGCCATAACGCATCAGAGGCTCACCTACGCACACCACACACACTGCACATGCAAAAAAGCCCCACGTGCATTTCAAATGTGTGTGCGCCAAAGCGCACCATGCATGTGCTTCATACGCACTGTGCATGTGCTTCAAATGTGTCATGCATGCCACAATGTGCCCCACAACTAGTTTTTAGTGTTTTTTATTCTAATGTCATTATCGTGTGTCTTAATTAAGCATTTTTATCTCTCTGGACTAATGTTTGTTTCTTTTTGTAGGTTAAAAAGGTATCCTTAACTTGTTGGAGTCATAAATTTTGACTCGAAGCTCAGAATTCAGAATTGCTTACACCTTTGGAAAGAAGAACTGAAGATCTAATTTCAATCCCTAAAATAGTGAGCCTTTCATTGCCCAATTTTAGGGACCAATGAAAGTTTCAACTTGAAATTTTGAGCAGAAGAACTCCAAAAAAGCCATTTAAAAAATGCCTTGAAAAATTTGCAAAAAAAAATAAAAAAGTTTGAAACATTTGATCATCTGGATCACTTGGTTTCTCACTAGGAAGGATAGGGTAGTTGTACAAAAGATAGAGGTCAAAGATACAGAGGTTGGACACATGAAGTGGAATAGGTTTCTCATCTTATGTAGCTATTAATGACAAGATTCAACACAGGTGCCTTGGGATTTTAGATTGAAGAAGTAGAAGTAGTTCAAGTTTACAGAAGTGATTGGCTATAAAGAGGGTATAAATCATCAAAATTGGGCAATTAATATATACAAAAAGTGATCTAAAACCCCATTTGAGAAAAACCAAAAAATTGTTTTCAAAATTAACAACTTTGATTTTTTGGTGATTTGAGCTATCGAGGTGCACAGCTCTGCAAGTACATGTAGGGCCCATTTGCCATTGCACCAAAAGCCATGACTGTTAGTGAACATGGAACACCACATAATTAACCACCTGTGGGCAGGGGAGCGCATCACATCACCCAAAAATCTCCCCCTCGACGCGCATACCAGGTGCTTACGCGGGTCAGGAAGGCACCGAGGAGATTTGAACCCATGACCAAGCCAAAACTAGGCTCTGATACCAATTGTGGGGCCCATTTTCCGTTGCACCAAAAGCCATGACTGTTAGTGAACATGGAACACCACATAATTAACCACCTGTGGGCAGGGGAGCGCGTCGCATCACCCAACAGTATACAGGTTTGCATCTCTATATTTTTTAGCTCTATAGGTTTGTAGCTCTGCATTTTTGAGCTTTGTAGGTTTGCAGCTCCACATTTTAATGTAGCTCCATAGCTCCGCAATTCAGAGGTGCGTCAACAATTGACTGCCAATTCCAAAAATAGCACTTTCCATGCATTAGGAGCACATTTTGATGGCAAGTCAACTCTGACACACATCAAGTGAAGGGCTAGTTTCCATTTTTGACACATCCATGCACTTCTACCTCGACTGATGGCTTCCTCCTATTTTCTCTCTCATGCTTTCTTTGTTTTTGACATGTAAAGGGTTCATGCATCTAATTAATGAATAAAATATGGATGGAGTCCTTCTAAGCACTAGTTAGATTGTTAGTTTGTATATATTTAGTTTGTTTGAATATTTTAAAAGCATTTTATTGCATCAAGATATCTCTCACTCTCAACACAAATTGAGGAGACGATTTCTTATAAATACCCCATTGTAAAATGTAAGAAGGGCTGCCATTATTATGCAATAAAATTATGTTTTTGGTGCTTGCATTTAGAGTGTAGTTATTCTTGCCTGAATGTGTCATTGTTTTGTGAGTTTTATTCATGACATTATCATTGAGCCAAAGGTTTATTGTGTTGTTTTTGGTTGTGTGATCTTTTAGTTTTGGTGTTTGCTACACATATATGAATTTCGCTGATGCAACAAGCCAGAGAAGAGATCACTTGATTGTGTCTACATAGCTTTTTGTCTTGCATGAGTGCACTTTCTATGGCCTTGTGATTTGATGAAAAGTGAAATATCATTCAATTTGTTAAAGTTTATCACTGACAGTTGCATTAGTGGATTCTAGTAAGCACTGGTCCTATCTTCATTAGTTTCCTACCGATTTTTTCGAAGGTTTAACTCGCAACGTGTTGTGTTCTATGGCTTATGTCCATTTAGGAATTTCAATTTCAAGTCATTTGATTTCATGTTATTTTCTTTCAGTTTTTTTATTTGCTTTACTAACCCCCTGTTAGAATAGGACCTCATAGTAGCTGCATTATTAGAGTTGCATTCATTGAAAAATAGAAAATACAAAAAAATATTGTTCTTTTGGTGTGATATTTTGAGACAACAAAAAAATTCACTTTGATTCCAAGATAAAAAAATTTTAGAACCAGCAAAGGCCTCCTTGTGAACACTCACATTTATCTTCTACTAAGAAAATTTTGGTACGTCGCAAGACAAATATTGAACCTTGGAGTGGATCCATTAAAAAGATTTTCTTTTCAAGAGAGGAATTACACTATGGATTCCTGCCATTGACCTCGTGCAAAATGAACACCCAACAAGTCCCTAATTGTTTGTACATTGTTTTATATCCAAAAGTATTTTCCTAGTACAGGTAATTTTATATGGGAAGAAGACAAACCAGTAACAAGGAAAATAAATGAGTTTATCACTCAATTGGGAGATAATTTTGAAAATGTAATGAATGCTTATTTTGGTGAATTCAAGAAAAGAATGAAAAAGAGAACAAGAATTCTAGAACAATTGGTCACAAAATATAAAAATGACATATGTTTTCTTGTGAGCACAAATAACATATTTGTACAAGAAGTTAAGTTGAGGAAGTCTTGGTACAAAGCTTTGAATATGAGATAGATAGTGATATTATAAGTGCAAACATTGATGCACTACTAAGAAAGAAATAGATGTCGAGGCTAAACCTTTTGGAAGGTATGAAAAAGCTAAAGAAAGGATAACTGCAATTATTAAGATAGATTCTAAGGAGAAGAAAAGGAAGAAAATAATTGAAGACCTAGAAGCTAAACTAGGCAACCTAGGAAAAGAAAAAGAACCATTGCAAATAACATAGGAACTCGATGAAGATATAAAACAAGGTAGTAGTAATGAGGAAGATGAATAAGAAGGTGACAAGGGAAAATCCCTAGTTGTTGTCATGCTACCAAGTAAGAAGGATCAAAGGACAAAGAAGAAATAGTTAGTGACACCTCCACCACCAAATAAGCCAAGGACTAAAGCAGTTGATAATGCCAAAAAGTCTACAAAGTAAAGAGTAGAAGATTCTATCGATCCTAGTGTTCCTAAGACCAAAAGAAGAAGATTTTTCAAAGGACCACCTACTAGGTAGGCTAAGACAATTGATGAGGTGTGTTCAGACATAAAAGTTCCCCATGATTTTCTATTCTTGATTTTTTTTAAAATGACACACTAGATAATGATTCCAAGAATAGAATTGAGGAGGCTATGATAGAAATGATGTCAAATTTCAAGATAGCTCCTAATGAAATGGCAGGAAAGATACCATAGGATCTTTTGGAAAGACTAAAGAAAGGTGGTTAGCAAGTAGAGGAAATAGAAAAATAGATAATAACTAACACACTAGTCAAAGTTATGTGTGATCTATCACAAGATAAAAAGGACACATTTTTGGAGCACCATGGGAATAGATTTGCCCCAAAATTTAGAACATTTTTTATATTGATAAATAAGGAAGACATTGTATGACAACAAAACTAGCTACTTTCAAAAAGCATTTTTGGACTAACTACAAAGAAAGCAGAGACTATACAAATTGATTATGAATAAAGTAGTGGAGAAAGCATAGGTGTGATGAGCCCTCAAGGAAAAATATCTCCTATACATGCCAACCCCTAACACTCAAAAGATGAGCAATCAAGGCTCACAAATGAAGAACAAGATGATGAAGAAGATAAACAAATGGAAATGATAAAGTTGTTTCAAAATATCACACTGAGGAAGAAAAAGAATCAAATGAAGCTAAACCAAGTGCAACTATTGTTGTCTCAAGCATAGATACATTAGCAAGACCGAGTGGTGATACTCCCTCATCAACTCCTCAAGCAGTGACGAGAAACAACACTCCATCACTAAGCAAGAAGAGGAAAACAATAAAATGTGTTCACCAAATATTAAAGTTAGTCTAGATGAAATTATTGAGATGCCATGACTTGATCTGAAAAATCTCACCTTGGAACAAAAAAATTTTATACAAGAAATTTTGGCAACGAAGAAGAGCAAAGAAGAACTAAGGAGAGAGAAAAAGAAGAAACAAGTATTGATGATGTAAAGCATATTTTTGTTGATTCTTTTGATATTCAAAATTTAGATGAAGGGACACAAATCATTGAACAACTTGTAAATATAATTGATCAATTAAATGCTAAATTTTTTGAATCCAATTAGAAGCTAATGGATTGGTTGGAAAAAAGATTTGAAACCAAGGTTGTAGACAAAGTTTCCATAATTATAGATAAGGAGAAAGTGTTATTGAAAGAGAAAGCACATGAGATGATGGAACTTATAAAGAGAGTACAATAATTGTACATAAATTTATTAGATGTGCCAAAGTTCACTACTGATATTCATGCACAAATAAATAAGACTCAAGTTGAGATGAAGGCATCCAATAGTGTTATTTCACAGTCAGCAGGATCTAGCATTGATCACTACAATACTCTACTAAATTCTCAAGGCACATTGGCTGAGCTTTAGGTATCTAACAACATCATGAGATCCAAATTGACCTCAATTTAGGTATTAATGATACATCATTTGGAAGTCATTCAAAAAGAACTGAAAACATCCTAGGATCTTTTAAATTGATTTAACTTCAAGACTCTAGTTGTAGAACCAAAATTCAGAGACAAAAAGAACCACATGCAATCATGTACTAGCAACCCCAGCAACAGTAATATAAAGTTTTAAAAAACAAGGGGGAAATGTACACAAAGATATGTTGAAGGGGAAGTGTATTGAGGAAGGAAACAAAAAGTGTATAAAGGATGAAATGAATTTGTTATTCTTTATTCATAAGTCATAAGACTTAGGGGGAGAGCTCATTTTTATTAGATTGTATTCAATGTGAAAAAGTGATGTAACTATGACAAAGTGTTATTTCCACTAATGTCAAAGGGGGAGATTGTTGTTATCTCTAACCATTGTTGTCTATTTGTGTCAATCACTTAGTCATTTACAAGACAGATTTAGATGGTCATCACTATGACTGAGCTAGTCTACATAGGACAAGTTATGTACATAAGCTAGTATGTACCAAGAAATTCTATAGAAGTCAAGTAAGTATATGGTCATAAAGTAATTTTCTATATCTACCAAGCTCATCAGCAACCAAGCAAGTCATCAATGACCAAGTGAATTCCAAGTATATAAGTACTGAGTGATATAGTATGTGCCAAGAAAAATATATTTTGAGCATCAGAAGGTTAACAAAGGCTGAGCAACAACAATGTCAAGCATCAAAAACCAAAAAGGCCAAGCAATGAAGAGTTTAAATAAAAGTCAACAATGGAACAATGTTTTAGGAAAAATTATTATCAAGTCAACTTGGAATTAAGTTTGGAAGTGGTTGCTATAGAACATTTAATACTAGAAGAGGTTGTTATAGAACATTTACATGATGTGGATCACATATCCCTATGTGTATGTTTAACGATCAAGATTAAAAGGAAAAACATGGAACCATCTACAAAACTATTTACGAAAATCTTTAAATAGTGATGATCTTAACCTAGATCACAATGGTTAGAGAAAAGAAGAGTACATGTGCAAACATGCAACATTCTACAATAAAGGTTTGAGAAGATCAGGAGACATTCAAGAGTTATGTTATCATCTAATAGAGCTAGTGACCAACTCATAAGTAGTGAAGTGAAAGGGAAAGACAAGTGTTATCATAGAAAAGAGGAGAAATGATCAAATAGTAAGAAGAAGACTCAAAATTAGCTTGTAGAGAAACTTGAGAGTCAGGTACTGAATCAATTTTAACAAACTTGAATCAAGGTAAATCTTTTAACATAGTGGTCTTAACAAATCTTTGTAAATCTCCTAACAGATTCTTTACTTAGTTGTAAGTGTCAAATCCTAGAACAAGGTGAAACCTAATAATTTCTTATGTCTTTAACAAGCCAGATTCCTCATAGGGTGGATCATATTTTATGGTCAAACATTATAACCTTAATTGGTTAACTTTATTATTGCAATAGTGAGGATTTGTGGGTGACATCCCCACCCCTATTTTACCTTCACCTTGGAGGGTTTCTAAGTAACATATATTGTGTTATATGTTATTAGTTTCATGCATGTGATTGAATTGATTTACATGCTACAACAAGTTTTACATTAATAATTTTACATGCACAAGTTATTGATAGATGTGGATTATGAGAAAAAGTATAAAGTGTTATAGATTTTGATTCACCCACCCCTCTAAGTATGTAGTTTAAACCTCCATAAATCAACATTAAGAAGCAACCAAAATGGGGAATGGCCCAAAAATAGAATAGAATAACTATCCAAAGATCAATTGGCATTAACTGCCAAAAAGCTACCCATACCCATAATTGAAAAGTAAATCCTACCATAAGCATCAAGATTCTTAAAAATATACAAAATCATGGAAATTAGATAAATATTAACCTTTCTATCAATCTAGAGATAAAAACTAAAAATGGCCCAAAGGCCCACAGAGTATAAGTAAGCATCTTTGTTAGCTTTGTTGGTAGTATTGTTGTCACTAATTCTATTACAGGTTCTCTTGGTTCACCTAAAGATTCTATTAATGATGTTGATTCTTCTATACCTCATTTTTCTACATTGGCAATCAATTCTGGGACTACTAGTTCCATTTCTGAATCTATGATTACTTTTGTTGTTGGTGTTATTATTGGATATTTTTTCTTTTTTGTACCTTCATAATAGAAGAGAATAACTATCCAAAGATTAGTTGGTATTAACTACCAAAAGATAACCCCACCCCATTTCAAAATTTCAAAAAGCTACCCATACCCATAATCAAAAAGTAAATCCTACCATAAGCACCAAGTCTTAACAATATACTAAATCATGTAAATTAGATAAATATTAACCTTACTATTAGTCTATAGATAAAAACTAAAAATGACCCAAAGGCCCACAAAGTATAACTAAGCATCTTTGTTAGCTCTATAGGTGGTTTCATTGTCACTAGTTCTATTACAAGTTCTCTTGGTTCACCTAAAGGTTCTATTAGTGCTGCTAATTCTTTTGTACCTCACTCTTCTACATTGGCAATTAGTTATGGGACAACTAGTTCTATTTCTAAATTTATGATTACTTTTGTTGCTGGTGTTATTATTGGATATGTTCTCTCTATTGTACCTTCTATAGTAGGTTCTTCTTTTATTAACTAGGGGTCTCAATACTTGGTTTCTAATATTGGTAGAAGACGGCCTCTATGGTGGAGGAGGGGTACAACCCTATAATTGGAAAACATCATAAAAAGACCCCCCTTCAATTTGATATGATGTTGCACTCTCAGAAGAATGGAGATAAAGGAAAAACTTAATCTTTTATGTATTTCATCTAGCTTGTGGGCAATATGAGCTTCATATGTTGTACCTTCATTATTGCCAGTTTCTTCTTGTATAATCTATGGGATTTTAGGGTCCTTCCAAAACCTATGGTTTTTTTGGAATGTGTTCTTGTTCTATCCCCTTTCTTTATTTTTTCTTGTCTTGTCTTTATCCTATTTCATTTGGTGGAGCTTATTGAATATTGTTAGTGAGGATTTTAGCTCCCTTCTTCTAAAACCTATTTTGTTCTAGGTTTCAGGGTCTTTCAAAAACTATTTTCCTAATAAAAAAATATGCATCATAAAAGAAAAAAAATCAAACCATGTTAATAGGGGAACAATGAGCAGTTCCTTTAATTTTTAGTAGTAATCATAGTCATTCATCAACCAAGAAGCCATATAGGGCAAAGTTCATCTCCACCTCCTTATCATCAGTCCCTTGGTATTTGGTAGTTTGTGTTAGGTGGAGTGTGGTGGCTACTAAGTATATGACACAAACTGAGAAATTTATCACCCTATCAAACTTGTCCTCTAGGTCCTCATTCCATTTAACTAAATCTACAATTAATTTTTCTACTTTCTCCACCACCTAGTTCCCCTACATTGTGCTCTCATTTTTTGTTACAGTGTCTTTCTACTGAGTGTGATCTCTCCCCTACTCATCCTAGCCTCCTTTTCTCCCCTTGTTCTTCCCCCTTGGGCTTGGCTATCCAAAGTTCCCATTGTAACTAGTGAGGGTACCATGTCACACTCAACATTCTCTGACTTTCTAGAATCTAGAGTGATAGTTTTAAACATGTCAAAAACCTTGGAGGGAAAAGGGCTGACTTCCTCCATATCCTCAATTTTCTCCTTTCTTTCCATTTCTTCTTCTTCCTATTCACTGTAGTTCCTTTTGATGGCCTTACATTTGGGATGCAGCCTAGAATTTTCACTAGAGTTGTCCAATATGGGCAGGATAGGGTTGGTGTAGGGAATTTTCTCTCTCAACCACTTTCTTTCTCAATTAGTGTCCTTAGTCATGATTACATTTTTTTCAACATATAGATTTTTAAATTTTTCTTCCTCAATTTTCTTGGTAGTAGTTTTGAGGTCCTATTTGGATGTGGTTTTAGAAGGGGGAGTTGAGCTTTGAGGAGTTATTTTTAGAGGAGGAGGGTTAATGCTCAAAATTTGAGGGTGGAAACCTTTAGAAAATTTAAACAAACAAAACATCAAGGCTTGGTGGTAAACAATAATATTTTTTTCCCTATTCACATTTTTTCTTTATATTCTAAACACAACCTTCCATAGAATAAAGCAAGAGAAAAGGAAAGGAAATGCATTATTTGTTTCAAAAATGATTTGGGATAGAGAAATGATAGTATTCGAAAACCTTAAATCCATATTCAAGGCTTACATAGTACATGATAATATAGAAGGCCATATTACATGGCTTTGAAAGATTCTCGTGAGAAAACCCACCATGGAAGCGAATAGGGGCTTCATTAGAGTGGAAGAAACTTCTAAGGCTCTTTTCATTTTTAACTCTAGGTTTCTTCTTCCACAATTTTCCTTCCAAAGAGAGACTAGTGGCACTGGCTATCAGTCTTTCGTGACTCCATTGACAGTGACCCAGTGCTTCTCCTATGAATAAAAATATTGCTTGGTAATCATCTCATCATGGCCCTTTATGTTTTCCATAAATGAGATAAATCTAACCTCTTTTAGATAGGACCATGTCACTTTGTCATCCCTAATAATCTTCTCAATTCTCGTTGGTTCTAGTCTCAAATTTTCCCCTTCCATACCCTCATCATGATCCTGGTTGACATCCAACTCCTTGTCTCCCTCTTTAATCTCAGCTATCATTTTGTCCACCCAACTGATTAGATTTTTAGCAAAAATAGAGACAAACCCTTGCAAAATATGCAATAGCATTTATATCCAAAGGGACCCCAAATGAAAAGAAACCTTTTGGGAATTGTAGCAATTAAGTTAAAATGAAGTGGCCAGATCGCCAAATCCTTATGACATCTCATTAACTCCCTATCTCAAATTGGAAGCCCATCTTGGGGGACATGTGAAATCTCCCCAAATTAGGTTTGGAATATCAACTTTCATCTTCCCATTATGAATAATCCTTGAGATTACTCCTTATGAATTTTTGATGGTTCTAGTCTCAAATTTTCCCCTTCCATAACCTCATCATCATCCTAGTTTACAACCAACTCCTTGTCTCCCTCATTAATCTTAGCCACTATTTCATCCACCCAAATGCTCATATTTTTAGCAAAACCTAAAAACAAAGCCTTTAAAAATATGCAATAGCATTTGTAGATTAAGGCACCCCAAATGAAAAAGTGTCTTTTGGGAATCATAGCAATTAAATTAAAATCAACTAGCTAGATCACCAAATCCTCGTGACATCTCATTAACTCCCTATCTCAAGATTTGGATGGCCATCTTGGGTGGCTTGAGAAATCTCCCCAAATTAGGTTTGGAATATCAATTTTTATATGCCCATTATGATTAATGATATCCATCTCTTCACTAGAAGTAGGGCCATAAATAAAGGCCACTTCTAAAATCATCACCATCATAGTACACCCAACAAAAATTGTAGGATAGCTAAACATCCTAGATAAACTCATCATAGAAGGAAAACCATTATTATATGCTAGGCTTTGTATCATAATATGAATGCCTCTCTATGAAAAAATGGTTTTGATCGCCTCCAATAAATCTTGCTCATTCTACCAAACTTGATCATTTCATATACCACCAGATGTCTCCCACTTGATTCCCTTCCCTAAAAACAGGTTGTATTCTAACAACATTAAGACTATTCATGATAAATTAGGCATCCCTAATAATCAATGTGGCATTCCAGCTCATCTTAGTCTCCCCCTTAGCCTCTTTAATGACTATCATAGAGTCTCCCTCCATAATCAAATTTTGAATTCCCACAATCCTAGCTAACTCAACCCTTGACAAAAGTCCAAGTGCCTCAGCCTCATTTCTCTATACATTTTTTCATATCCTAAAGCATCCTGTGATATCATCACCTAGAGAATTTTGAATTATTCCTCCCACAACATCTCCCTCCACCTGCTTAGATCCATTAAAAATTCAACTTCAACAAGTTTAGCGGGGTCGCTGCCATTTAGTTTACATCCTTTGAATTTTTTTTGAATTATCCATTTTGTCAATAATTTTATAAATGCCTCAAACACTCACCCAGTCCCACTCAACATAGTTTGGGGGGTAGGGGGGAGGTTTCCACTTCCATATGGGGGCCCCCTCACTTATTCCTCCCATACATTTGTAAATGACCACCCCTAGGGGTGTACTTGTATCTCTAAATATGTGGTTGTTCTATTCTTTCCATAAATCCAACTTATATATGGGAGGATAGCCTTCTAGATCAATCTAATAAGGGTTTTTTGTAGAGGGCATTGCCACTCAAGAATAAATTGGGATTGGGAGATCAAATGGTGGAAGAACTATGATACTCCAATCTATTCTACAATACTTTACCAAACTTAGGCAAAGTAAGGGTAGTGGATGAAGAGGTGTAGGATGGACTCTTCCTCCTTATAGCATAGCACACATCTATTACACATCTAGAAGGCATTCCTCTTGAGATTTTCAATCATGAGAACACTATTGTAAATGACCTGGCCACCAGAAGAAATTGACTTTGGATGTAAAGTGAGGGTTCTAGACATTTTCCTATTCCATATTTCCCATATCACCCACTAGGGAAGTGTAAGAAAATTTCACAATAAATTCCACATTTGAGTTTTTGTTCCATATAATCATGCCCTCCTTCAGGAAGGAAGGGATGTGTGTCCCCTTCAGCCTAGTGTTAAGCTCTTCAACTAAGGCTCTATTCCTCCCATCTAAGTTATTTGAGTTGAATGTCTTCCATTGATTATTTTGGATGTAGTGTTTCACCCTTTCTCTTGTCCCTATCTCCCCCTACCTTTTAACACAATGAACTTTTTTCCTTCCAAGGTATCTTATTCCCACCATCTATCCTTCTAGAATTTAATTTGGTTACAATCTCCCAAGTTCCAACACATATCCCCTTTCAATTGATTCATTATCTTTGTGATGTTATTCCATATCTTTGAACCATTAGGTAGGTCCACATCAAAAAGAGTTTGGGAGAAAGGTTGGGAGTTCAAATACTTAGCACGCATAATAAGACACCAAGATGAATGCTGAGAGTCAAAAAGTAATGTAGTTAGCATATTGACAGCCTAGAAAATGAGAGCATCAAATAATGTACGGTTAGTAGCTCTGGATATTCGTCCCCAAATTTTCTAACTCTTAGTTTGCACACGCATGTAAAAGTATTCTGGAAATTGATAAGAAAATTAGAGTTTTTTTGATTTCCTAATCTAGTAAACAAAGTGTGCACTTATCCAAGTGATGATGTAAATTAAGATAACTTTTAAAGAGGTGTGTAAGTTGAGGTTTGAGTTCCTTATACATGACACTCATGAACATGCATAAAAATTAGATAAAAGTAGATAAAAAGAAAATTGACAAGTGATACAACTTGCTAACCAAGACTCATAGTGAATGGACTTGGATTAATGTTTCAAAGAAAAGAACTTCTAAACCTTTTGTAATAGAATGAGTGACATAATGTAGCTAATAATCATCAACAATAAAGTAATTTTTGATATTTCCTAATGGATATAAGTATATTTTAGCAAAGAGCTAAGTTGTCTATGAAGAATGCAATAAACCTCGAACAACATGATAGAGCTCTAGGAACATGATGAAAAAATCCTATAGGATGATAGAAGTCCAAGAGAAGAATAAAAAAACTATAGAAGAAGTGTGACACAACCCGGATCAACATGAGAGGGTACATTTGGCTTGTTGTTTTGAATTTTTTGGACTGTTTAACACTATTTCAAATAGTTTTTGATAGTGAAAGGTTTGTAGAGAGATTATTTATGGAAAGAAACTTAAATAGGGCTCAAAGTTGTTTACTCACTACTTAGAAATTGTTTCCTTGTTTTGATATGATGGCTTCCCTCATTTTAGTTTTACTAGACTTTGTATGACATGAGCATACACATAATATAATATACACAGACAATCCAACTAGGGACAAAATAACCTAGAATGATGATAGTAATAGGGAGACTCAATAGAAATGAAAATGACAGATAAGAAGGTATGCTTATAAATATAAAATAACTAGGTAATTAAAATAATTTCCCATGCTAAGTATCTCATGAGCACTAATATGTTGGGGGATGAGTCAACCTCATGTTCAAAGAAACCAAATTCATATTTGTGTACCATAGATTACAAACGGTAAGTGTATTACATGTTTGTGGGATCTAAGTAATCTACTTGGATCGACTGGATCCCTAAATAGGGATTATGACATCTTTAAAGGTAAGGTGGGTGGCATCTAGCTAGAAGTGTTTACTAATTTTTTCCATTCCTACCAACCCCTAGTAGTCTCATAAATGAGATTGGGAACTTTCAACCCTACCAACACCTAATAGTGTACAACCTTGGCAAGTAAGGTTAGGAGTGTTGTCACTCATTACAATAGATAGGAAATCCTCAAGATATGCGATATGTCTTTAGTTACAAGGAGGAAGTGGGTGTTTCTTTAAAGTTTTTGGACTCTATAAAGCATATTTATTAATGTGGAACATAATCATTAGTGAAAAGGATGTTTCCATGTTGATTTTCCTAGAATATTTGTCCCTCGAAATGGTAGGTGCATCTAAAGGTGCCTAGGAATGAGATTCATGAAATGGGCCAGGACTTTGGATTTTATAAGAAGAAGAAGATCATACTTTCCTACAAAGTCACTGCACTTTAGACACATCAAACATGTTAATCTAACTTAGACTATGATTTTAAGGTTGGCGATGCGCCCTATACGAATAAGTGGATAGTAAAAAAATAAGCTCAAGCAGAATGTTTGCTGGGAACGATTGGACATCTTATGACCGCAAATACACCAATGGCTTTTTTCCCTTTGTCTTTGATGATGCACCTGAAGTTAGTATTTTAAAGAGCTTTTGAACTGGCCAAAGCTGCAAGTTAGACAATAAGTGTGAAAAAGAATGAAATCAACCCTACAAAATAGTTTTTCATGATCGTGAAAATCTTCTGTAAAATAGTAGAAACCAGAAAATGATAAGAAAATTGAGATAATTTATTGTTTAAAACATACAATAACTCTATGTTATTAAGATCATATAGAATTCTTGACCCGATTATCATATGACATAGCTCTCTAAGCTCTACGGTGATGGATGTCGAGTTGATAAAAGTCTTATATAGGTGCAATAAACTCCAGTGAAGATTGTGATAGAAATGCAAAGGAAGTATGATAGACTATGGATGGATTCTGTCACATGTAGAAAAAACATTTATTACACAACAATCCATACTTGTGCATGAAAACACAAAAAATCTGGAGAATGTGAAGCTAAAAACTAGTTCCAACCCCATGGTGGATGCTAAAATGTATCACAAAATGTTGGACACTTATCGCGTTAAACCTTCAATTGATGATCTAGAGCTTCCTAGTCATAGTGTGCAAAGATCTAAAATGATAAAAAAAAATGGCTCTTAGATAGACCAAACAATACCTAGGCAAGGTGCACTATGAAAAGTAAGATTCAAAGGATTAGCATGCAAAGTATTTGCACCTGTTTAGTGATTTCAATGAATGTATGCAAGATGAAAAAATGACATGAATACATGCATGATGAAAAAATGGCATGAATGTATACATGATGAAAAAAAGATTAAAACCAAGAAAAATGACAATTTAAACCAACAAAGATGAAGTTTTACAATCCATCCTATTTAGACTAGATGATTTACACTACATGCAAGAACTAGAGAGATGCTAATGGTCAATGAAAAATCTCTCAAAGAATGAGCATGCTAGATTTTAAATTTACAATGTCATATTTCATTTGATAAAATAAATATATTAACAAAAGCATAATCTCAATGAAAGAAGATAGGATTCTACTTTACTATTTTTTCCCAAAGCCATATCCATAGCAATACATATGCGGAGAATCTAAGTAAAGAGCATCACATATTTTGATTTTACAATGCTCTTAAAATAAATTTGTTAAAATATACACACCAGTATCCTTTAAGTGGTAGGGGCAATATGTTTTTTAATTTCTTAGTTATGATATTTGTTGTCAATTAGACAATTAAAAAATTTATATGATAATTACAAAAACTAAATCAAACACTATATTTCTAAGACTTAACAATTGTAAGACATATGTTAATTAATAATCTATAGAATATTTTTTCAAATACAAAAAAAATCTATCTATATATTAAATTTGACTTGTGAATATTTGATTTCTAATAAAGTAATTAGAAACATAAAAAAATTCTCACATAAATTATAAAATCCATTATTGGTATTAGTATTGTTACATGTATAGTTCCTCTATGTGAATTAAAAAAATAATGATGAACTTCTTCTACAAAAAATAAATGAATGATGTGCAAATTTGTTGTTAAAAAATTAGTGAACTTGGATGCATATTAAGATTTCAAATGATAAAATTAGTAGTTAAATAAAAGCATAACACTAAACATATATATAGATTAGAATTATTATAATAGTAATCTCAACTTTATAAATTTTTATTACTACTATTTGTACCTCTTATATATTACTACTATTTGTACCTCTATATAATACTATCAGCTGTGCATCGGTCTTTAGTAGTTTGGCATGAATGTGGGAATGAACCTTAAAAAAACTAATAGAAAGTT
Organism: Cupressus sempervirens; assembly: GCA_028749045.1. NCBI lineage: Eukaryota > Viridiplantae > Streptophyta > Pinopsida > Cupressales > Cupressaceae > Cupressus > Cupressus sempervirens. The sequence goes on from CM053790.1 coordinate 652,774,296, forward strand.
CCATAAAATGGAGGAGATGAACCGCGAGGGGATCAGTATTAGCTATGGCTAATAGAAACGGAGGAAGGTAACGAGCAAAAATATAGACACAGTCCAACCAAAACAAAAACGTGGAAAGGAACGTGAAGGACAGTCAACAGATACACTAAGACGTCAGCATCTACACGGTGCCAGTTCAAACTATAGAAAAATATCTTAAGCGTAAAAGTATTGTTAAAGGTTTTAACACCTCTGCAAGACGTGATCAAAAGAAACCAGAAATAGAAAAACAACTAAACTTTCTTATTATCATTACAATCCTTGACTAGTTGAGATAGCTCCCCTTGCTAGCCGGTGACATCTTTGGCATTCTGTTCCTACTCATTTTCCTTCTCTCGAGTGTCTTCTTCCTTATCTTCCACATCATTCCATGTACACTCTATAGATGGCAAAGACCCCCACTCCAAGGTTGGTGATTATCTCTTTGTACATTTTATCTACAGAATCCATTTTTTTCTATATAGAATTCACTCTGCCAAATAGCTTTTTTTCTAGCTCTTTAACCCTATTGATAAGGGTATCCATTGTCATATTCTTATCCCGCTCTTCATTGTTGAGGCTCTGGCCTTCCTATATCTAAGCATTGACCTCCATAGGCTTAATATGGTCCTCAGTGTACCCTACTAGATTTAATTCAATTATGGCCTCCTATTTAACCATTCCCACATCCTCATCCTCGTAATATATTTTATCCTCGTCCTTAACATAATCTACATCTTTCATGTCCTCATTCTCAGTGTCATCTTCCACTTTAGTTTTGGCTTCAAGAAATTTAAATTCCTCCATTACAACAAATTTTCCCTTCTTCTCATCTTTCTATTGATTTTGTTCTTTTTTTCTTCATAGTCATTCAAACCTTCTCTCTATAAAGTTTGTCTCTTAGTAATTATATATCCTAGTGGTGGTCTTATCCTTTCTTTCCTCGTCCTTAGTCTCCTATTTGTTGACATCAGTGATGTATTTTTCTATCTTACATCATTTAGGGGTGCAACCTTGACCACTCTATGGGGAATTCTTTCTTTTAGAAGGAGTTTCAAGAAAAAGGGATCCCTAAAGGGATTTTTTAGGGTCAATTCTAGGGCTCTATGGAACAACATTAGTCTCTTTTTGGGTCCTAGTATTAGGGCCTTCTTTTCTAGGGTTCAAATTAGACGTGGGCTTAATTTCCTCAATTTTCACAATCAAGCTAGTCCTTACTAGCTCTTTGTAATGAATCAGGCTTTGGCTAGATGCTGAGTTGTGAGAAACACATGATGAAATAGCCAAGCCCTGCATCTTGAAGTACTTCCAAATCTCCAAGTTTTGTCTTAGCTCCCTATTATCCCTTGACTCTGCTTTCTTTAGTGGCCCACCCATAATTTTTTATTTTTCCCATCTCCTGAAGAACTTCCTAAATAGCTTTGTTTACTTCCAAAGTGATGACGGTCTGAGAATCCTCACACTTTTGTATTATATCCATAAAAAAAATCCTTTCTCTTAGAGTAAAGAACTAGGAAACTTCAAGAATGGTCTTATATTTCAATCTTTTGAGTCTTAACAAATAATTATTGTAATAATTCTTTTAAAAATATTTCCTCGGTAAATGAATGTCCTTGGTTTCAGTATAACTAGTGTTATTAGCACTAGAATCTTTAACATGTTTAGAATTTAATGAAGATTTGATAAATTTGATCAAAACTTCGTACTTGTCTCTAGCCTCACACTTGTTAAATCTTTCTTGTCATTAATAACAAGATAAAGGCTTGCATTAAAGATAGATATTTTTATCAAAATTAGGCAAGTTGATCTTAGTCAGTGAGACAACTCTCAATACTCTCCTTCTAAATTTAGAGTTCATATCTACCTTCCTACTAATCAAATGTTTCAACTTTAAATAATTTCCTCTTAATGATTTCCTCATGATAAATCAAACCTCTTTTAGCAAAAATAAACATATTATTACCTTTCATTATAGACTAATCTAAGGACTTCTCCTTCATCAAATCAATGCTAGACTTTTTATGTGTTATCATTTACTCAAATAATCTTGAGTTGCTCTAGGTAGTTCAAATCTTAAAAAGCTTTATCTTCTGAGAAACCCAGACCTCAATTATCTAGGAAGTCCACCGACCCATTTCCTTCTCTCAAAGTGTGTCTTATCTTATCTTCCTTGAACATGACTAATTTACGTTCACATTCTTCCATAAGACTTAACATTCTCTAGAGACTAGTAGTCTTATCCAAAAGTAAATCAACTATGAGTTTAGAGTCATCTTTTAGCATGACTTTTCCATCCCTTAGCTCCTGAAGGGCCTTGATGCCCTGTCACATAGCCAAACCTACCACATAGTGATTAGAGTTGATGTCAATATCTTTTGAAAAGCCTTGGATATATTCTCCTCTATTGTTCCTTACCAACCCTCGTATACCTGAGATGCTAGGATTACCTTTCAAACATCCATTCACATTACACTTCCACTAGTTCTAATATGGAGGAATCCATTTAGTTTCCTTCCTTCTCAATATGTTTAACTAGTTTACATTAGTAAGTCTTTGGTTTATATGCCAGAATTGTTTGATTCTACATTCAAAGAGGTCGAGGAAAGAAGAACATTTAGGGAAGGAAGCAACATTGACACTTTCCCTAATCGATATTTGACTATATGAACTAGATTCAGAGAAGGTTTTTTCTCCTCCTTAAAGGTTTTCTTTCTTTCTTCCATTCTACAGGTACAAAGTTGTTGGAACTATAATTGTGTAACAATTGTTATGTTGTCATTGATGTCAAACTTTACTAATGTAAAACATTTACTAATAGTGCATAGTGACATATCATTTGATTGATGAAGAGGATTTGAAAAGAAGAGATCATGAAATGACCCAGTGAAAGGTTCAGTTGAGATGTGAAAGTATGATGGAATTACATTAGGCACTTGATAAGTTAGTACTTGACAAGATAATTTTTTTTTATTCATTACAATAAGGAAGGAAGAAAGATAAATTGAGAAACACAAGAGTTAATTGAAGTAGCCAAACTAATACATTTGACTGAGTATCTAAAGTAAAAGATTAAGGAACTTAAGGGCATGTGCAGGATCATGGTGAACCAAACTATGGCCTTAAGTGGCAATGAAAAATTAGCAAATCAGGGTTATGTCAACTTGACACATAACTTTGAAGTGGTTATGGACTTTATATCAAAAAGTTGTAAGAAAATAATCTGTAGGAAATTGACTGTACTTTCTAAACTACAAGGCCTTATCAAGAGGAAAAAATAATTGATTGGTCAAAAGTTTGAATTTTAATGCAGTACTAGAAAAATTTCAGGGCAAAAATAAAAAGTAGGTGTATGTCTGAACACCTTAATCAAACTCAAATGATAATTTTTTTTTAATATAATTATAGATATGAAAAGTAGACTCATGCCCGGATGTGACGTATATTTTTCAGTATTTTTATTCGAAATAAATAATTAAATATGAATTTTCTACCAAAACATTTTCGAAAAAAAAAAGTCTCGTGTTTGACCACCTTAACTAATAGAAAATTTTACCAAATTTAATTTTTTATTTTTTTTCTTAGACTAGGCGAAGCATAGAATGTGACGCAACTTTTAGATTTAAAAAATGTTATACTATTTGAAAGTTATAGCTATTTTTCAATTAGTATGTCAATCAGCACTTTACAATAATCTTCATTGATAATTAACTAATAAATACTTATCGAACTTAGAAGTTGATATAAATTATATCGATGGATTCTCGAGAGTGATATTAAAAAACTATATTTTTTTCATTCAATTTCGATCAAAATAACATTGTCAGACAACTACCCAAAGTTTGAGTATCACTAAAACCCTTTTCAAACACGTCTTTTGGGTTGACCGGGTAGGCTTGGTAAATACCAACCCTAATAGGATATTGAATTTCAAATCGGATATCGAATTTCAAATCGGATATCTGATTTGAAATTCGATATCCGATATGGTTCGGTGAATTTTGGTGAGAAATTTGAAATCCCAACCCATTTTGGAGGAAAAACCGGATATAAGAGTTATAGCTTATGATTTATAATTTTTTTTTTAATATATTACTCTGTAAATATGTATTATAATATATTATATATATAATAACGTAATGTAAAGATATAACATATAATATATTAATATATAATAATATATTATGTTATTCTCATTATAATCTATAAATATAATTTATATTATTATTACTTTTACTAAATATAATAATGTAATATATATATATATATATATATATATATATATATATATATATATATATATATATATATATATAAGTATGTTATTAAAATATATAATAACATAATGTTTTTATTAAATACTACAAAGTAATATATATATTATAACGTAATATTTTTATTAAATATAATAACCTTATATATATATAATTAATATATATAATAATGTAATGTAAAGATATAAAATATAATATATTAATATATAATAATATATTATGTTATTCTCATTATAATCTATAAATATAATTTATATTATTATTATTTTTACTAAATATAATAATGTAATATATATATATATATATATATATATATATATATATATATATATATATATATATATATATATATATATATATATATATATATATATATATATATATATATATATAAGTATGTTATTAATATAAATATAATAACATAATATTTTTTATTAAACATAATAACCTTATGTGTGTGTGTGTGTGTGCGTGTGTGTTATTAATATATATTATTATATCAATATGTATGTTATTAATATATATGTATATTGTTAATATATATGAGTCAAAGGGGGTCATAGGTTGACCTATGACCCCTTCGACCAATTACATAATGACATATGTCCCTAGGGGTCCTAGGACCCCTAGTGACATATTACAATCGTTCTTATAGGTCGAAGGCCCCTTCGAAACATTACATGATGACATATGTCCCTAGGGGTCCTAGGACCCCTAGGGACATATTAGAATCGTTCTTATGGGTCAAAGGGGGTCATATGTTGACCTATGACCCCATTCAACCCATCAAATGATGACATATGTCCCATATTAGAATCGTTCTTATAGGTCAAAGGGGGTTATAAGATGACCTATGACCCCCTTCGACCCATTAAATGATGACATATGTCCCTAGGGGTCCTAGGACGCCTAGGGACATATTAGAATCATTCATATGGGTCAAAGGGCGTCATAGGTTGACCTATGACCCCCTTCGACCCATTACATGATGACATATGTCCCTAGGGGTCCTAGCACCCCTAGGGACATATTAGAATCATTCATATAGGTCGAAGGGGGTCATAGGTTGACTTAAGATCCCCTTTGACCCATTACATAACGACATATGTCACTAGAGGTACTAGGACCCCTAGGGACATATTAGAATCATTCTTATGGGTCGAAGGGGGTCATAGGTTGACCTATGACCCCCTTCGACACATTACATGACAACATATGTCCCCAGGGCTCCTAGGACCCCTAGGGACATATTAGAATTGTTCATATGGGTCAAAGGGGGTCATAGGTTGACCATGACCCCCTTCAACCCATTACATAAAGACATTTGTCCCTAGGGGTCCTAGGACCCCTAGGGACATATTAGAATCATTCATATGGGTCAAAGGGGGTCATAGGGTGACTTAGGACCCCCTTCGACCCATTAAATGATGACATATGTCCCTAGGGGTCCTAGGACCCATAGGGACATATTAAAATTGTTCATATGGGTCAAAGGAGATCATAGGTTGACCTATGACCCCCTTCAACCCATTAAATGATGACATATGTCCCTAGGGGTCCTAAGACCCCTAGGGACATATTAGAATTATTCATATGGATCAAAGGGGGTCATAGGTTGACTTATGACACCCTTTGACCCATTAAATGATGAAATATGTCCCTAGGGGTCCTAGGATGCCTAGGGACATATTAGAATTGTTCTTATAGGTCAAAAGGGGTCATAGGTTGACCTATGACCCCCTTTGACCCATTACATGATGACATATGTCCCGAGGACCCCTAGGGACATATGAGAATCATTCTTATGGGTCAAAGGGGGTCATAGGCTGACCTACAACCCCCTTCGACACATTACATGATGGCATATGTCCCTAGGGGTCCTAGGTCCCCTAGGGACATATTAGAATCGTTCATATGGGTCAAAGGGGGTCATAGGTTGACCAATAATACCCTTTGACCTATTAAATGATGACATATGTCTCTAGGGGTCATACGACCCCTAGGGACATATTAGAATTGTTTATATGAGTCAAAGGGGGTCATAGGTTGACCTATGACCTCCTTTGACCCATTACATGATAACATATGTCCCTACGACCCTTAGGGACATATGAGAATCGTTCTTATGGGTCAAAAGGGGTTATAGGTTGACCTATGACCCCCTTCAACACATTACATGATGACATATGTCCCTAGGGGTCCTAGGAACCCTAAAAAAATATTAGAATCATTTTTATAGGTCAAAGGTGGTCATAGGTTGACCTATGACCCGCTTCGACACATTACATGATGAAATATGTTCCTAGAGGTCCTCGAAACCCTAGGGACATATTAGAATCATTCTTATGGGTCTAAGGGGGTCATAGTTTGACCTTTGACCCCCTTTGACCCATCACATGATGAGATATGTCTTTAGGGGTCCTAGGACCCCTAGAGACATATTAGAATGCTTCTTATGGGTCAAACGGGGTCATAGGTTGACCTATGACCACCTTTGACAAATTCCATGATGACATATGTCCAAAAGGGTCTTAGAAACTCTAGGGACATATTAGAATCATTCTTATGTGTCCCTTTACATAATGACATATGTCCTAGGGGTCCTAGGACCCCTAGGGACATATTCTAATCATTCTTATGGGTCAAACGGGCTCATAGGCTAACATATGACACCCTTCAACCCATTACATGATGACATATGTCTCTAGGGGTCCTAGGACCCCTAGGGACATATTAGAATCATTCTTATGGGTCAAATGGGATCATAGGCTAACCTATAACCCCTTTTGACCCATTACATGAAGACATATGTCCCTACAGGTTATAGGACACTTAGGGACCTATTAGAATTGTTCATATGGGTCAATGGGGGTCATAGGTTGACCTATGACCCCATTCGACCCATTAAATGGTGACATATGTCCCTAGGGATCCTAGGACCCCTAAAGACATATTAGAAATGTTCATATGGGTCAAAGGAGGTCATAGGTTGACCTATGACCCCCTTCGACTCATTAAATGATGACATATGTCCCTAGGGGTCCTAGGACCCCTAAGGACATATTTGAATTGTTCATATGGGTCAAAGGGGGTCATAGGTTGACCTATGACCCCCTTTGACCCATTACATGACGACATATGTCCCTAGGACCCCTAGGGACATATGAGAATTGTTCTTATGGGTCAAAGGGTGTCATAGGTCGATCTATGACCCCCTTCGACACATTACATGATGACATATGTCCCTATGGGTCCTAAGACCCCTAGGGACATATTAGAATCATTCATATGAGTTGAAGGGAGTCATAAGTTGACCTATGATCTTGTTCGACCCATTAAATGACAACATTTGTCCTTAGGGGTCCTAGGACCCCTAGGGACATATTAGAATTGTTCATATGGGTCAAAGGACCTATGACCCCCCTTTGACCCATTTCATGAAGAACTATGTTGGTAGGAAACTTAGGGACATATGAGAATCATTCTTATGAGTCAAAGGGGGTCATAGGGTGACCTATGACACCCTTTGACCCATTACATCACGACATATGTCCCTAGGGGTCCTAGGGCCCCTAGGGACATATTAGAATCATTCTTATAGGTCAAAGGGGGTCATAGGTCAACTTATGACCCCCTTCAACCTATTACATGATGACATATGTCCTTAGGGGTCATTGGACACCTAAGGACATATTAGAATTGTTCTTATGGGTCAAAAGGGGTCATGGCTTGTTCTATGACCCCCTTGGACCCATTACATGATGACATATGTTCCTAGGGGTCCTAGGACCCCTAGGAACATTATAGAATCAGTCTAATGGGTCAAAGGGGCTCATAGGGTGACCTATGACCCCCTTCAAACCATTAAATGATGTCATATGTCCCTAGGGGTCCTAAGACCCTTAGGGACAAATTAGAATCGTTCTTATGGGTCAAAGGGGGTCATAGGTTGACAATTGACCCACTTCCACACATTACACGATGACATATGTCCCTAGGGGTCCTAGGACCCCTAGGGACATATAAGAATACATAATATAGATCAAAGGGTGTTATAGGTTTACCTATGACCCCCTTCGACCTATTAAATGACAACATATATACCTAGGGATCCTAGGACACCTAGAGACATATTGCAATCATTCTTATGGGCCAAAAGGGGTCATAGGTTGACCTATGATCCCCTTCGACCCGTTAAATGATGACATATGTCCCTAGGGGTCCTAGGACCCCTAAGGACATATTATAATCGTTCTTATGGGTCAAAGGGGGTCATAAGTTGACCTATGACCCCCTTCAACCAATTACATGACCACATATGTGCCTAGGGGTCCTAGGGACATATTAGAATCATTCTTATGGGTCAAAGGGGGTTATAGGGTGACCTATGACCCCATTTGACCCATTGAATGATGATATATGTCCCTGGGGGTCCTAAGACCCCTAGGGACATATTAGAATTATTATTATGGGTCAAACGGGGTCATAAGTTGACCTATGATCACCTTTGACCCTTTACATGACGAAATATGTCCCTCAGTGTCCTAGGACTGCTAGGGACATATTAGAATGTTTCATATGGGTCAAAAGGGGTCATAGGTTGACCTATGACCACTTTTGACCCGTTACATGATGAAATATATCCCTAAGGGTCCTAGGACCCCTAAGGACATATTAGAATGGTTCATATGGCTCAAAGGGGGTCATAGGTTTATTTATCAGCCCCTTCGACCAATTACATGACAACATATGTCTCTAGGGTTCCTAAGAGCCCTAGGGACATATAAAAATCATTCTTATGGGTCAAAGGTGGTCATAGATTGACCTATGACCCGCTTTGACCCATTACATGATGACATATGTCCTTAGGGATCTTAAGAACCCTAGGGACATATTAGAATCATTCTCATGGGACTAAGGGGGTCATAGGTTGACTTATGACCCCTTTCGATCTATTACATGATGACATATGTCCCTAAGGTGTCTTAGGAACCCTAAGGACATATTAGAATTATGAGTCAAATGGGGCCATAGGGTGACCTATGATCCACTTCAACCTATTAAATGATGACATATGTTCTTAGGGGTCCTAAGACCCCTAGATAGATATTAGAATTGTTCTTATGAGTCGAAGGGGGTCATAAGTCAACTTATGAGCCACTTTGACCCATATGAACGATTCTAATATGTCCCTAGGGATCCTAGGACCCCTAGGGACAAATGTCATCATGTAATGGGTCGAAGGGGGTCATAGGTCAATTCTAATATGACCTCTTTTGACCCCCTTTGACCCATATGAAAAATTCTAATATGTCCCTAGGGGTCCTAGGACCCCTAGGGACATATGTCATTATGTAATCGGTCAAAGGGGTTCATTGGTTGACCTATGACCCCCTTTGACCCATAAGAATGATTCTAATATGTCCCTAGGACCCCTTGGGACATATGTCATCATGTACGTGTTGAATGGGTTCATAGGTTGACCTATGACCCCCTTAGACCCATAAGAACAATTCTAATATGTCCCTAGGGGTCCTAGGACCCCTAGGGACTTATGTCATAATGTAATGGGTAGAAGGGTGTCATAGCTCAACCTATGATCCCCTTTGACCTATATGAATGATTTTAATATGTACCTAGGCATCCTAGGACCCCTAGGGACATATGTCATCATGTAATTTGTCGAACGGGGTCATAGGTTGACCTATGACCCCCTTTGACCCATATGAACCATTCTAATATGTCCCTAGGGATCCCAGGACCTCTAGAGACATATGTCATCATGTAATGGGTTCAACGACCTATGACCCCTTTTGACCCATAAGAATGATTCTAATATGTCCCTAGGGGTCCTAGGAGCCCTAGCAACATATGTCATTATGTAATGGCTCGAAAGGGAGTCATAGTTCAACCTATGACCCCCTGTGACCCATCAGAATGATTCTAATATGTCAATAGGGGTCTTAGGACCCCTAGAGTCATATGTCATCATGTAGTGGGTCGAAGGGGGTCATAGGTCAACCTATAACACCCTTTGACCCATAAGAACGATTCTAATATGTCCCTAGGGTTCCTAAGACACCTAGGGACATATGTCATAATGTAAAGGGTCGACGGGGATCATATGTCAACCTATGTCCCCCTTTGACCCATAAAAATGACTCTAATATGAAATATGTCATCATGTAATGGGTCGAAGGGGGTCGTAGCTGAACCTATAATCCCCTTTGACCCATATGAACGATTTTAATATGTCCCTAGGTATCTTAGGACCCCTGGGGACATATGTCATCATGTAATGAGTCGAACAGCATCATAGGTCAACCTATGACCCCCTTTGACCCATATGAACAATTCTAATATGTCCTCAGGGATCTTAGGACCTCAATGGACATATGTCATCATGTAATAGGTCAAAGGGTGTCATAGGTCAACCTATGACCTCTTTCGACCCATAAGAATGATTCTAATATGTCTCTAGGGGTCTCAGGACCCCTAGGGACATATGTCGTTATGTAATGGCTTGAAAGGGGGTCAAAGGTCAACCTATGACCCCCTGTGACCCATCAGAATGATTCTAATATGTCACTAGGGGTCCTAGACCCCTAGAGTCATATGTCATCATGTAATGAGTCGAAGGGGGTCATAGGTCAACCTATAACCCCTTCTGACCCATAAGAATGATTCTAATATGTCTCTATGGTTTTTAGGACCCCTAGGGACATATGTCATCATGTAAAGGGTCGAAGAGGGTCATATGTCATCCTATGTCCCCCTTTGACCCATGAGAATGACTCTAATATGTCCCTAGGGGTCTTAGGACACCTAGGGACATATGTCGACATGTAATGGGTCGAAGGGAGTCATAGGTCAAATTATTACCCTTTTAGACCCATAAGAATGAATCTAATATGTTCTTAGGGGTCTTAGGACCCCTAGGGACATATGTCATCATGTAATATGTCGAAGGCGGTCATAGGTTAACTTATGACCGCCTTCAAGCCATAATAACAATTCTAATATGTCCCTAGGGGTCCTAGGATCCCTAGGGAGATATGTCATCATTTAATGGGTCGAAGGAGGTCATAGATCAACCTATGACCCCCTTTGACCCATATGAAGCATTCTAATATGTCCCTAGGGGTCCTAGGACCCCTATGGATATATGTCGTTATGTAATGGGTCGAAGGGGGTCATAGGTCACCCTATGACCCCTTTGAGCCATTAGAAGGATTCTAATATGTTTCATCATGTAATGGGTCGAAGGGGATCGTAGGTCAACCTATGACCCCCTTTGACCCATAAGAATGATTCTAATATGTCCCTAGGGGTCCTAGGACCCCTAGGGACATATGTCATCATTTAGTTGGTGAAATGGGGTCATACGTCACCCTATAACGCTCTTTGACCTATAAGAAAGATTCTAATATGTCCCTAGGGGTCCTACGACCCCTAAGGACATATGTCGTCATGTAATAGGTTGAAGGGGGTCATAGGTCAACCTATGACCCCCTTTGACCCTTAAGAACAATTCTAATATGTCCTTAGGGGTCCTAGCACCCCTAGGAACAAATGTTATCATTTAATGGGTTGAAGGGGGTCATAGGTCAACCTATGACCCCCGTTGATCCATAAGAACAATTCTAATATGTCGCTAGGGGTCCTAGGACATGTGTCGTAATTTAATGGGTCAAAGGGGAGCATTGGTAAACCTATGACCCCCTTTGACCCATATGAATGATTCTAATATGTCCCGAGGGATCTTAGGACCCCTAGGGACATATGTCATCATGTAATGGGTTGAACGATGTCATAGGTCAACCTATGACCCCCTTTAACCCATATGAATGATTCTAATATGTCTCAAGGGATACTAGGACCCCTGGAGACATATGTCATCATGTAATATGTCAAAGATTCTAATATGTCCCTAGGGGTCCTAGGATCCCTAGGGACATATGTTGTCATTTAATGGGTCGAAGGGGGTCAACCTATGACCCCCTTTGACCCATATTAAGCATTCTAATATGTCCCTAGGGGTCCTAGGACCCCTAGGGACATATGTCATCATATAATGTGTCAGAGAGGGTTATAGGTCAACCTATGACCCCCTTTATCCCATAAGAACGATTGTAATATGTCCCTAGTGGTCCTAGGACCCCTAGCTATATATGTCATCATTTAATGGGTCGAAAGGGGTCATAGGTCAACCTATGAGACCCTTTGACCCATATGAAGCATTCTAATATGTCCCTAGGGGTCCTAGGACCCCTATTGACATATGTCGTTACATAATGGGTCGACGGTTATCATAGGTCACCCTATGACCCCCTTTGACCCATTACAAAGATTCTAATATGTGTCATCATGTAATGGGTCGAAGGGAATCATAGGTCAACCAATGACCCTGTTTGACCCATAAGAACGATTTTAATATGTCATTTAATGGGTCATTGACCCATAAGAACGATTTGAATATGTCCCTAAGGGTCCTAGGACCCCTAAGGACATATGTCATCATTTAATGGGTCAAATGGGCTCATACATCACCCTATAACCCCCTTTGAACCATAATAACGATTCTAATATATCCCTAGGGGTCCTAGGACCCTTAGGGACATATGTCATCATGTAATAGGTCAAAGGGGGTCATAGGTCAACCTACGACCCCCTTTGAGTGATAAGAATGATTATAATATGTCCCTAGGGGTCCTAGGACCCCTAGGCATATATGTTATCATTTAATGGGTCGAAGGGGATCATAGGTCAACCTATGACACCACTCGACCCATATGAAGCATTCTAATATGTCCCTAGGTATCTTAGGACCCCTAGGGAAATATGTTGTTATTTAATTTGTCAATGGGGGTCATAGGTCACCCTATGAACCCCTTTGACCTAGAAGAATGATTCTAATATATCCTTAGGGGTCCTAGGACCCCTAGGGACATATGTCGTCATGTAATTGGTCGAAGGGGGTCATAGGTCAACTTATGACTCCCTTTGACCCATAAGAATGATTCTAATATGTCCCTAGGTGTCCTAGGACCCCTAGGGACATATGTCATCATTTAATGGGTCGAAAGGGCTCATAGGTCAACCTATGACCCTCTTTGACCCATATGAAGCATTCTAATTTGTCCGTAGGGATCCTAGGATCTCTAGGGACATATGTTGTCATGTAATGGTTCGAATGGGGTCATAGGTCATCCTATGACTCCCTTGGACCCATAAGAACAATTCTAATATGTCCCTAGGGGTCCTAAGACCCCTAGGGACATATGTTGTCATTTAATGTGTAAAAAGAGGTCATAGGTCATCTTATGACCCCATTTGACCCATATGAAGCATTCTAATATGTCCCTAGGGGTCCTAGGACCCCTAGGGAGATATGTCATCATGTAATGTGTCGAAAGTGGTCATAGATCAACCTATGACTCCCTTTGACACATACGAATGATTCTAATATGTCCCTAGGGGTCCTAGGACCCCTAAGAACATATGTCATCATTTAATGGATCGAAATGGATCATAGGTCAACCTATGACCCCCTTTGATCCATATGAACGATTCTAATATGTCCCTATGGGTCTTAGGACCCCTAGGGACATATGTCGTCATGTAATGGGTCAAAGTGGGTCATAGGTCAACCTATGACCCCCTTTGACCCATATGAAAGATTCTAATTTTTTCCTAGGGGTCTTAGGACCCCTAGGGACATATGTCATCATTTAATGGGTCATGAATGATTCTAAGACATACCTAGGGGTCTTAGGACCCCTAGGGACATATGTCATCCTGTAATGGGTTGAAGGGGGTCATAGGTCAACCTATGATCCCCTTTGACCCATAAGAATGATTCTAATATGTCCCTAGGGGTCCTAGGACACCTAGGGACATATGTTGTCATTTAATGGGACGAAGGGGGTCATAGGTCAACCTATGACCCCCTTTGACCCATATGAACGAATCTAATATGTTCCTAGGGGTCCTAGGACCCCTAGGGACATATGTCATCATGCAGTGATATGTCGAAGGGGGTCATAGGTTAACCTGTGACCCCCTTTGAGCCATAAAAATTATTCTAATATGTCCCTAGGGGTCCTAGGGCCCCTAGGGAGATATGTCATCATTTAATGGGTTAAAGGGGGTAATATGTCAACCTATGACCCCCTTTGACCCATATGAAGCATTCTAATATGTTCCTAGGGGTCCTAAGATCCCTATAGACATATGTTATCAGGTAATGGGTCGAAGGGGGCCATAGGTCACCCTATGACTCCCTTTGACCCATTAGAAAGATTCTAATATGTCCCTAGGGGTCTTATTATTAGGATAAACCACAGACGAAAATAAAAAACTACATCCAGATATAACCAATAACAGAAAATAATAGATCACACAGAAATGAATATAAGGCACCAAGATTTAATGTGGTTCACCAAATCCTTGGGCTACGTCCAGCAAACAACAAGTCCGATCTTATTACAATCCAGTGATTACAACCTAATTACAATCCATAATCCCTTACAGCTAAATATCACCACAAGAACCAATTTCACATCACAACATAATGAAAATACCTAACCCTAAACCCTTTTATACAAGTATTAAACCGCTTTAGGGTTATACCATGTCAGCCATATGTCGGTTATAACATACTATTTATGAAGTATGTGCACTACTTTCCTGATCAGTCACCATAATCTAACAATCTCCCACTTGGGGACTGATCAAGCTCCACACTAAACAACAATCTCCCACTTGGAGACTAATCATGTACCAATATCACTACCACATGGGGCTCCCATTGGATCAAACCACCCTAGACTCTGTTGTTCTTTTATTCATGTTCAGTCTAAAAGACCAACCAAAGCTGAAGAGGAGTTCAGCTTCTCCCTTGTTACAACCTTTGTCAACATATCTATTGGATTGTCATTGGTATGTATCTTCTCTAGCTTTAATTGTCCATCCTCCAAAACTAATCGAATGAAATGGTACCGCAAATGTATGTGTTTAGTCTTAGAATGTAGAGCTAAATTCTTAGCAAGATGAATGGCACTCTGACTATTTGTGAACAAATAATTATCCTTCTGAGGATGTCCTAATTCTTCCAAGAAGAAGTACTTTCCTGATTAGTCACCATAATCTAAAACTTATTACCCTTAGGGTCATATTTTGTCATGTAATGGGTCAAAGGGGGTCATAGGTCAACTTATTACCTCCTTTAATCCATAAGAATGATTCTAATATGTCCTTAGGGGTCCTAGCACCCCTAGGGACAAATGTCATCATTTTATGAGTTGAAGGGGGCATAGGTCAACCTATGATCCCCGTTGATCCATAAGAACAATTCTAATATGTCCCTAGGGGTCCTAGGACCTGTAGGGACATATGTCATCATTTAATGGGTCAAAGGGGGTCATTCGTAAACCTATGACCCCCTTTGACTCATATGAACGATTCTAATATGTCCCTAAGGATCCTAGGACTCTTGGAGACGTATGTCATCATGTAATGGGTCAAACCTCATACGAATGATTCTAATATGTCCCTAGGGATCCTAGGACCCCTGGGGACATATGTCATCATGTAATGGGTCAAAGATTCTAATATGTCCCTAGGGGTCCTAGGATCCCTATGGATATATGTTGTCATTTAATGGGTTAAAGGGGGTCATAGGTCAACCTATGACCCCCTTTGACCCATATGAAGCATTCTAATATGTCCCTAAGGGTCCTAGGACCCCTAGGGACATATGTCATCATGTAATGGGTCAGAGGGGGTTATAGGTCAACTTGTGACCCCTTTTGACCCATAAGAATGATTATAATATGTCCTTAGGGGTCCTAGGACCCCTAGCTATTTATATCATCATTTAATGGGTCAAAGGGGGTCATAGGTCAACCTATGACACCCTTTAATCCATATGAAGCATTCTAATATGTCCCTAGGTGTCCTAGGACCCCTAGGGACATATGTCGTCATGTAATGTGTCGAAGTGGGTCATAAGTCAACCTAAGGACATATGTCATTGTGAAATGTGTCGAAGGTGGTCATAGGTCATCCTATGACCCCTTGCGACCCATATGAATGATTCTAATATGTCCCTAAGGGTCCTAGGACCCCTAGGGACAAATGTTGTCTTGTAATATGTCGAAAGGGTTCATAGGTCATCTTGTGACCCCCTTCGACCCATATAAACTATTCTAATATGTCCCTAGGGGTCTTAGGATCCCTTCGGGACATATGTCATCATGGAATGTGTCAAAAGGAGTCATAAGTCATCCTGTGAGCCCTTTTGACCCATATAAATGACTCCACTAGAAATAATATAGTAAAAATAATAATAATATAGTATAACAATCATATATATATATATATATATATATATATATATATATAGATAATAATAATAATAACATAATATATTATTATATATTAATAGATTATATATTATATCTTTACATATTTCATAACTCAAATTAGTTATATCACTTACAAATTTGTTTTTCCCTCTAATTTTTGTGCCTTTTCCCTCCAATTTTTATGCCGCCAATATCCGATATGAGATCTGATATCCGATCTCATATCGGATATCCTATCTCAAATTGGATATCCGATAAGGCTTGGGCCTTACTTTCTAGGTTTGGTACCTGGATAGGTGAAAAAAAGTCAAAGCAAAATTTGAAGCGCTTTTAGACGTGTTCAAACTCTTTTTTTTTCACATTGCCATTTTTTGG
The DNA here is from genome assembly GCA_028749045.1 of Cupressus sempervirens. Lineage (NCBI taxonomy): Eukaryota > Viridiplantae > Streptophyta > Pinopsida > Cupressales > Cupressaceae > Cupressus > Cupressus sempervirens. The sequence continues at coordinate 652,791,328 of CM053790.1, forward strand.
CACACCATGATCCTGCACATACCCTTAAGCATTTGCATGAAGAATAATGTTGGATGACTATCATTATTGGTTGAGTGATAGAGAATCTCAAGTGATTGTAATGACTAAGTTACATAGTGTAAACTTAGTAAGATTGTTTAGTGGTAACCTAGTGATCGAGTGATGACTGAGAAGAATAACATAGTTATGATCAAGTGTTAGCAAACTAATAGTTTGAGAGAGAACTAAGATTTATGGCTGACATAGTTGAATTTTAATAATAATCAAAATGTGTTGATGATAAGGATTAATGAGATGGATTATTTAATGCATGGAAAGATTAGTTAAGCAATCAAAGGCTAAGATTTGAGGGAATTTTTCTAGAAGTTTCAAGAAGGAATAAGAAGAATAGAAGATGGCTAGATCCATTGAATTTTTTGTGTCTAATCATAACCTTAAGATTAGATACTATCATGTTTAAACAACAAAAGATCTAAGCTACCCATGTAAAGAGGCATATGAGATGTTTTGTTGAGAGATTAGACTAGAATTTCTGGAGACAAGTGGAGAACATACTTAGAAAGGAGAAGTGTAAACATTTTGTTGTGGGAGAATACTTGAATATTTTCCATGAAGATCTTAGTTTTTGAGAGAGATGGAGTCTAGTTAATGAATGATGATTTTACTCAATGGAGATCTAAATTTTCATAGTGTGTTGTATGTTATTAGATCAAACCTAGCTATTACTCTCTAATCATTGTTGCACTAGTAAAATCCTTTTGATTAAGGTTGACCTAATAGACATTTGTAAATCCTTTAACAAGGTGACATTCTAAAGGAATGTTCTAAATTCCTCTAATAAAGCCACAACTAATAGGGTGAATAAATCCTTTAACATGGGCATGCCTAATGGTGTATTTAGTAACCTTTAACAATGTTGGCTCCTAGCATAGCTCACTTCAAAAGAATGAAAAGTGGTAGCATGTTACTTGGTGGTTTTTCTCAAATTGGGTATCCATATTAAATTCTTGTGTCAAAAATTTGTGTGGATGTTTTTTTATGTATTTATGCTACTTACTATTTTAAGTTTGAAGTTTATTGTTAACTTTGATATTATTCTACTAGTTAGAACATAATAAACAAAGAGAAAATAAAATGGAATGAGTAAGTTGATTGGTGATGAACTATTTTATTTGATATGTTTTTCACAAGTTTGATTAAGTTTTTTGAGTTGTTAAAAAGTGATTTTATACATATGGACCTAAGGATAATTTATTCAACCCCCCTTCTTAGTTATTCTAAATATTCTAACAATAGATATAGGAACATTGGTGCTTGTGTGAGAGTTTAAAGGACTTAAAACTAAATATCAAGATGTATAAGAAAGAGGTAACCAAGCATAGAAAGGAGAACTTCTCGACATGGAAAAGGTTGACAAAGTTGCATCTATCTAGTATTGGAGATTCTGTACCTTACTATCTAGTTAATGAGTATATTGAAATTCCTAGACCTATGTTAGTTGAGCAAATGAATGAAAACCAAGAGCATAACCGAATGATGATTGAACTCACATCCTCCTTGAGCTATTTTAAACTTGAAGAAGTGAAAGACTATGAGAATGCAAAGAATGTATGGGACAAGTTGACATTGATCCATGGAGGAGACATAATTATGCTAAGAGCCAGGCATAAAGCTTAAAAGGAAATTTTGATGACATGAAGATGAAGGAAGTTGAAAATGTGGCACAATATGTTGGTAGAATCAAAGAAGTGGTGAATGCAATCAGGAGTGTTGGTGGTATCATATCAGAGGAAATAGTTATCAACAAGGTGTTGAGAACTTTATTTCTTATCTATGCTATTAGAGTTTCTGCAATACAAGAACTTAGATGTACACCTGGTAATGATCTAACATTGGATAGTCTAGTTGGTAGGCTCATAGGTTTGTAGTTGGCTAATTTTGAGAATTATACACCTACTAATGCTGAAAATGCTTTCAAAGAAAAACTAGCTCTTTGTGAATCTAGGAAAGAATAAAAGAAAACATGTGAATGGTAAATTAGATGATGAATTTGATGAACTTGAGGCATTATTAGCTAAAAGTCTATGAAGAGGAAAAGAGAAAATACAAACTTAAACTCGTCATTATTTGTTTTACATGTAACAAGGTTCACCATATTGCAATAAGCTTTCTTGACAAAGAAGAAAAGGATGAGAGGAAGGACCCTAAATACCAAGGAAGGAGAGACAACAAATACAACTGAGGAAATAGAGATTACAAGGGAAAAGGTAAGATATCATGTTACATTGCTAAAGAAACTATTGATAGTGACACCGATGAAGAAATTATTTATATTGCCATGAAAGATGAATCTAACGATGAAATGTATGAGAAAACAGTTTTAATCTCACATATAAGCAATAATTATAGATGGATAATTGGTAGTGGATGTTCACATCACATGAATGGTGATGCAAGTAGGTTTGATAAGATGGTACATAAAGTGGAAGTAGTGTCAAGCTTGGAAATGATGCACCATGTTATGTAAGAGGTAAAGGATCAATAATATTGAATGATAGGATCAAATATGACAATTCGTATTGGGTTAAAGGTCTGAAATATAACTTATTGAGTGTGGCAAGTTGATCAATTTAGGTTATAGAGTTGAGTTTTAGAACATGAATTTTTTTATCTAGGATGCTACTAGTGAACTAGTTGGAAGTAGAGAGCAACCAAGAGGTAACTTGTTTTATCTAGACCTATCTATTGTGATGTCGAGCCTAATCAGACTCAAAGGTTTATTCAGCATAGTTTACCCCTAGATTATTTCTATGGGGGTTTTGGGGGGTATTTCCCTTGAAGCCAAAAAATATAGCTTATATTGTAAAAGACATTGGATACTATTTTCTATTGAACATCTTACTCTAGCCCTAATTTTGTAAGTGGAGAAATCTTGTATAAAAAGGCTTAGAGTTAGGGATTTCATTGTGTATGGTGATATTGTAGCTTCCTGCAATGGTATTGAGTTGTAAGGGATTGTGGATTGTAATCATTCTATAATAATAATATTGGACTTGTTGTTGGTGGATGTAGCCTAGGGATTGGGTGAAGCATGTTAAAACTTTGTGTCTTGCATTCTCTTCTATTTGATCTATTATTTTCTAATATTGGTTATATTTGCATGTAACTGTCATTTCTATCTATGGTTAATCTTAACAAGTGGTATTAGAGCCAAAATCTCATCATTTGTTTTAGCCAATCACTTGTCATTTCTTGTTTTAGTTATACTCTGTAGGAAGGTCTCATGGTTGAGTGAGAGTCATCACATATAAGGGTAAGTTGAAGGTTGACAAGTTTAATAGGTAGAACTTTCAGTTATGGAAAATGCAAATGGAGGACTATCTTTATCGGAAGGATTTATGGAAGCCATTGGAAAGAAAATCAAAGGAATAGGGAACTATGATAGAAGATGAATGAGAAATTTTAGATGTAAAGGTACTTGGAAGCATTTGATTAGACCTGACACCATTGGTGACATTTAACATTACAAAAGTGAAGACAATGAAAGAGATGATGTAAATGCTAGCAATGCTCTATGAAAAGCCCTCTTCTCCAAATAAGGTGTTTCTCATGAAAAGTTTATTTAATATAAAGATGGTAGAAGGTGGATCTATTGCAGATCATTTAAATGAGTTTAATATGGTTCCTAGTTAGTTATCTTCTTTGAATATTAATTTTGATGAAGAAATTAGGGCTCTCTTGATTTTGTGTTATTTGCTTGGAAGTTGGAATGGCTTAGTAATGGTTGTGAGTAATTTTGTTTCTAGATCTAATACCCTAAAATTTGATGATGTGATTGGTGTTATTCCAAGTGGGGAAATACATAGGAAAATCTCAGGTGCGTCTACATTAGTAAACTGTGTTTTGAATGCACAAAAAAAAGGTAGAACAACTAAGAGAGGAAATCATTTTGGAAACTGTGGAAAATCAAAGGGGAAGAGGTCTCAATCTAGAAAACCAAGAGATTGTTGGTATTCTGGTAAACTAGGGCATAAGAAGAAAGATTGTAACTCGAAAGAACAATGAAACAATGAAGGAGACAAACAAGATAGGAACAAGGAGGCAAATATGGTAAGTAACAAATCCAAAGAAGATATTTTACTTCTTTCTTTAGAAAGTGTTGATGATTCTTGGGTTTTATATTCCAAGGCTTCATTTTATGCTACACCCCATAGAGGTTATTTAATTAATTATGTCCAAGGGGATTTTGGGTTTGTTTATTTGAAAAATGATAACCCTGTTAGATTTTTGGAAATGGAAAAGTTAAGATTAAGTTGCAGGATGGGAATCATTAATTACTACATGAGGAACTTAATTTTAGAATGCCAACTTGGTGACGAGGGTTGCCTAGTTACTTTTAATAATAAAAATTGGAAGGTTTCAAAAGGTTCCCTTGTAGTAGAAAAAGGTATGGAAGTAGGTACCCTATATCTTTGTACAGGTCATATTGTTCCTTCTACTTTAATTGTTTCAGAAAAAATGAATGTTTAGGAACACTTGTTGTAGTTGAGCAGGGAGAACAAAAAATTGCTATAGATTTTGATATAAAGTTATGGAACAACATAATTGGGCACATGAGTGAGAAAGGTATGAAATTAATTCATTCAAAGAATGTTCTATCAAGTCTAAAATGTGTCAATATGGACTTCTATGAAATTTGTGTATGGAAAACAAAAGAGAGTGAGCTTTGTGAAGAGTGGGAAGGAAAAGAAAAGTGATAGATTAGAGCTTGTGCAAGTATAGATGTATAGGGATCAGATCAGGTATTTTCCCTCACCAGCTTTCATTATTATGATACATTTATTGATGATGCAACTAGAGAAGTATGGGTTTATTTTTGTAGACATAAATATGATGTATTTCAAACTTTTATGAAATGGAAATGTTTGATTAAAAGGTAAGAGATTAAAATATCTCAGATCTGATAATGGTGGTGAGTATTGCAGTCATGATTTGAAGATTATTTCTCGATCAACAATTTTTTTAGTGGTGAATCTTCTCCAATTGACCATTCCATCTCTTTGGAAAATCATGATTTGGCTAATAAAACCTACATATGGGATCAACCATGTCGCTAAGATATTAAATAATTTGGGTCAAAATCCAATGCTAATCGCTCATTAGTTTACGCATAATTGGTCTAAATCCTGGTCCAATCACCAATGTAATCTACATTTATAACATAAATATTTTAAAATTTTTGCTAGCATTTCCCTAATGTTTTCTTATTGGACAATGTTATTTTTCTCTTAAAATAAAATAATATTTTTCCTCAGGTTCAACATCGCCTACTATTTTACTGATGTGTGTCTCTAACTATCCTTGTTTAACCAACTACTTTATGTTTTGATCTTTGGGATACATGTCCTAATTTTGAGAAGATTTAGACTTTATGGTATGTCATTTAAAATTAGACCCAAAATAGAGCTGAAGCCATTGATCTTTATTACATCAACTATCCAAATTAATTCCTTTCACCATAAAAATGATAACATTAAATGTGATGATGATCAAGTTGGAAATAAAAAGGGCACATTTTTAATTGAATCTTAATGGATTGGTATACTACAAGTACATCATATAGTGTACACTTGGCATGTGGGCCATGGACCACTTGCGACTCTATAAATTCACCAAAAAATTAAATAATCTCTCTTTCAAAAATGACATATTATCCAACTATATTAATAGTTTGTGTTATATGAACTAATTAATTCACATCTTACATTACGAAAATGTTTATGAACAACAAAATAAATTGCCTACAATTATTTGCATACCAAAAAAAAAATTAATTCGCCATAGTTATTATTAAATTTTGATATAAAAGAAAAATTTCACCAATACAAAATAATTTTCTCCCTTGCCTCAAATGAAAAAATTGCCCTTCAGTAGAAATTTTTCTTGCATATTTAATGTTGAATTTGCTAGCATTTTACATATTTTTCTTGGGAGGGGTTTCTTAAAGTTAACCCTATTCTCTATTAATGGTATTCATAGATAGAAAATTGTTCCAAAGCCTCCATAGGAAAACATAGTGGTTAAATGCACGAACATCATAATAATGGAGAATGCAAGGAGCATGAGGCTATATGTTGGGCTGCCCTTAAACATGTGGATAAAGGCTATGAATACTAGTGTATATTTGATCCATAAAGATCCATCTATTCCTTTGGGTTGTGATATTCTAGAGGAAGCATGGATTGGTAAGAAGGCGAGTTATTATTTTCTCAGAACCTTTGGTTGTGAAGCATTTGCACATATTGATTGCAAAAATAGAACCAAGCTTGAAGCTAAGTCAAAGAAATGTGTATTTTTTGGATATAGAATTGATGAATTTGGTTATAGGCTTTGAGATTTTGAAAATTGTAAAATTATAAGAAGTAGGCATGTCATATTCAATGAGAAAGTGTTGTACAAAGATCCATTGCAACAACATGAGAAGAAAGAAAATGATTATGTAGTGTTGGATGATACTCCAAAAGATGGTGTTTCGGTAGTTCCTCATGATCTACAACAACCAAAAATACAAATACCACATACCCCATTAAATGTTAGACGGTCAACAAGGCTAAGTAGACCTCCAGAAAGATTTTCTCCCTCTTTGTACTCTATTTTATTAGCTGATGCTGGAGAACTTGAATGTTATGATGAAGTTGTGTAGGTGGATACAAAGATTCAGTGTGAGTTTGCAATAAAAGAAGAAATGGACTATTTGCTGAAAAATAAAAGTTGGGATTTATGTAAGTTGTCTACAAGTAAAAGGTTTTTACAAAATAAATGGGTTTACATATTGAAAGAAGAGGATGGAGGTAAAAAAATATTTAAAACCAAGTTAGTTGTAAAAAGATTTGCATTGTAAAAGGGCATTGATTTTGATAAGATATTCTCTCCTATTGTTAAAATGAGTTCTATTTGCATTGTTTTAAGTATTATAGCTATTGAAGATTTGCATTTGGAGTAGTTTGATGTTAAAATAGCCTTTCCTTATGGTGATTTGGATAAAGATATAAATATGGCACAACCACATGGATTTGAGGTTAAAGATAAGGGGAGCTTAGTGTACAAATTATAGAAAAGTTTATATGGCTTGAAACAAGCACCTTGGAAATGGTATCTTAGATATTTGAGGGGAACATCTAGTAAGTGTTTAGATTTTGGGGGCTCTACTACTAATGTATAGGGTCATGTTGACTCAGATTTGGTAGGGGATATTGATATCAAGCGGAGTACTACAGGTTATGTATTTACTATTGGTGAGACAACATTTCTTAGTTGTAGAAGGTTAATTCTTTATCCACTACAGATATAGAGTATGTTGCTACCACAAAGACAACTGGGGAGATGATATGGCTCCAATTCTTCATGGAAGAATTGGGACACCCATAGGGGGATAATTATTTGTTTACAAATAGCCAGAATGTCATTTATTTTGTGAACAATTCTGCTCTACATTCAAAGACAAAATCCATATAGTTTTGGTACAATTTCATTTGGTTAGTTTTGGATGACATAAAGTTAAAGCTAGAGAAGATACATATAGATGATAATCTAGTAGATATGTTTACCAAGGAAGTAACAAGGGAGAAGTTGAACTCCTCTTCAACTTTGGTTGGTCCTCTAGACTAACTATAATAAAAGAACAACAGAGTTTAGGGTGGTTTGATATTCGAGTGGGAGCTACAAGTTTAGTAGTGCTATGATCAGTTTCAAAGTGGAAGGTTATTATTCTGGAAACTTATCAATCTTGAAGTGGGATATTTTTTTGATGTGGATCTTAACTAGACTCAAAGGTTTAATTAGCATGGTTTCCCCCAAAATTATTTCTATGGGTTTTTTTAGGGGCAACACCCCCATAGCCAAAAAGTGACCTTACATTGTAAAAGATGTCAGTTGCTATTGTTCTATTGTATGACTTATTCTAGCCCTATTTTTGTAAGTGGAAAATTTTTGTATAAAAAGGCTTAGGTTAGGTATTTCATTGTGTATGGTGACATTGTAGCTTCTTGTAGTGGTATTAAGTTGCAAGGGATTGCAGATTGTAATCACTGGATAATAATAATATTGGACTTGTTATTGGTGGACAGAGCCTAGGGATTGGGTGAACCACGTTAAATATTTGTGTTTTGTGTTATCTTTTGTTTGATCTATATCTATTATTGGTTATATTTGCATGTACTTGTTATCTATATATGTGGTTGATCTTAACACTATCTGATGAAACATGTTTATTTCACAATTTGGAGATGTTTTGCTATGGCATAAGGGTTGTGTCATGTGAACTTGATAATCCTACCAAGATTAGTAAGAAGAAGAGAGTAAGAGGATTACCAAAATTGAGTAAGCCTTATAAGGTGACATGCAAAAAATGTTAATTGGGAAAAATGGAAAAGTCTAGTTTAAAGAGAAAAGTTTACTCTTCTAATGATGTTTTGAAATTAGTTCATACTAATTTTTGTGGTCCAATTGGAATGAAAATATACTATTGTGATAAGTACTTTATCTTATTTATTGATGACTACTCTAAGATGTTGAATTTTATTTTTCTTAAAGAAAAATCTAATGCTTTTCAAATGTCCAAGTTTTATTTGGCTAGAGTTGAGAAATAAATAGGTAAGAGTTTGAAATGCTTGAGATCTGATAGAGGAGGAGAATTTATATTTTTATAATTTAACATATTATGGAATGATAGAGGCTTCATAAGGAAGATGTTTGCACTTATAACTCCATGAAAAAATGGTATAGTTGAAAGAAGGAATAGATCTGTCATGGATTGTGCAAGAACGTCGATGATGGAAAAAGAATCTCATAATTTTTTTTGGAGAGAAGCTATAAGTAGTTTTATTTATACCTTGAGTTGAGTACAAGTCAAGAAAATGTTATATTCTAAAAAATACAAGGAAATGTAAACTTGATGCAAAAAGTGATGAAGGCATATTCTTAGGATATTCCACAAAGAGTAAGGCATATAAGTGTTTGAATTCTAATACTAACAAGATCAAGGAAAGTGCGAATATTAGAATTGACATGAATTTTCTAAAAATAATGAAGAGGAAGGAAAGAAGGAATCTAAAGATTACAAAAAAATTCTACATGTCTATAAAGGAGAACTTAGTACCATTCCTAAATGTGGGAGACTCATTGAAGTGATGCAGATTAAGGACATTGTCGACACTCAAAAAAGGATTGTTGTCAAGAAACAACAACTTGTTGATAGAGCATTAGATTGTTGAAGCTAAGCAATAGGAAGAGATTGCTTACCATCAGATGGATGAAGCTGTGATACAACCAGAGATACAATAAGAAGGACATGAAGAGATTGAAAATATAGAACCAACTAAACTACCACAAGAAGTAAGAAGCTATGAACCTATGCTAGAAAAATGTGTAAGAAGACATCATATAGCAGATAAAATTATTAGAGATAAAGATTCACAATTTATGAAAAGGAACATTGAAGAATGATATATATTTTTTGTGTGAGTTTGAACCTAGAACAGTTAAGGATGCACTTGAAAATGAAGTCTGGATAAGAGCTGTGAATGTGAAAATTGATCATATTGAAAAGAACAAGAATGTGATTTTAACAAAGTGGGTATTCAGAAACAAGGTGAATGAAATAGTTGAAGTCACAAAGAATAAAGAAAGACTAGTTTGTAAAGGATATGCACAAGAAGAAGGAATTGACTATGGAGAGACATTTTCTCTAGTTGCAAAATTGGAAGGTGTAAGAACTTTTCTTACATATACTTCCTACAAAGGTTTCATTATCAAATGGATATGAAGTTTTTATTTCTAAATAGAATATTTGAAGAAGTCTACATTGAATACCATAAATGATTTGTTGAAACTAAAAAGAAAAAAATGGTATGTAAGTTATGCAAATCTTTGTATGCTTTGAAGTAAACCCCTAGAGCATGGTATGAAAGGTTACATACTTATTTGGTAAAGATTGGTTTTGCAAGAACTAATGATAATAGAAACCTATACTTGAAGAGTGAATCTAAGAACAAGATATTGCTAGCTCAATTTTTTGCTGATGATATAATATTTGGAGGAAAAGATTCATTGTGTAAAAAAATTTGCAAATGAAATGAAGAAAGAGTTTGAGATGTCAATGTTTGGAGAGATTAAATTCTTTTTTGGTTTACAAGTCTACCAAAAGAAAGGAGGAATATATATTAGAAAATCAAAGTATATCAAGAAGATAATGAAAACCTTTGGTATGGAAAATTCAAGACTAGTTGGAACACCTATGAGCAATGGACATAAACTTTCAAAGAATGATGATTCTACAAAGATAAATTAGACATTGTATAGATCAATGATCAAGGAAAATTGTACCATGTTGTTCATCGATAAAATCAAGTTACATGTTATTGTAGATCTCTTTGTTAGCTATATAACCATATAATATATTTTGAATTCATACTATTTCAAGCCTTTCAACTATAGTTTATTTTGAAAGTATGTCCATTTTCTTTCAAAAACCAACATGTACTAGTTGGGATCTAGATTTTAGCTCCATCATCGAATTTTGCAAGTTAGTTTTTTAAAAACAAGACTACATTCTACACACTTTGAAAAAAAGAAGTTTTGATTTAGGATTAGTTTTCAATAATTTATAGGGGGAGAACATAGATATTTCACATTTTTAGGATGTGTCTACTAACGAAATTTATTAAAAAGAAATACACATTAAAAAATTACCTGAAAAATATGGGATAAACTATATGGTGTTAGTTAAATTTTGACAAAAGTGGTTAAATAATTTCAAAAAAAGAGTTAAAATTTTAGGGGGGCCACACTTTGCACTATGTTATGTTTATTTCTAAAAAATGTTTACCACTTTGAGTGGCCCCCTTTTTTGAGGGCCTAAAACTACACCATTTTAAAAAAAATTAGCAGTTTAGAAACTAGATTCAAAGGACTACTGCTTTTATTTTTGTCATATCTTAAAATTTTGAACCTAACTATCTTCAAATTCTTGTCGAAGTTCAAAAACTCTTCATTTCAAAATAACTAAATAAATAAATAAAATTAAAAATTTAAAAAGTGGCCACTTATACCCCCCTTTTGAAACTTCAACTTTGTGCACTTAGCCAACGCTAACATGAAGTGATGAAAATATATGAATATTCTCTTGAATTTGGAATGTAATTAAGTATGTAGATGCAATAGCCTTGACTCAACTTCAAAGACCCTAGGAAAGGGAATCAAAGTGAAATCAAAACCTTCAAGAATGAATGTTCTTGAAATCCACCTTAAGGAGGAATATAGATCTTGAAGAGGGTGGATGTAGAAAATATAATAAGGGATCTTGAATTTATGAAGTGAGATCTTCAATGTTGAAAATGTAATGGAATATTTAGCATAAACTTCTTCAATAGCCTAAATGCATGAATCCTTGATATTTAATGGAGAGATTTCTTGAATACCTTGAATGCTTGAAGAGTTCTTGAGAACTTGAGAGGTAGTATATGTGTTTGATCATTTAATGCTTGGATGAGAAATGGAACAAATTGATAGGTTTATAAAGGGCTCGAAATTGACTTACTCTCACAGGCTGACCCACCTAAAAGTTAACAACCCAAAACAATATGGACATGAGAACCAAGAAGTAGACCCAAAATAGGGCCCAAGAAGGGATGCATTGTGTCCTTGATTGTCCCAACATGGGTACACTCTATCCTTGATGGGAAAGGGTGTACTCCATCCATGTCAACCAGGGCCCAAAAGCTTTATGATTCCCTCAAGGTCCCAAAATAGGTACTAGATTCTAGAAATTAGGTAAATAACTCAAGATATAGCCATTTCAATTCATAAAAAGAGGCTCTAAGTGATTGGGTGAAGGAAAGAGAGGACCTAAGTGGTTAGATCCTACCTTAAGTGGTTAGATCCTACCTTAATCTTTATGCCATGAAAATAGGAACTTTAAAGAGGATTAATTAGGTCCTACCCCAATTCCTCTAAGGAGAAAGGAAAAGAAATGAGAAGAAGAGAGGATATATGCAAAGAGACAATGATCTTAAATTAAATAGGTTCTAAACCATCATTAGATTGAGGTTCTTCCAATTTAAGATGGTACACTTAGTAATGATCTTAGTAAATTATAATCACTCAACTATAGATTGTCCACAACCTAAAGCATCCACATCCTTGTGTACTAGTATGGAAATTTAAGGTCCCAAGAAGAGTACTATTCTTATTTAGGGTAAAATTGTTGACCCTGCTAATATTATCATCTTTCTTAGAGATAGAAGCAAGGTTTAGTTGTTGCACAGTTAGTTTGTTGGGAGGGATTAAATCAACAACCAGTTCTCACCAATAGGTTTATTTTTACACGCCTCTAGTTAATAATCATTAAGAGATTAAATCTTATCCCTAATTACAAAGTTTGAAACCACCTCAAACTCATCCTTTAAAAGAGGATTAATCAAACCGATAAATTTCTTTTTTATCATTTCCATTATCCATAAGGTTAGAATCAATAACAACCACATTTCTTTAAAGATGTGGGTTTATGTTTGACTACATGATAGACACATTAAAAATACCATATCTTCTTTACTTGAAATATCATTCTCTTTGGCTTTAGGTTTTACACTAAATGTGCATTTTTAAAGGTTCTTAAGAGATGGGCTATCCTTCTTAGCATGCCCATTTAATTTACAATGAAAATATACACCAAAATTACCCAACATGGAAAGCTCCCAAGAAAAGGAATCCTCTTCCAAATTTAGTGAAACAAGTTTTGGAAATTCAACTTTTAGGGATAGGGAAATAAATACCCTAGCATTAGGATGAGAGAGTGTGGCTTTGGACCCCTCAACTTGCATAACCAAACCTATCAATATCAAAATGTCTATGATAAAGGCCAAAGTTTTCATGTTGCAAACTTTTAATTTCAATCAAGTTTAGAGAGGAACGAGCAATAAATTTCTTGATATTTCCTTTTTAGTACCATTGATAAGACCTAAACAATCAATGTCCCACATTTTGAAAACTCTTTTTTAACACTTGCTCTTGCATATTGCGAGTTTTGAAGAAAACTACAAACAAACCCTTTTACACCATTCTACAAAAAGTAAGACAAATTCCCAAATTTCTCCCCAAATGTTAGCAATAATTCGTAAAAAAATTTACAAGATGGTAAAGCTTCTTTATCCATGCAAAAAAATATAAATTAGTAATATTTCTCAATTGAGACTCTTCAATCCTAATAGTGCTAAACATGTCCTTCTTAGGAGAGAGGGATATAGTTTCTAGACCATGAGAGATAGATTTTTCATCTCTACTTCCTTTGGATCCTCTACGGTCGTATGGCTCTATGTCACTGTATCACCTTCCATCAAATTCAAGTGTCTTCCCATTTTGATTGCATTCCTATAATTTTTTTTGTTAAACAATGCTAAAGGAAGACAAAGAGGTAGTAAATGTTTAGAAACCATAGTCTTATATGAAATATTCTCATTAATATCACCCTTCACATCTATATCCTTGAAAAAATTATTAGAATCCTTGCCACTTTCATATTGTAGATTGGGTCTTCATCATTACTCAGCGAGCTCATTCTTAGCATGAGTGAGACAAAGTTGGGGGATGAAAATGTCAAATACTAAGGTCATTCAAATAATAGATAAATCATGACCACTAGAAGAAAAAAAAAACACTCCCACCAAAATAGAGCTAAACAAGGAAGCATGGCATGAAGACACAAAAACCAAAAAAGGCATGAAAATCAAACAAAAAGAATAGAAGACCATGTAGAAGAAAAATGGGACACAACCAAACATAGGGAAGCCAACAATGAGTATAGGCTCCAAGGAAGGTGATAAGGCAACCCTTGAAGGAGCCATATAGGTTGTAGATCTCGATGTCCTTACATTCAAAAGAAACCTATCATCTAGATACATCTTCAACTAGTATTGGTTTAACCATATTGAAAAATAAAATTAAAGACTTCTTTTAGTTGGATGATAAGGGCAACAAAAGGAAGCATGTAATGAAATAAGCCAATTGTACTATAAGAAAGATCATGGGAGGATCGAGATTGAAATATCTAAGATTTCGAGGAATCTCCCTTGTAGCCAAATAGATCTTTAAGGTATGATAAGTTAATGAGTTGTAGAAGGCATCAATTAGGCATAACATGTCCAAAGATATTTCAAAAGAGAGACCTTATTGGTTTGGGTTACTTCTTAGTGATCTCTTTGTTAGGAAATTTCTAGTTAGGAAATCAAGATCAATCGTATTTAAGTTCTTCTGGAAGGCTTGGGAGTCTATGAGGAATCTCATTTCCTAGCATCAAATCATTGATAATAGTGATAGACTATGTGGGGAAATGTCTTTATGGTGGAATCTCAAGCATAAGCCTTGGATAAACTGCTATGTGTATTGGTAATTTTAATAAAGTGACTTAACTAATTAATTAAGAGGTCCTAAAATTCAATCAATTAAAGAAGAGTAAAAATAGGAGATTAAAAATAGCGAGAGAGGTAACTGTCAAATATAAATATCAATGGAAGGAGAGAAGTGGAAATATATAAATCGAAAATAGGTTAGCATAAAAGAAAAAGAAAGAAATATGAAAAAATTTATACGAAAATTGTAAAAAAAAATAAAAATAAAAAGTATTCAAACATAAGACTTGTAATGTCTAAACATAGAAATAACTGAATATGTTGAATAATTAAGTCATTTCATTTTAGTAACTATTTTTTATGTCACATCAAGAGTGTATTCCCTTATAACTATAAATTCTATATTTATGTTTAATATAAATATGTATATCAATAAATTTATAAATAATTATGTTAAAATATATTGGGTATATCACACTAGTATCTTATATATCTTATATCTATATAAAATAATATAATAAATATCCTTCTCGAGGCACCTATTATTAAAATACATGCCTCGAGAAGGATATCTCTTGGGTTATATATAATATGTATAAACTAGTAGTAGTCGACATTGATTAAAAGACATTATTATTGTTTTCTTATTATAGATAATCTATAATAGTAAATTGTAATTATTAATTATTCAAAATATTTATGACAATTAGCAGAGTCTAAATAGATGCTTTTCATTCAATTTATTGGGTGATTGTCCCAACCGTTTACAACTTTGATGAACAATTAAAAAAGGGTTTGGAGCTAACACCACCCAAACAACATTGAATTATAAAACTTTATAAATGGGTAAGTTAAAGATATTAAATATATTTTAAATTTAATAATATCAAGATTTAAAAAGTAATACTTCATTGTAGTGATGTAAGAACATGTCATATTTATTGCTAATAAGAATGGTGTTACAACCTTTATTTTTGCAATGATCATGACATACTTCTTTCATGAAACATAGAAATGTAACGGCTTTTGTATATTTCACTAAATAAATTTTTCGATAATATTTTTCATTTTCAATATTTTGAACTCTTCAATGTAATCAATTGCTTTGGTTATGCTTTTTAGCTCTTGAAGGATTTTGTGACAATAATCTATAATAGATCTTTCACACTTGTCAATATGTGGTTTGAAAAATTAATTTGAGTTAATAGAGCAATCTAGGCTTGGAATAATGACTTTTGATTCATTCTCTGAAATATCTATATTTTAAATTTTTTGATGAACAAGATAAAAAAATGGTTAGTGTTAAAAAGACCATGTAACCAAATCAAATTTAAATTGAAGAATAATTGAATTAAGTAATCAAAAGAGTGCATGAAAAAGAAAAAGACATAATAAGAGAAGAATTTTTAAAATAATTTAATCAATCATGTAATTCAATAGTAATTAAAGAAAAAATATCCATTATATTTTCTAACAGTAAGTCCACATTGAAATAGTATTGAAGATAAAAAGTGAAATACAAAAGATGGCTTTCTCATCAAAAAATGTGAATTCGTCTGTGAAATTTAAAAATCAAAATTCCTTCTTTGGGAAACAAGGTTCAATCTGTCTCAAAGCCTGATTGTGACTATGAACAAATTTGAGGTTTCAAGCAGTGTCTCTAAGCGACCTGACTCAAATACTATTGCGGCTATAAAATTGAAGACCTTCCCCTATGATACTATGACCAAAATAATCCATAAATCTCTGAATTTTGGGTAAATTTCAAAGTGAATGCTCAAGTCAAGAATCAATTATGCATGTATGCAAAAACAAATTATCCATTTTTAGCTACCTTTTTAACATTTGATTCTTACAAAGAAAATAAGTAGTTGGAATTTTTTACCTCATTGCAAGAAAAGGAAACTTGTTCATATAATCCCTAGTTTGATTGTGGATCATTACCCAAATGATCTAGTCTCTAATGAGTGGAAAGTTGTTCATAGTCGAAAGCAAAAGAGATTACCTCTAGAAATCCGTAATAATAGTGCCCCTAAATTCATAAAGGTTCTCTATCCTAATTTTTTATCGTAGGCAAACAATATCTCCTTTGGGATGAGAAGGCTCAACACCATCTATTTCAAGCTACCCATAAGGGCAATCTTACCTTAAAGGCTCTAGATAACACCGAGTCTCCTCCTCAAATTAAAGCCCTAACCATTGAATAATCAAATAGGGATGATGAAAGAGGAGGGTCAAACACATCTCCCAAACCTTTTGCTCCCTTTGATTCTTAGTAAACTCTAGAACTACCCTATTATTCTAAAGGATTGTTGGTGGCTCTTCTTCTATTTATATGCTCAAACTGCCTTTACTATTAAAGAGGACTAGAAGATCATATGTTGATAAAATTAATTAGTTATATTATTAACAAAGAATCTAGTTGATTCAAGTGCTACAATTATTCCAATGTATCTTATTATTGATTTCTTATGATTACAAGGATTTGGCAAATTCTCACACATATATAGATAAAAAATAAAAGATGTGCACATTAAACTTGAATAGTTGTTGCATCTCATTCAATTGGCCTAGTATAATAACAAAATTATTATGTATTAGCTATATAATAGAAAGTATCCATGGAAAATATCTATTGTTGAATTAGTTAGCCGTCTATATCAATAAGTTTCTATTTTAAAATGAATTTCAGAAGGCTTTTCAAAAATCCGTGCTCAATCATTATGGATGAACTTGATTTAAGACATGTTTTTATCAAACTTAGCTCCCTACTACAAATCGAAAATAGATCTTATTTCAATTTTGGTTCTCTAATTATTAGGGCAATGACTAGCATTATTTTTTATTCTTTTTTAATAGGCAAATTCGGCATTATATGAAAAAAGAAGAACAAAAATTTGCAACACAATCAATTACCACAAACTTTTCCAAGAAACAAGAATTCTCATTGTTCAAGAGTCCTGACTTTCCATCAAGAATAGTTGTACATGTTCCACTTATTCAACAACACAAAATATATTAGATAGTCATTACACTAAATGCTCCTTTCATTTCAATAATCACTTAGACTATATATTCTATAAAAAGGAGTTATTAATGACATTTCCTTGTACATCTTCATTTATAACAAGATCAAATGCAAGTGCCACTAGCATTGCTGTTACATACCACTTCATAACACAAATTAGTTGTGCAAGAAAGCAATTAGGACAATCTTTCAAGCCTCTAGACAACAGATAAACATTGTTGTCCTATGATCATAATTTGTAAATAAATCCATGCAACAACAAAACTGAAACTTCTATGGTGGGTTCCATCTACTATGCTATAATTCTTTTTATATCATTTTTATACATGAATATCTGGATTACAGAAAGACATCTCCATCACTTGTTAAAACACTAAAGACATCTCCATCACTTGTTAAAACACTGAAACTTTAGGGAATGGCTTAAACACCACAAACTAAACTTAATTCTTAAAACAAAAAGTGTAAAATAGTCAAAGTTGACTTTTTTTTCCAAACTTAATTCTTCCATTAGTGTGTGATATTTAAGGATGGCCGAATTTCAGACAACACAGCAATCAATAGATCTCAGCTCTCTGAAATCCAACATGAACGGTAGTCAAGCCTGCAACGAACATCTCAGCTCATAGTAAAATAAGAAACCCGCCCACTGAAAAAACCAAACAATACTGTCAATAATAAAAGGACAAAGCTCTGTTCTGAAAACAGAGCGCTCTGTTTTCAACGGAATTGGAATTTTTATTGCAATCTCAAAGATGAAATGAATTACATGACAGCTTAAATTATATAGATCCTGTTTATTTATTAACTTCACAACTTACAATATAACAGATAAAAATTACAGATAAAATTATGTTTTATATATTTTCTTAATCAAAACTACTGTCTAAATGAAGCTAATAAACCTACAAAACTCA
This sequence comes from Cupressus sempervirens, assembly GCA_028749045.1. Lineage (NCBI taxonomy): Eukaryota > Viridiplantae > Streptophyta > Pinopsida > Cupressales > Cupressaceae > Cupressus > Cupressus sempervirens. The sequence continues at coordinate 652,809,675 of CM053790.1, forward strand.
AATAAAACTACAAAAGCTCCAACTTACACGAAGATCAAAGCATCAACAATCTATACACAGGCAGTCTGACACAAAATCAAATTTCTATTAAGTCCCATAAGCGGCATTAATTTTGCATAACTGCTGGATCTTCTCCCGTCACCATGAATCCTCTCTCCACTTCACCTTTGCCTTCACTTTCGTTTAAGACACCCAACTTGTACCTCTTTGATGCTTGCCACCCTGTGAAGATGTCGATCCATACCCATTTCCCCTCCTCCACCTCTGTTTCAATTATTGCATCATCCCATCCTTCCTTCTCTACGGTCAATGACATACGTGAAGTAAAACAATTGATAACAAAACATACAATAGTGCCATTCCCACTGGTGATCCTCTTCTTTACCAATTTAGCTGACTGGCTCTTATCAATTTTCAGGTTGCTGCAGGAGTCGACGACACAGAGAGAAGGGAAGGTCGAGGGGTTTACAAGCGAAGCTAAGGAGCTTACAAGTGAGGCCGCATTTTGGACTGCCCGCATACGTACTATTGTTTCGCCAGGCAATTTCTGCAAATAATTTGCACATGAAACGTTCAATCCAAAAGTACAATCACATGAAAATAATTACAACTCTAACTTTCTAGAAACTTTTTTTACCTGTGTGCTTTGGATGCAACCTTCAACAACTGGTTTCCTCATTGCTTGAAGATGCAGAGTACTCAACCTTTCCATTCGCTCCAAACTTGGTATATCTGGCACCTCCAGCCATGTGTATGCTTTCAACACCTTCAATCCTGTGCAATGTTCTAAACCTTGGACCTTCCTAGCTTGGTAGCAGCTTCTAAGTTCAATTTCTCGGAGAGAAGGTAATTGTGCAAAATTGGGAAGGGCATACAACTTATGGCAATGGATTATTTACAGTCTTTGGAGGTTTAGCAGACCAACAATAGCCCTTTCGTCTCTGATTGTACCTGGTAGGACTTCTATCTCCATTAATCGGTCATTTTCTTTAACTATGAGAATCTCAAGGCTGGGGCAACGGTCTCCTGAGATGGAAATCTTGTACAATTGGGTTCCTTGTAGATGAACTAACCAGATCCAATTCTCTGATTGGGCAAGCCAATATCTCTAGTGTTTTTAGGTTGCTTAGCTGAGAAACTGGCAATGGTATAGATTTCACTCCTGAAGCAACTATAGTTAATCTCTCTAAAAGATTAAGACGCCCCATGGAATCTGGTAAGCATTCCAGCATAGGACACCTAATAATGCGAAGTTCAGTCAGGGAAGACAAATCTCCAAGAGAATCTGGCAAGATACTCAATCTGTCACTCCCGATATCCAATATTTGCAGCTTGCTCAGTTGACCGATCTTCATTGGTACCCCTCTTAACGGCTTCATACCTTTTAAATACAGCCCTCTCAAAGATCGCTGATTTAGGATGTCACGAGGCAACTCTTTCACTTGCTCGCAATTTGAGAAATTCAGATACTCCAATTTTGACATGTTTTCCATCATCTCCAACTGAAAGGTGACATTAGAACAATCCTGTGCGTCCAGATGTTGCAGGAGTGTCAACTCCTTAAATGAATTTGGCAACCCCTTCAATTTCCTGCACTGGCTCAAATCCAGATGCCGCAGATTTGTCAAACTGCCCATACTTTCCGGTAGCGATGATAGCTCATAGCAACGACATAAATCCAGATGCCGCGAATTTGTCAGACTGCCCATACTTTCCGGCAGCCAGGACAGCTCATAGCAACCACATAAATCCAGGTGCTCCAGCGATTGGAGAAGGCACAATTCTCCTGGAAGACTCTCCAACTTTTTGGAAATCAGGATTATTGTTTTCAAATGCTTGAGATGTTGTACAGACTTCGGAAATCTTTGCAATGCGTGGCACTCAGAAATGACCAACTTCCTTAACAGCAAAGGAGGCTGCAATATATTTTCGAAAATATGAAACTTGTTGTCTATCACATTAAAAGGAAAATTTGAAAAATATAAACTTCAAACAGTTGGGATCTGATACTTACATCGTACTCGTCCGCCCAAAGTTCTCGTAAGTGCTGATTTCCCCATCTCTCATAGAGTTCTAAAACCCTCAAATATTTCAAAGAAGTTTGAGACCGAAGATTTCTCTGCCCGCAATCAAACCAGCGAAGCCAGAGCAGATCTTTTGATGATTTAATAACTTCATATAAATTAGGTCCTCGAGTCACCATAATTTTAAGTCCAAAACTAGAAGACGCCAGAGCCCGACTTCCTCCGTTTGTCTGAAACGTGAGATTCCCCTGTTCTATCTCCCAATCACCATCCTCTATTTCGGCTACCTGTATAAGGAAAACAATTAAAATCAAAATGATTTCAGGAAAGAAAACAATTGATATCGTTAAAACGAATCAGAAAAACAAAGGACGCAGACAAACAAACCGCATCGCTGTGCACTGCATTGGCAGTCATAATTCCTCGAATGCCTAACTTTATCTGATTCCAAATAAAACAAAACAGTTCAATTACTGTGAATGACAGGGAATTTTCCAGATGTAAACACACAAACCGAAACAGAGATAACAATGATGAGTGAGAATTAAAAGTATTAGTCTTACCAGTTCACTATGTATTTCTATAATTTGCCTGTGATGCCAAATGCGGTGAGGTGATTGATGAATTGCAATTTCTCTTCCCAAATCCCTCAAGTGATTATGCATTTTTATACAATTCTTCTCGTCTATTTCAATGAGACATTTGTTCACCAACATTTCTAAACTGTACATACCATCCCACCCTGATCCGTTCCATATTTCAATTGCCAAATTGCTTTCTTCTCCAATGAAGAAACATGCTGCATCCAAAAATGCCTCTCTCTCTTCGTTGTTTAAGGCATCATAACTCGTTTTAAGCAATTTCTTGAAGTCGTGGGGTAACGTCCTAGATATCTTATGTAATTGAGTTGTCCAGTAATCTTTGCTCAAGCTTCCGTAAAGCTGTCCACCAAAGATTTTGAGAGAGAGCGGCAACCCCATACACATTTCAACAAATTTGTCCACGAGCTCCTCAAATCCATCCCTTGGACACAGTTGTAAAAATGCATGCCAACAAAAAAGTTGCCTGGAATGAAAAGGATGCAGTCCTCTCATCTTATATATGCTACAGATGTCCCAGCGTCGAAGGATATCAAGATCCCTGGTGGTAATGACAATCAAACTTGCAGGTCCCAGGCTGTCCTTATTGGGCATTAGAGCGTCTAATTGGTCAACACGATCCACGTCATCGAGAACAATAAATACATCAACATATTTCAAGCGGCTCGCAAGAATTGCCTCGCACTCTTCTATACTGTCAACTGCTACATCTCCAAGAGCTGTTTCTGCTTGTTAACCAACAAGTTTTTGCTAGCTGCATCCCTCACATCTAATATAAAGCTACACTTGTTCATAGAGGTACACATTTTATTATGGAAACATTTCGCAAGAGTGGTTTTGCCGGACCCACCCATTCCCCATATCCCCACAATTTTCACACTATGATGATCCATTGGACCCGTAACGAATTCAAAGTCTTCTAAAGTTTCATCTAAACCCACGAGATGTTCTGTTGCCATGAAATGTAACTTTCTAAATTCTTTTGCTACAGAATTAACAACACTCTTCAGCATCAGGTCCTCGTCTCTGTAGAGATATATACAACAACAAATGAAACGGATTAAACCGTAGTACTTCAAAAGTTAATATTAAATATATATAAAATGAAGTATATTGGACTAAGCAAAAACGAGAAAGTGAATGCATTGAGAAGGAAAGGATAAATGGAGCTACTTGTTAAGAAGTATGTGACCGATATTATGTGAAACACTTTGGAGCGCACTCGTCCACTCCCGAGACATTTGTGTGCACTCCTCCATTCTTCCACTTCTGAGCGCAGTCTTGGCTTCCTTGTGGCTAATTACACGAGCGTAGTCTCCTTCTGGATTTCGGACATCTTCAGGTTTAACATTGTAGAAACAGGGGATAATTTTAGTGCCTGTTTGCAGCATAAACAACAGCTCTCGCAAACACCACCGGGATTGTGCATAGTTCTCTGACAGTATGGCTATATGGAGCTTGGCACTCTTCATTACCTTTTCTAGTACACTAGGAGAGTGATCTCCAATTGCAAGCTCTTCCGAATCAAGAAAAACCTTCAGTCCCATGCCTTTGAGCACTCTATAGATAGCTATTGCTAGCGTATGTTTGACGTCAGGGCCACGATGATTAATAAATACATCGTAGGGGCGGTTTTCGTCAAGCATCGTGGATCCGCTAGAATTAGATGCAGATTGTGCAAATTCTTCAACTTGTTGGTGGTTCCTTGAACTCGTGTTTGCTGATGCGATTTCTTCCACCATTAATGATGATTTTTTATCTCCTTTCGCTACACGATCAGCAATATTCTTCAGCAGCGTGTCCTCGTCACTAGAGATATTGAATAAACATCAGCTTTTAAAGTAAAAGATTTTATGATCCATAAAAGACGCCTATAGACCTAAAACTATGTTGAAACAACAAAATTCAAAGAACTCAGGATAAAAGATGTAACCACTGCCCTTGCAAAACAAATGTCACATCAGCAATTTTCGTAATATGCAAAAAAATCAACGAGAGTCAAAGTCTTTTGAATATAAACGAGTCAACATTAGTCGATTAACTATCATTAATTTTAATTAAATTGATACGTATACATATATGCTCAAATTTTAAAAAAACTATAAATTCATTACCAGATTACTAATACCAGATACTAGATATTAGGTGGTATAACCATGACGACCAAGTTGAAAAGAGCTCCAGAACCTGTCTAAGAACACAAGGGTGAGAATATTGTAGGAGTGCTTTAGCACCCTACCACGAAGCTGTTATGCTTCCTCGGAATCTTTTCTGACATGAAAGATATCCAGCTCGGCATCGAGGAAGACTAAACAAGAAAAACTAAGAAAGGTTATGGAATTATGTAGTAAACAAGAGTCATATTTTAACTATTATACTACACAGTCACTCACAAATCACATATCAGGGCAGTATCCATCTACCTTATTAATGAATTTATCCTTAATTCCAATTCACATCATAACCATCATATATGCATGTGAAACATGTAAGATAAGCATCATAAACAATTCAAAATATGACATCCTCAACATGCCATTTAGACCATCACATAAACACTTTACGACTTTATCAATCATCATGGAATTGAACACCATATTCAAAGGTTAATTAGTAGTTAATCTATAAATAAGTGTGAGACCGTGACATTTATCCAATGACTTAGACCTACACATCGTACATCATCTAATGTACATGATTCAAATATAGTTATTCACTATTCAAGATGAATAGATACTTCAACTTCAAGTAAATATTTAAGACATCACTTTCTATTGTCAATCATACAAACATCTCTCTCAGAGACAAAGAACAATGGAATTCTTATAACTATTTGAGTCAATGGATTAGTAATCTAGAGTTTGCTTGCACATAGTTTTGATTAATTCCATAACTCTCGAATACAAATAATAAGTATTAATAAATATCTTCTTGCAATGTCCTAAATAGATAACCTCTATATGTATTTTTCAATGCTAAGAATGGTATCTCTCTTAAGCAGCAATTTAGGGTAGAGATGAAATTAAGTGTTCTTAGTTGTACGATTATATAGAAATCCAAGCATCAACCTATCTAAATAAGATGATAACATTCAAAACAACAATATACCGAGCTTAAGATTAAATGGTTTAATCAAATGGTAAAATCTGATTGGTGAGATTTTTAAAAGTGAAGATACTTAACTAGGAAGAGCTCAAAGAACAGACCTAACATTTACAGCACTAATGCTACCATGAATTTTCATATCAACCTGAATAACAATTGGCTAGCATGGACTAGTTTTTGCTATAGAAATTTCATTGTAACATGTACAGAGGACTCTATAAAGAAAAGTTGAGGAAAAGTTTATGATTGATTGAGACATCTTGTCAATATTTACCACATTTTCTCCCTGATCCCATATTTCAAGAAGCCACATTTTCTTTCAACTCAGCTTATTGTCCACCATTCAACATCTAGAAAAAATAAATAAAACATATATAAACTCCTATACTGACCCAAGTTTAACCACTCCCTTGGGTTATTACACCGACCATGCCAGAAAGAAAATGGGATGCAATTTACACCAATTAATTAGGCAAAGTAGGACCGTGCCCTTCAACTAGATCTGTTACAAATGATTGTTTACTAGACTCAATCATTTTACAGTCGTAGAAAGTAAAGTCTAAGAGTCACTTTGCTACTTCCTAACAGGGTCTCCTAACACACAATCATTACATCTAGTCCATTTCAAAATTTAAAATAAGCCTTGTCTGATTGGGCAGAATGTAAGATTTGACAATTTTCAAAAGAACTTCCTTAACCAAAAAAAAGAAATTAAAGAAGTCTACACTGGAACTGTAAAACTCAATTTATGTCTAATTGACATGCAGGCAGAGAAATATTTAACCATATTTCATTCTTACGCTAAAACTAATATTAATGAATGAAGTATTGAAAGGAACCTGGAGACAGTGAAGAACTGGTTGGTTGATTGAAATGGCCTAACTCCCAGCCTCCTTTCCTGATTGCTTCTTCTCAGTCTAGCTCGGTGTTCACAGAATCCCAAAGGTCTAATAATTTTACTGATTGATATGCATTGTTCATATGTATCCTAGAGCTTCACAGTATATAACCTTAGGGCTGCTGGAGTAAGGATCCAACGGCTGCTCTCGTAGCTTCAGATGAAGCGTATCCCCCTGAAGAAAAGATAAGGTGAGGGATCTTGAAGAGGGTATGTCCGAAGAACTTCATAGTCTGCAAGGTGGGTATCCAATCCAGAGTAAACGTAGTCTGCAGTGGTGAAGTTCTCTGGAGTGCCGATCACATGGGGCTCCACTGTGAGCTTCTTCAGATGCTTTGCTATGGAATCTTTACTTGCCGAGTTCAAAAAAAGTTTGTGGTAATGATCCAGATCATCGGCAGCAGCCTGGATAGTTCTATTGGAAGATTGTATGGCGTTTGAGGCCAGAGCCAAGGCTGTAGTGATCACCCAAAAGCACATACAGAACAGAGTTTCCAAAAAAGATGAGAAATGAGAGATCTGAGAGTGAGAATATACAAAGAGTCTGTAGAAAGCAGAGAGAAAGAGCAGAGAATAATCAAACTAGAGGGCGTAGAAAAAGACGTGTAAAAAGGAGGATAGAGGCATCCCGTTCAAATAACCGTCCTCCCCATTCTTTGTTAGCGCAACTGTATTTGCATGCCCACCCGAGATGACCTCTCCAAAACTAAAATGATAACTGATCCAATCCACCATCTTTAAAATTAACGATAACCAATTCTAATCATTAATTATAATTATAAAATTGTTTCATTTTGTCATCCACGTGGAAATGTGATGCCGATTTATTCGTTAGAAGGGGAAATGGGTTATGACAAAAGAAGTGTGCGAGGTGGAGAGATTGGTTCTTACTCTTTGCTATTAACGATGAAACCTATATTATGTGAAACACTGTAAAGCGCTTTCTTCCACATGAACAGCTTTTCTGAATCGTGTTTACCCTTCTTTTCGTACTGTTGAAATGCATCAGCATAGACTCCTTTTGCATATCGTACATCATCATGTTTAACATGGTAGAAAATGGGCAAGATTTTTATGCTTTTTTGTCTAGTGCACATTATTGAGATCTCTTCCAAAGACCGTCTGGAATGTGCGTAGTCCTCTGAAAGTATAGCAAGATAAAACGAAGCACTCTTTATTGCGGCTTCTAGTTGTTGATCCCTCAAATCAAGAGCTTGTGGAAAAACTTTGAGTCCTAAGGCATCAAGCTTTTCATAAATGGCTTTGCTTAGCGGGTGTTGAGCATTACTAATATAAACATCATACTGGGGCTCTTTCACAGACAATGTGGATCCAACAGATGTAGATGGTGGAAATTCCCCAGCCTTTGTAAGGCTGCTACTGCTAGAAGTAGATGCCATGAAATTATATTTAATTGACCTGAACTCAACGAAAGAACACAAAAAAGACCAAAGAACAAAGGGTTCTTGTTGTGGAAGTGAAATGCAAAACATATAAAAGAGGCGAGGAATAGGTAGCGACACAGAGAAAATTGAAGCTGAAAACATACTAGAAATTTCAGTCTGCTTGAAATCCTCCTTCCTTTAACTTTCATTTGTCCTTCCGCCCTTTGCGAAATCCTTTTCCTTTTGACTTTCTTTTAAACATTGCTTTGGCCTGCTTTTGCGTAGGAAACAACACGGAAGAAACGCAGAAGCAACCATGATTATTCTGGTCACATAACAATGTCTTTCCCCAACTTTGTAATGGGCGATTTGATGCCCAAGTATGACAGGAAAGACACCTTTCGAAGCAGCATGCGACAGATGGTGCGAAGGCCGGTTACTTAAATCTCTATGGGGAATAAAAATCGGGCCCAATTGAAGTTGCTTGGAAAGCAATTTCGTCCTCTGAAACAGTCAACATTATTATGGCTTCATCCAGTCGGATGTCTGTCGACACTGTATGTGACAAATCCTCTCCTACAAAGTAATTCGACATTGTGGTGATTCTTATTATTATTATTATTAAATTAATAAAAGAGGCAAACGCGTGTTTACTTTTGTACCTTCTGGCCTTTCTCGGCCTGCCATTAACCGCAATAGAACCGACACGGACAATTGGAATCTAACGTTCCTAATTTTTTTTAACACTACACAATCTTAATTTTATCTCTTTTCGGGCTGGAGCCTCACATTCAGCTCTTTTAAAACCTTTCAACTTTACCCACAGATCAAAGGTCCGTTGACATAGAAGTCATGTTTTTGATGGTCACTCTTCATTTGCCCTCTTGTATAGCCATCACAATGATATGCACCATTTTTTAATCAAATGATTAATGCATTTCATACTTAATTGAATGATCTATACATTTCATTTAAATTTTTAACATTATTATATAAATTTATTTAAAGAAAATATTTTTCAATAAATAAATTCATTTAACTTTTTAAAATTAGAATATAATTATATTTTACTTAATAGAAAAGGTGAGTGATTTTATCTTTTATCTTTTTATGAATAAAATAGTTGTATCAAATTATATTAACTTATAAACAAATAGTTGTACCAAATTCTATTAAAAATTTTAAAATATTTTTTTGTCTAACCAATAAAAAATAAGCAAAAAATATTATCTAAGTTTGTTATTCGTTCCACACACCGCATCTCAATCAAATGACCTTAGAGTAATTAAGTTCTAAACGAAACCCCAAATATTTCAGGTTTTGATTCTCAATATCTTAAAACAAGTCATCGCAGGGATTTATTCACAACTATTTTAAACAGAAAAATCAACGATTGTTCTGACTTTAACCTCAACTTTTCTCTGTAAATCACTGTAAATGATTTGATTTGATCAAACTATTCCACAATTTGCAGAATGCCATAATACTTGAAGACCTAGATCAGACGACTTAGGTAATTCGATCAAATTTACTTTTCCCGCAGATTAACAGACTTCTTAACAGATCTTGTATATAGGAGAAAAGAGTATCTTCGATTAAGCGGCAGTAAGGGACTAGGATGAATTATGAATTGGCTTCAGTCTGAAAACAGTCTAGTTAATAAAAGCATTAATTTTGACTAAATTATGACGGTTATTAAAATATGATTAAAATCTGATATATCTTCTGTAACACCACCAGGGAAATGGTCGCTTGGTAATGTTTTCTTCATTTTCACGATATATTATTATTTAGCGAGCATTATAGTAGTACATGCAATTTTTTAAGGGTCCAAACTCAGAGATAATACACTTAAGAATGTTCTAAGTCTAAATGAGGGTTTTTCCGTAGCATAGCTGTTGTATTACACTTAAGAATGTTCCAAGTCTAAATAAGGTTTCTAAGTGGAAAAGCATTGCCCCCAATCCTTCATGACGGGTGTTGTGCCTGTCATTCTGGCTTACTGCTGTCTCCATTCTAAGTTAGGTTTTTAAGAGGAGTTTGAGATTTACTTTTAAGAAGAGGAGGTCGGGCGAAAAAAAAATTGTTTAGCTACTGAATTACTTAGAAAATTGGAGCTCTTACATTCAAGCACTGCATATTTGAGTGGATAAAAGGGGTGGAGCTAGAAATTGCTCCACTCACTTGAAAAGCTCCTATTAATGTAGGAGTTTATGGGAGGAGCTTAAGTTCTATTTTAAAAGAACAGAAGGTCTCATAAGAATTTCTATCAGACAAGAGCCTCTACTTTTGAGAAATTGCTCCACCCACTAGCGCAGGAGTCCATGGGAGGAGCTTAAGCTCAGAAGGTCTCATTAGAATTTATTTTAGGCTATCAAGCAGGAGACTCTACTTTTGAAATATCAGAATATGAGCAGGGGATAAAGACTGGGTTTGGAAAAAGTCCCACCTACTTAGGAGATAAGCGGGTGAGAAGAGTGTGGTTGGAAATTGTCCCAACTACTTAGAACAATCTTCTGGTAAGTGCAAATTTTTTGAGAATATAAATAGTATAAATTTAACAATCTTCAGACGTTGAACATTTCTGAGAATATAAATAGTATAAATTTACAATAATGAGTAGCAGCCAAGGCCTAGTAGTGAAGCAGGTTCTATTCAAGCCTCCATGTATTCGAGACAACAGAATCGAATAGAATTAACGAAAAAATAAAACATTAAAACAGGGTTCAAGGCATATAGAATCTACAAATCTCAACAAGAGCTTTAAGAACGGGAACTAAACTTTGCACGCTTTGCAAAGGAGGAAAAACCAAAACAAGCTTGTCTCACAAAATTTTCCAAGAGGAGATCCAAACAAATTTCCGCCACAAAATTTTGCAAAACTTTGTATAGGGGTACAAACCCAAACTAACTTAGGAACAATTCTCAACTCCAGAAAAACCCAAACAAACTTAGAAAATTGATCAGCTAAAAATATATACCCAAAATTCGCTACGCAATATACATAGGAAAATCTCCAACCCGAACTCAGTGTGGAAGGAAATTTTAGCGTTGATTTTACCTTTTTATTATGATTATTAGGACATTCACCAATTCCAGCTGGAGCATTAATGCAGCATTTAAAAATATTACAAAACACGCACTTGCAAGTTTTAACTGGCTTAAAACTTATCTGCATGCTGTCGTCTTATGTCAAATTTTAATTCTGGCATGAGTTTTGTACAGGGCATAAATGTTAGTTAATATTATTTAAATTTCCACAATGCATGCTCATTCCCTAATTTTTTTGTTTTCAATTTATAAATAAATAAATAAAATTTAAACCTACGAAAATTACTGTTAACCAATTGAGAATTAGCAAAAGTTTAAATATTTTCTTTTTTTAAGCACTTTTGACCTAGAGCTATGAACTAGTGAGGCCACAAACGGGGGACCTCATCTCCATTAGATTTGAACCTTGATGGCAAAGATAACAGTGCAACAACTTAACCATCATAACATGCCACTATTGACTAAAATAGTTAAACGTTACAAACTGTTATGTTACAGAATTATTTAGGAAGGCAAATTTAATTTGTTTTAAGCTCTGTGTCTTTACGGCCTGGGGACTACTAAATACTTATTTTATCTCACTGAAAGCATCCCCCTTGTGTTTAAGAGAGGCAAAGTACTACTGGAGTTGCAATGGACTACCGTCACCGTCCTCTTCACAAATACTTCGCATAGATAAGAAATATTCTTCATCAGCATGTCCTCGTCTCTGTACAGCAACAAAAGGAAACAGAATTGACGTTATGTTCAACAGTTGTAGATATACTTGCCAGATATATAACAAATCATGAAATGGACTAATCAGATCAGCAGCGGACACCATGCTTGATAATAATAAGAAGATAAGTGCTTGATGTGGAGTAATCAGTACTTACTCCTTGCTATCAATGCTGAAACCAATATTATGTGAAACGTCGTAAAGCGCTTCCTTCCACTCCCACAGCTCTTCTGGAGAGTACCTTTTAGTCTCTTCGTAGTGGTCGAATGCAGGCAGAAGATCTCCTATTGCATATCGAACATCTCCAACCTTGCAGTGGTAAAAGATAGGAATAATTCTAGCACTTGTTTTATAATGCATAAATGCCAACTCTCGCAAACACCATTGGGATTGTGCATAGTTCTTTGAGAATATAGCTATATGAAGCTTAGCATTCTTCATTACTTTATCTAGTACGCTAGGCACGTGATCCCCCCATCTAAGTTCTTCTGAATCTAGAAAAGGTTTCAAGCCTATGTCCTTCAGCCTTTTATACACAGCTTTAGCCAGTGTAAGTTTGACGTCAGGACCGCGGTGATTAATAAATGCATGATAGGTAAGATCTCTTTCAGGGATTATAGATGGTGCAGATTGAACGCGTGAAACAATATTCCTCAGCAGCGTGTCCTCGCCTCTAGACATATTGAATAAAAAAGAAAAGAAAAAAGAATGAACTCCACATTTTTAACATAGTTATAACAGATGTCTGTCAGTCTAAAAATTAGGATAGAGCAAATGCAGAGAAAGCATCGATAAGACAATGACGAGTAAAGAGGTGGAGCGATCGGTACTTACTCCTCGTTTTTTACGATGGGACCGAAAATATATGAAACATCGCAAAGCGCTTTTTTCCACCTCGCTATCTTTTCTGAGGTGTATCTACCCTCCAATCTATCGAATGCATTAGCATAGGCTCCAGTTGAAGATCGCAGATCTTCAGGGCTGACACCAACGAAAACTGGAATAATTGTAGCTTTTGTTTTGAGCATAAGCTCCAGCTCATCCAAACAGAAAGCTGATTCTGCATAGCGCTTTGAGAATAAAGCTATTTGAACCTTGGCGCTATTTATTGCATGTTCTTGTACGCTAGGAATGTGATCACCCAATCTAAGCTCTTCTGAATCCAGAAAGCTCTTCAATCCAATGCCCTTTAGCATTTTATAGAGAGTTGTGGCTAATGTCGTTTTCGTGTCAGGACCGCGATGGTTAATAAATACATCATAGGCCAGGTCACTAGCCGTCAGCTTTCTCGATTTTATCTGTTGATGAATGCTTGAACTGGTACTAGTGTTAGATGAAGCGAATTCCACAGGAATTCTTTCCAGCAGCCTTTCTTCGTCCCTGGACATACTCAACAACAAAAGAAACGTTATAAACATCATAATTTAAAAGTCTACGCTATATCGATGAAAAATAGCCAATAAGCTCCAAAATTCGGCGAGAATGAAAGGCAGAGATTTCATCGATGAGACAAAGAAAGTGCCTGAAGCGGAGCGATTGGAACTTACTCCTTGCTCTTAACAACGTGACCCATGTAATCTGAAACGCTTGAAAACGCCTTCTTCCACTCTTCCAGCTTTTCCGAAGGGTGTTCGTCATTGTTTTTGTATCGGTCGAATGCAGCAGCCTAGGCTCCTTTTATGTACCGTGCATCCTCAGGCTTAACATGGTAGAAAATGGGAACAAGTTTAGCGTCTTCTCGTCTTCTATGCATAAACAACAGCTCTTCTAAACACCGGCTGGATTGTGCATGATCCTCTGAAAGTATAAGAATATAAATCGAAGAACTCTTGATTGCTGCTTCTACTTCTTCATCCCCCAATTCAAGCTCTTTTGAGTTCAGAAAACACTTTAATCCCATGGCATTAAGCATTTCACCGATATCTCTAGCCAGCGGACTTTTGGCATGACTAATAAATACATCACAGCCCTGCTCTTTCACAGACATTGTGGATCCACCAGAATTAAATGTAGATGGGGCAATTTCTTCGAACTCTTGGCCACTGCTAGTGTTGGAAGTAGATGCCATGAAATCAGATTTGATGAAGCAAGACAACAGAAACAGAACTGACAGACAAAACTAGAAGGGTTCGTCTTCTTGTTGAGATAAGATGGACCAAATAAAAAAGTTGAGGGGAAAAAAATACGCGAAAGAAGTGCTCTAAATGTAATGTGGAGTCGAACGCGTCGATTGCGCGGCTGCCAACCTTGATTGGGAAGGAAACCGCGCGGGAGAAACGCAGAAGCATCTCCGAACAGAAGCAGAAGGCGCCCAAGAAATTTCGTCTGTGGAATCCCATTTTGTAGTTGTTGGCGTCTCGCTTTTTAATCCAACCAATTTACACCGAGTGGCTAAATGGAAACGCGTTTGCTAAATTATTAGTCCCTGCCTTTTAATTGTTTTTTTTAACCCCACTCTATTAAATTTTTTTTACAGACAAGTCTGATGGTCTAAAGTTACTCCAAAGTTTAGAATGTAAAATTTTATAAATCAATTATATGGAAAAAAATTATATGAAAAAAAATTAATTTTTGATTGGTCCAAGACCAATTTCCTAGGCATATATTGTATTTTCCAATTGAAAAAATCATAGAAAAGAATAAAGCGATAAGAACGAATTTATTACCATGACAACGTGTCCTGTATATAATGCCACTTCTTTTCCCATGGTGCTGAGATTAACGTCAGCATTTGCGAAACCTACAAGTACATCCCACTATTCGTTAGTTAACATCAACACGTGCACCGATTGAAAATATTTTGTATAAATTATAATCTTTATTTGCGATGAAGATAATGAATTGGCCTTTTATTATGCTCTTTTATCACAACACAAGTAGAATTTTCAAACACACCTAAATGAACTCAAAAGATATCATCGTTAATAGTCAGTTCAACAAGTCTTAGTTTTTGAGTTTTTAGTTGGGCAATTCAATTTTCCAAAGATGACCTTGCATTTGCGGACACAGCATACAATCAAAATCTCTAGAGGATCGGTTATTTCTGCATCATTGTATAAATAAAGATGTAATTTTTTTTTTTTCTTATGCTAACACGGGTATCCTTGGTTATAATCTAAATGTTATATTGAATTGCAATGTTTTGCATAATCTTTATATCTTCAAATTTCTTGGAACAGATAGTTTTATGTTTGTGAAGATTTGTTATATTTTAATTTAAATTATATTTATAATAAAATTTTGTTCACATATATTGATATTTTCCTAACTTATAATTTTATGTAGATATAATTGTAATTACAATTATATAATTTTTAATTAGATTATCGTTAATTTGAATATATATATAATTTAAGAAACAATCAATTTTTAAGTCAATATTTTGTATTTATTAAAATTAATTTAAATATAACTATAAGATATTAAAATTCATTTATTTATTATTATTTATGATATCAAATATTCCCCTGTCAGAAATTATACTTTTAATTCTTACTTCAATTTATATATTACAATAAATTTCAACCTTTCTTCTTTCTTAAGTGTGAAATGGATATTCTATAGAGACATTAGAAGTCAGTTGTCATAATATCTAGAGTTTAGGATTATAATTATTATTGGAGATAAGATTTAAATGATTGTGAATATCAATATTAGTGTTATGGTCTACAATTATGATTATAATAGTTGTTTTGGGACCTTTTTTCTATCATTGACTATTTGATTTGCCAACACATATCAAAATGAAAGCCAAACTCACTTCATTCATTATATGCTTACATTTATTCAATGATATTTTATTTACTCATTGCATGGGGCAGGGACTCAAGCTCTTCTAGAGCTCTTGTGCTGTTTGTGTATTATTTTAATTTCAATTATCTTTAGTCAAATCAAGTGCAAATACGTTGCTTCATGGACAGCCTTTTAATTCGTTCGGTACACTAAAAAATTCATCGACGGTGGGAAAAAAGAAGTAAATTTCATTTAGGACTATAATCTAGATAGGTATCTGCCACAACTGACGGTGATGAAACATGTGAGTGTACGAATTCAATCTGCCCATTGTTTGAGTGACGTTTACACAAACCACTGACACATTCATTGACCATTGCACACTGACAAGAGTCATGACGACTGAATCGATGCAGAAATTAATGACAACTCGCAAGTTTAAATCAAATAGCAGAAAGATGCAGAGAAGATGTGATTGAATTGAACATTAATAATGATGAAAGAAGAGACCGAACTGTAAAGAAAAGTAAGTACGGTGGTGAGGAGCGAAGAAACATATTTTGTCTCGTTCGTGGAGTTTGTCCATGATGTCTATGTTAGGAAGATGCGGAGAAGATGTAAGATGGGGAGAAGACGTAATTGAATTGAATTGTAAGCGTTAAATTCCTCCTGCCTTTCGTTGAATGAGATCTTAGTTTTGCTTTTGGTTGAATGAGATTTTGGTTTTGTCGAGAAAAATTTCAGTGGGAAGCAGTTGGGAAGTTAGGAATTTTAAAATATTTCATGGGTGGTATGAAATTTTGAAATGAGCAATAAACAAGATCAGATCTTTTATTAGCTTGGACAAATGTGTAGATGGGAATTCTTATTGAACATTTTATTGTTGAATAATGGAGTCTAATTTAAAAATATATAAGAAAATGAGTCGAAAGAAATAGCTTTTCGAATTTGGAACCAAATTGTATTTGTGAACGAGTATAAAGCTTCACTTTACACAATTGTATCCGACCAAATTTTAGTATATTACTTCTACCCTCGTAAATTTGACAAATCCAAATGACAAAGGTCATATATAGTTTTACTTACGAGAAAATATCACCACAAACTAATTAGTAGACAAAAACAAAGGATTTCAATATATAAATGTCATGGAAAAGGTAGTAACCAAGACTATTTAGTTGCCATGTGTATCAAAAAGTAAATATAATTTTATCATTTAATTACAAAAGCGCTATTAATATAGAGAAAAGGGACTTCATTAAATAATTATTCATAGACAATCATCAAACAGGAAACAAACAATATATAAGTTATATAGAATTACGCTCTTAAGTTAAAACTATATCTTATAAACAAACCAAAATTTGCAAGACCAAGAACTTACAGTAGAACATAGAAGATTGAAATGTTGAAAATTGAAAATTGAAAAGTTAATGTGCTAAACAGACCAATAGTTACATGACCAAGAACTTGCAATAGAACACACAAGGTTGAAATACTGAAAACACAAAAGTTTATTCAGACTTGATAGAAATTCTTTAAGCAAATATGAGATTTGAATAAATACTGTAAATGTAGTAGTCAAATTTTGAGTGTGGTAGAAGACAACCTGCAATAGTACAATTGAAAGAAAATAAGGTGATGACTTAAGATTGGATACTTAATAGTTCAAGTGGTACAGGTAACTTGTATGCAAAGGAAGTCATTCAAGTTTTCCATGTGCTATAGGTAACTGGTGTGAGTGTTGGAAGTTTTTCAAGTTGGAGTTACAAAGACTATGTACATAAATAGAAGGACAACGAAGTTGATGATCAATATGCAGAAAGCAAGACAAATGTCATGTTCCCTTCTCCACACTAATGTTTTGGCCCCAGATTAATCTATCTCCACATCCAGATAGATTAATAGCATTAGCTATCAGGATGCCTACCATTCATATCAAAGATGTTATATTATGCACTTCAGTTATTTTAGTAAAGTGTGTGCAAGTAAAGTCACTTTATGTTGTAAAGTCATATATTTTATAAAGTGACTTAAGTGACTGTAGGACAAAATTGTGTTTTATCCCACATTCCTTATTTCATTATTGTTTTCCTCACTTCAAGGTTATAAAAGAAGGAGCTTGCATTGGGATTTACACACAAGAATTTAAAAAAGAGAAATATTGAAGTTCTAGTTGCTTTAATGTGGCTGGTCTGAATATTGAGGATGAAAACCCTTGAGACGTTAGAAATTGAACATAGTCTCAGTCTTCTTATCGGAGTCTACAATAGATCATTCAAAGGTTATTGGATATCCAAGATTTCCTGTGGGTTATCAAGTTAGCACAATAAAGTTTTGAACATATATAGGTTAGTATGATATATAGAATGTTTTTATAACATTTGCATTTGTTGGAGTTCATGTGGGTGATTTGAGTATATCATTTTGCAAGAGAAACACAATGAGAGGCTTTTCTGAGAAAGGATGCTATTACACATTACAGATAGTTTGGAGTAAGTAGCGACATGTTGAAATCGTATATTTCTCAAAGCTCAATTGTCTCTGCAAATATTCTCACTCCCAGCTGTGGCCTTCGTTATTGGTGGTCCTCCCACAGTGGCAAGAGAAGAGTCAGTCACCATGGCAAGAGAGTCGGTTCAAATGGGAGCTCACTGCATCAGCTTTCTTGAGCGCAACGTGGACGGGTTAGTGACTCATAGTTTCAATAGGGGGTCACAATGCAGTGAGATATTGTTCTTCCTTACTAGGAAAGTGTTCCCCAATTCACAAGAAATATAAAGGATGAGAAGGGAAGTCGACTAACTAGAAGATGTTGAAGAATAGGCAACACGAGTTCCTGTAGCAACAATTAGCTTTTTGGCATACACCAGGGATACAGGTCTGTATCTATCTGCTTCTTATCTCAGCATATTTGCATATATCTTGTTGATGTTTGAAAACGCTGGAGGGTTTTCAATTATCCCAATGAGAATATGACATATCTAAGGGCAGCTAACTCCCATCTTGAACATATCAATTTAGACACCGGGCCAACTATAAGGCTAGACCCTTCTTCTACTTTAGGCTATGCTAAACCTAGGCGGGTGGACCTGAGATTCAATTGATATTGTACCGGTGCAAAAACATATCCTTGAATCTATTAAGCAAATGAAAACCCTTATATCTCCTAATTACTCATGTAATAACACAGATCTACAGTAGCAAATTGCAAATCCTATGATATTCACAAGCTGAGTGAGGGCATCACATTTAGGTTCTTCAGCATGAAAGGGAAAGAACATTTGATTAATAATGTTGAATTGAACAAACCCTTAGATATGCAGCAGTAAGACTTCAATGATCCTGTAATTGATCAGTGCCTTAACCATTGGGCAAATCCATGAGTCATTAACATACATATGAATATCTAAGCCATATGTGTATCTTCAGATATCTGATCTATCTATTCAACTTGTAAATAGATATCTATGTTTAGTTTAAATCTTATTTTTACTTGATATCCTCCTCAATAAATCTGTAACCCTGTTGATTTCTATGAAGCATTTACATAATTCCTTGAATTATCAGCAACAATGAAACAACATACAACCTTAAGGGACTACAACTATGACCTAGGCTCTTTGTTCAAAGGTCATAAAACATTACAACTCACTGAGAATGGAGACAAGATTCAACTGAAACTCAATCATCTGCTGCTCTTTGTGTTATTTCCTTGAAATTATACAGTCACATGCATGAAATGAAAAACATGAAACAACCTAACAGATCTGAACTATCTATATATTCCTTCCTACTGCTATTCATACAAGAGAGAATATGTTGAAGAATGAAGGTGGAATCACAGTTCTGGATCCAAAGAAGTGGTCTCACAGAATGATTGAAATTTTCCTACCAATAATGGTCTCATAGTGAAAAACTGGAACCCCTACAATGGAAGAAAGAAAGAAAGATATAGACTAGATGAATTTCCGGATCTAATTTCAGAATGACATGTGTTTCACTTGGAATTCAATCTTTTTCAGTTGAATCACCTCTCTCTTCTCTCTACCATTTTGATCTAATTTCTATTTTCATCATTACTTTGCAACAAATTTGAAAATATCTTCTATTCAATGATGAAAACCCTTTTGCTTGCCAAAATATCTGATATCTTCATGAAATGCTGAAGGAATCAGAATTTAATTGATTTGAAAGTAAACCAATTTGACCCCAACTGCATTTTCACTGTCTTTTATGCATATTCAGGTCATTACCTTGCCAAAAATCAATTCTGAACTTCCTCACCTGAATAAAGTTGCACAATTGGAATTTGGAAGAAAACCTCCTATAGCATGAACTAGTGGCATTCTCTGCAAAAAATGACCCCAGAATCAAAAATTTCACTCTCTCCTAATTTCGACAATATATAATATCGCATATCTAGCCTCTCAGAAACCCCTTAAAAGCCAGTTTGAAAAATGCCCTCCTAGTATAAAAACTCAAGTCTGCACATTTTTGAAATTCAAAATTTCAAAAATTTAAAATTAGTTCTAAAGTTCAAAACTTTATAAATAGGCTCATTTGAATTTAAAAATAAATTTGCATGTCCATATTTTGAAAACAATTTTAAGATAAAATTTTAAAATCATTTTTTTTCTATATTGCCCCTCGGGTCAACCTTCCTTTGACCGGGCCCTGTGTCGATCCGTGATTGGTCGACCCCTACATTTAGCGCCATGTGGCAGCTTTTCATTCACTACTCGAACTGCCACATCATCTCACGCTGGGACCCGCCTCATCATATCTCATGCTGACCCAACGCGTCACCTCACCATGCACCCCAGGTCCATTGCCACATGGCGCCTGGGGGCATTCCCGCATTACTTAACATTCACGCAACTCCATATTGCAGGCGTGCGGCGTCCACAGGATGCGCCACATGGCGACATCCTATGCATTGGTCTCCACATCAACGCATTGATTATTTCGTTTAAAATTTTTGTAGGGCGTCTCCAGCTGTCATCCATGTTTTAAGCTTGCCATGGGGCCCCACGCGGGCTTTGCTTCCCAAATGAGCATGTCTTTAAAACATTCCTACTATTGAATGCTTTGGTATTTAAAAGACAAAATATCCCTTTATGGCATGAATGTGGGATAATTGGTGTTTTATGGCTTCCACAACTGGCGTGCATTTGCTTTGACCTTTACTGAAGAATTGAAGGCAAAATGGCTTGGATTATGCTTGTTATTAGAAAATCCACGTTTTTTGTTTTTCTTTCTTGTCTGCTCTCTCCTTTTTCTTTACAGAAGATCTTGATTTACGGCCTCTATGAGCCTTGTGTGATTGCTCCATTACGCACTACAGTCTATAAACCAATTTTTGGTTTCTATCTTGCAACAAGGTCTCCTGCAAATTTAAAACAAGACTGATAAAACTCCTCCTCCCCATTACCTTCCTTTGTGCATTCTTGAGGATAAGGGTTCAACATCAGTAATATACTTAACCTCATTGATTTCCCGCTGTAAAAAATGTGACTGCACTTTCTAACATTTGATGGCTTTGTCTTCTTGCTTGCTCTGTATTCATTTCATGTCGTTACCTTTGATCAGCGTATTGGACAGCTGCTTGGGCGTTGACTCTCCTTTAATTAGCATGAGTTTCTTTTAAAAAATGTGGCTCCTCCCTCTATCTTATCGCGTTGAACTCCCCTGTTCTAATACTCGTGGCGCTCTTCCAAAGTCCCCTGCTGATGCAGAGCGGATAAACAACCCATTCAAATCTGCATATCTCATACAATCTTTCTAACATCTGCATTTCAAACATCCTTAAATCTACATATCTCATAGGCCCACTTTGTTTACCACCTGATGCAGAGGAATCAACAAGTGATTCAAAACTGCATCTATCTCTTATAACCTTTCTGAAAGTAACTTTAAAACATTCTGAATGTCTGCAACACACTTCTTGGGACACCATTTCTATTATTATAGCATAGTAGCATAGCAAATCATGATTCAATCCTTCGATCCTCCTTAGCAAGGTTTAAAAAACATATACAACTTCAATATATCTGAAAATGAAAATTAATCACCAAGATCTCAATGGATACGATTTTTCCTTCGAGCTTAACCTTCGATGACACCTCTGCAAATATGTTACTCACGGGTCCCTTAGAGTACAATATGTCTCCTTCACAAACTATCAAAATACGAGCATAAACCAGATTTAAAAAATAAAACCAGATTTTCTCAAGCACTAATTGCCATTTCGCACCAGGTGCATGTTCTGGCAACAGATTCCCATGATGACATCGAAGATTTGAATTGTCCAGAGAGATGTATGTCAAATTATCAGCCCAATGGTGAAGCCGATATGTTGAGATCCAAAAATATGGTTCATCAAGTGAATTTACAGGTGCTTCAGAAAGAATTGATCTTACTTCACTTTTGCACTCTGTAACTTTATATAATAACACATCTTTCTTCAATATGTACTCCTCACAAATAGTGTCATATTGTGTGTTCAATTCCTCTACCTCTTGACAAAAAAATGTTTTGGCATAGATGAAATTACACTTCCATCAATTGCCATTGGTTCATCTTTTGAAGCAGATAAGTTGTGTAATTTTACACCCTCTGTCAATCTTCTCTGACTATATATAAGCATATATGCATCGACAAAAGAAAAAGTACTTGTATTATTAGATTCAGTAGCACCTTGTAATAATTGTTGATTTGCCAGAGACTCTTCTACAACACCATTCGGAATGGATGATTTCGAATCAGCATCCTTCACAGGAGGACCATCCACATATTGGAATTTTGACACTGTAACCTCTTCCAATGCTTCCACTCACCGTCCATCTATTTTCTTTTGCATCAAGAGTCAGGTACAATATGGTCTTTACCTTGGTCAAACTCATCCTAGACATATCATCCATCTCATCTATGCTCTAGTTTGGTATCCCATTCATCCTAAAGTTGTCTTAGGATCTCGAATGGCGATAGTTGAATCATTTCCAATTTTCTTGTACACTCAAGAGTGTTATGATGTATTTCAAATACACCTAATCCTATCAGTTTGATGAATTTAGTCGGGCCCCAAAGTGGGTCCGACTAAAAAACGATTTCGTTTTCGGACAACTAACAATTGTAACTAATCCATTTATCACCTGAAACTAATTAGAACCAAGTTTGACCACTGATTAATCAACTGAAACCCATTTTACCACTTATCTGCAGACTGTCATTTTTGCACCAGGAGGTCCGTTGACAGGCCTTAAAAAATGACCAGAACACCTGATCGAGTTCTGAAAACTGACACACTGATTCTTTGTTCCATATACTTTTACCCCATCAAATCTCGTCTCATGACGAATTCTCAGTCAAAAGATATTGACTGTCAAAGTTGACTTCTTAAAATCACTTGCAAGTAAACATATCAATAAACACTAAACTGGGTCCAGAATCGGCTTCAAAAACTTGGTAAACTGACACTTGGGAAGACAAAAACTAGGGTATTGGTTCTGTGTCATGAGGACATTATAAATCTGTGATTTGGGCTCATGAAAAATAACAGTGCACAAATGGTGAACAGTCAAAGTAGGTTACTTGGATTTTGCAAACTAGAAGCACTGACAAAAAAACAATTTTTGCAAATGGAATTGACTTAGAAAAGTGACGGATTCGTCATGACTTGCAAATTGACATGCTTGGAGTATTTTCTGAGTACAACACAATGGTATAATCAGTTTAGGCTTACCAATCATGAGATCAAAGTTATAACGTGTCGAACAGGGGTACGAATCAATCTGGATACCTTAGTCGTAACAAAACAATGCAAACTGGGTTTTTAATCATGTTATCAAATTGATCAAATGGATTCGTCATGACGTCAAAATTTGAACATATGAAGTATCTGACCCCTAGAACATAGTGCAAAAATAATTTCTTCATTTGGGTCAATTGAGTCAAAGATATCATTGGTCGAACAGGGCTTCCCAGAATTGTGAACAACTACACAAATGTACAAAATAGTAAATGACCAACTTTGAGGGGTTTGAAACCTAGTCAAACGAATTCGAAACAACTTGAAACTTGGAACATAGGTTCTCTAGTATGCATACAAAACATCCACAAGGTGGAGGGTCATGGAACATTCTTGGGTAAAAGATATTCAAAGACAAACTGGGCCTCCTGTCGCTATTTGACACTTAGGCAGAATTGCGAATTTTGACACTAGCTCAAAATGGCACTTCACCGAATGATTCAGGATGGAAAAATAACATTGTGGATCACATGCATATGTCAAATGAAAGGTGTTAAGCCACTCAAACACCATCTAAGCCTCAAACTGACAACTAGCTACATATGCATAAAAAACACTTTAGGGCATTGATTCTCCAAAATTTTCAATATGTGACTAAAATTTGACCATGCAATTTTTAGTCCCAACATATCTGATGTTATGTTAAACTATACTGCATTCATATAAGAATGTTTTGCACTCCTAATGCTGAGAAGACTAGTTGGGGCAAGTTGACTTTTGAATTTCCCCCCAACTTCCAAGTGGAAAACCCTAAAGACATCTCGGAGGTCATTATGGTCTTTCCTAAATAGGGTTTTTTGGTCATGTCTTGACATTCTCCATAATATGTCTTATTTTGTAACAATTTAGTGCTACATTATCGGGATGTAGTAGATGTAATTAAGTTTTTCACATTATCTTGTTAAATTTTGTAACAGGGTTTATAGATATTATTCGAATGTGGGTAGCTACTTTTATCCATTTAATATGTTGATGCAATTAGGCATATGAACATATCAATACAATCTATTATTAGCTCTATGTGATGGCTTTATTTTCATCTTAACGACTAGATTTGATTTGCCTTTTCACTTTCTAGAGTATGCTTGATAATTTGGTTGTTTAGCATGATAGTTTAGCAGCATTCTTTGAGAAGGTTTTTTTCGAGCTGGTTAAGCATATGGTATTTATTAATTGGTTTTAAAGAGTTTGATATGGCATTCAACCACTATTGAGATAGAGAGTGCAGTACGTATGTTTTAGCTTCCGTTTCATAAGCAAATTGTTAAGAGTAAGAAAAGATTTTGACTGCAGTAGTCTGGGAGGCATAGCGTTCTTGTTGGGCAACAAATGTTTAACCAAGTTGTAGAATCATATTATCTTTCTCCTTTGGCTCTGCTTTCGTATAAGCCAGAGGGCTAATGCATCATAAGACAAATGTTTGGCTGTGAATAATAAGGGCTTTGGTTTGATTTGTTCCAAAACTTTCTCTGGTGTGATATTTTTATAGCTCCTAAAAAGATTTAGCTTAGCCTCAGGATTAGATTTTTCTTGCTTTGTACCTGGTGTTAGTTTTTACTCAACAAGAGTCAGGGTCATTTTTCTTCATTGGATGGACTGAGAGCTTTTAGTACATATGATGAGCTAACTATTTCTTTCTTCTCATGGATAGTAGTATAATTGGTGGTTAGTTTATTCTCATAGATATGGATTTAAGGTTATTTTCTTTGACATTTTATTTATCTTTGGTAATTTCAACTTGTTGTGTCTGTGGTTTATTGTGTTTTATCTAAGTTAGGATTATGAGCCCCTTCGTATGACATTGGATTTTATCCTCTATGTTTAAAAGTTACTAACCATGTTGATTGGTAAGATTATATAAAGGGATATCCGATTTATCCAATATGGGAAGAGGATCAATGTAAGGTGAAGCAGCTTTCTCAAGCTACTTATTTAGATCCAGTTTCAAATGAAACAAAGCTGTAATTTCTATCTAATGTAATTTCTTGGGGTAGTCCCCTTAGTTGTTGTAATTGAAATAAGTTGTAATGGATGTATCTGATTGACTGGGGTATGCCCCTTTTAAGAGTTTTAATAATAAAGGACATATGTCCTGGGCTAGACTGGAGATTTTCTTCTTCGTTCTTTCCTACCAGTGCCCATTTGAATGGAGAAATCTATTGTAATTTTCTTTTATTAATAAAATTATCAAGGCCTTGGCATTTTACTGATCAAAATAAAAATAAAAACAAAAATATTTAATTTTAATTACCAATAATCTATTTTATGTATTATTTTCAATATTACTTATATTAGCACAATACTACCATAATAGGACATCACTATATTATGAAATATTATTATTAGAACTATTGAGTAAAACATCTCTTTAGTAATCTAAATATTTTAGGTTATTAATTTCATATTAGTTTAAATAATTTATGAATTTAATAAAATTTACCCAATGGTTGACATATGGTAAAAAATTTAAGCCATTAAATAATTAGATATATTTTTAAATTTTTGTTAGAATGCATATATGTTTCTTTAGAAAGATATTATATTACTTTTTTCATAGAAATAATTTTACCCTAAATTGATAATAACACCACAATTTATGTTGAAATTGACAAAAGATCAACCCCACATCTCCCAGGAATCACTTGCATGCAAACACCTATCATAGAAAGAGAGGAGAAAAATTTATGAAAGCTTAAATTATTAAATCCACATATGAGACTTTCTTGATGGGAAAGAAGAAGAAGAAATTGTTATTATAAAAAATGAATGAATAATTACAAAGAGGTCAATCCTTATAAAAAGAGATCAAAACCCTAAAAGGTAAAACCTAATTTGCATGATAATATTTAATAAATGAATTAACTATTATATGCCTAAAGTTTAAATTAAGTAAAATAATGTTAATTAGAAAATATCTAATTACTATAACAATATAGTTATCTCATTGTAATAATTATGTTTTGAGTTTATGTTAATTGAATATATATATATATATATATATATATATATATATATATTCAATTAACATAAACTCAAAACATAATTATTACAATGAGATAACTATATTATAAAATTGTTCATTACATTAGTTCAAATGATAAAATAAAAGATGAGATTAAACACCAAAGTAAAATGTTGACAAAAAAATATTTTTGATTCAAAGGCTTGAATGGGCAAGGTGAGAAGCAATCTAAATATTCAACAATATAAACAAAATTCAAATAACCATGCTCACTAAAATAACTAAAGGCAAGTAGTTAGTCACTCAAGTGGCACTTGTGTTTATTGGTCATCGTAAAAAATGAGGTATAAAACTTTTTAATTCAATTATGAAAAGTATTATTTTAAGATGAAATTCCTACAAACATTATAATCAAATGTGTTTATTGAGGTTGGTAGTGGTAACAATGAGAACATCATAACTTATTTGCACAAAAGCATATTAATGGATATGCATAAAAAAGAATAATATTTCTCTTACTCTTGAACAAATTCCAACATTAGAGAACAATATTCTAAATACTAATTTCATACATCATACTAGTTAGTTAATACAAGTAAGGTACTCTCTACAAATAAATATTCTAGAACATATCTAATATAATATGACAATTGAAACAAATTGAACTTACTATTAAAGTGTTATGTTTATTTTGAAATTTCTATGTGTATTTTGTTCAAATACGACCAATATTTATATTAACTATAAAAGTATTGATGTTCTTTAGATAGCTTATATTAACTTTAAAATTATTGATGTTCTTCAAACAATCTCTCATAACAATGTGATATTATTATGATTTCTTTTATATCATCCACAAGTTCATTTTTCTACTCTGTATAAGAGCACCAGTTGATCCAAACAACCCCTTAGTGGAGAGTAGTATGCATTCCAACAAAGTCTTTTAAAATATCCTTTCAATAGTATCTCTTTTATGATACTATTGGATATGCCAATCTTGACAGATCATGTAATTACTAGTACTTGTCATAGGCTAAATACTATTGTGATATTATTTTGAGTTGTTTACATTAAAGATTTTTTTTTTTTTTTTTTTTTTACTAGCAGTTGCACACATTTGTGCTTGCAACAATAAGTTGATAGGTGTTTGATAATAATTTTTTAAAAATATATAATCTTATGTGAACAAATTAGATTCTTAATAATTTTCAATTTAAATAACATATTTTTTACTAAAATATATTAAATAGATTAATAAATATTATTTATTTAAATTTAATTCATCAAATACGAAAAAAAATATTTTAAAAAAAATCATCAAAAAATCTATTATAAAAAATTAATAAGAGAAATATTTTTTTTTTTTGAAAAATAGAGATGTCTCTAACAAAAATTCTATTGACTAAACAAATTATAGAAACCTAAAAACAATATTTAAAGAAAAAACTAAACAAATATTTTGAAAAAAAAATTAATAAAAATAATTTAGAAGCTAAAACCTAAATCAATTTTAAAAATCAAAAGTTAAATAAATAGAGATCACATCATGAGCTAATGTGGTGATCACAAGTAATTATTTTTAAAAATAAATAGGAAAATAAAATAACAGCTAAAAGTGGAGATTTAAAATGTAATCTTATGTGAACAAATTAGATTATTAATAATTTTCAATCTAAATAAAAGTAATATTTACTAGAATATTTTAAATAGATTAATAAATATTATTTATTTAAATTCAATTTATCAAATATGAAAAAAAATCATTATAAAAACTCCAAAAAATCTATTATGAAAATTAATAAGAGAAATAAAAATAATAATATGAAAAAATAACAAAGTCTCTAAAAAATATTCTATTGACTAAATAAATTATAGAAACTAAAAAATAATATTTCAAGAAAAAACTAGAATAATATAAATAAAAAAATTGAAATAAGTTAAAAACTAAAATCTAAATCAATTTAAAAATCTAAATGTTAAATAAATAGGGTTCATAATGAGAGATCACAAGTAATTTTTTAAAAATAAATAGAAAAAGAAAAAAATAGTTAAAAGTAAAGATAACAAGTATCAAAATAAGAGATAAAGTGGAGTTAGACAAAAAAGTGGTTGGCTAGTTAAAATGAGTTCTAATACAATAGTTAAAACTGGAGATAACCAGTATCAAAATAAGAGATAAAGTGGAGTGAGATAAAAAAGTGGCTAGTTAGTTAAAATGAGTTCTAATACATGAATCAAATTAATTTTATTTGTTTGTTTTATATAAATATTACGTTTCTAAAAACTACATGAAAATTTTAAAACTTTATAAATTTCCTAAATTAATTTTCTATCTATTAACTTGTTGATTGAATTCAAGTTTAATATGCCAAATATAATTTTTATTATTACATTATTATATTATAAAATATTATTTTAAATTTACTATATTTTATCATTGTTGTTTTTGAAGTGATCTTTTGCTTTTAATTTTATAGTTTTTTAGAATATAAATTTTATCACTTAATCAAAATATTAAAAGATTATATATATACTAAATCCCAAAAACCCTTACATCAATGTTTCAAGAGGAGAAAACTAATTAAAAAAATCACAAAACCATAATTTATTTATAATATAATACTACTATATGATATGCAATATAAATTATACATTAATAATTATATTTACAAATAAAATTAAAATTAATTAGACTTGACTACTTGTGATGTGAATATTAGGATTTAACTGTGTGATTTTTGAGTCAAACTCGATGACCCATGTTTCATGAGTAGTGATTCAACATGAATCCATCTCTCATGAGAATAAATGGAACACTTAGCACTCATTGGATCTAGGTGATGCTCACAGGGGTGAAGCACCAGGACTTCTCGGGAGGTCACCCATCCCAGTACTACTCCAGCCTGAGCGCGCTTAATTACGGAGTTTCCTCCACACTTAAACCCAAAGCTTGCAACCCCATTTGCAAAACCTTCACCAAGTGTTGTGTCTTACGAACCATTCATTAGAAAGCCCCTTAAGCTCATCAATTGATAAGTAGGAGATGATTTCCATAGCTAGTCAAATTGTGATGTGAATATCAGGATTTAACTGTGTGATTTTTGAGTCAAACTCGATGACCCATGTTTCATGAGTAGTGATTCAACATGAATCCATCTCTCATGAGAATAAATGGAACACTTAGCACTCATTGGATCTAGGTGATGCTCACAGGGGTGAAGCACCGGGACTTCCCGGGAGGTCACCCATCCCAGTACTACTCCAGCCTGAGCACGCTTAACTACGGAGTTTCCTCCACACTTAAACCCAAAGCTTGCAACCCCATTTGCAAAACCTTCACCAAGTGTTGTGCCTTATGAACCATTCATTAGAAAGCCCCTTAAGCTCATCAATTGATAAGTAGGAGATGATTTCCACAACTAGTCAAATTGTGATGTGAATATCAGGATTTAACTGTGTGATTTTTGAGTCAAACTCGATGACCCATGTTTCATGAGTAGTGATTCAACATGAATCCATCTCTCATGAGAATAAATGGAACACTTAGCACTCATTGGATCTGGGTGATGCTCACAGGGGTGAAGCACCAGGACTTCCCGGGAGGTCACCCATCCCAGTACTACTCCAGCCTGAGCGCGCTTAACTACGGAGTTTCCTCCACAGTTAAACCCAAAGCTTGCAACCCCATTTGCAAAACCTTCACCAAGTGTTGTGCCTTATGAACCATTCATTAGAAAGCCCCTTAAGCTCATCAATTGATAAGTAGGAGATGATTTCCACAGCTAGCCAAATTGTGATGTGAATATCAAGATTTAACTGTGTGATTTTTGAGTCAAACTCGATGACCCATGTTTCATGAGTAGTGATTCAACATGAATCCATTTCTCATGAGAATAAATGGAACACTTAGCACTCATTGGATCTAGGTGATGCTCACAGGGGTGAAGCACCGAGACTTCCCGAGAGGTCACCCATCCCAGTACTACTCTAGCCTGAGCGCGCTTAACTACGGAGTTTCCTCCATAGTTAAACCCAAAGCTTGCAACCCCATTTGCAAAACCTTCACCAAGTGTTGTGCCTTATGAACCATTCATTAGAAAGCCTCTTAAGCTCATCAATTGATAAGTAGGAGATGATTTCCAGAGGTAGTCAAATCGTGATGTGAATATCAGGATTTAACTGTGTGATTTTTGAGTCAAACTCGATGACCCATGTTTCATGAGTAGTGATTCAACATGAATCCATCTCTCATGAGAATAAATGGAACACTTAGCACTCATTGGATCTAGGTGACTAAGTGTTCCAATGAGTGCTAAGTGTTCCATTTATTCTCATGAGAGATAGATTCATGTTGAATCACTACTCATGAAACATGGGTCATCGAGTTTGACTCAAAAATCACACAGTTAAATCCTGATATTCACATCACAATTTGACTAGCCGTGGAAATCATCTCCTACTTATCACTTGTCTACTTGTAAATTTATTTCAATTTTGAAATTTTGAAAAATGCACCAGATCAAACAAATTTCAAATACTGGCATTTTGATTGATCAGAAACGGGGGTTTCGTGACAGGAAACCCACTTCGTCTGTTGAAATGGGAAACGAGACTTTCCGTCATATTTCTGGCAACTATAAGTGTGTAATGACAAAGAGTTGGTCCCGGGTATTCTCATTCATAGAAATTGTCTAGATACAGAATTTTTGTATGCATTGGTGGCTTTACTTTGTCGGTCTCTGAGTATTAGTCTTTCAATTTTGCTTTTACGTTAAGACATCGTTTGCTGGGGAAGGGGATGATCTGTTTAGATTTTTTTTTGCTTTGTTTTAACATATTGATCAAATGTTACAAATAAATTTAGAACTCCCTTCGAGATTATGAAACAATCAATGGTAAATGATGGAGATTGACTCTTCCAGAAATTTATCATTCAGTTTTAAAAAAAATATCGGCAGTTGCGCGAGGCTCTTTAACTTTTGTCAAGACCCCAATTTTCCAAATCATTTCTTATTAAATTCTTAAATTGCAAGGTGTTATTTTTTTTCATTTCCCGAATTCATATCTTTCTGCTCAGATTCATCTGCCTCAAAGCAAGCAATGAGATAAAATAGATCGACATTGCAATGCTTTTACCCTTGCTGGATTACCTTTCATAGATAGGGCATGACTCGTGAGTACATCATTCTATAAAATTGACATTAATATTTTATATTTTTGTGCCTAATTTTCTTTCCATATAGACATGGGATTATTTTCAACATAAAAATAAAAACCATAGCTATTTATGAGACCAAAATTAGGGACAACAGTATAATCCCAGAACTTGAAAGAAATTAAATACAAACATTACTTATCGATTTTGTAGTACTGGCATATCTAATCTTTGTGATTGTAGATGGAGCCTCACCATTACATACAAACTGCTCGTTCCCACAGTATTTTAAATCTGTTAAAAACTTGGTTAAATAGTCTTACGTGATGGAGTTGCTCATGCATGGCATATGGCGTTACATTTTGGAATAGGCGTTTGATCAACATTATTTCTAGGGCCTTGTTTGATTTGCAGGGTCATATGTATTTTAAGGGCAGCTCATTTTAAAGGTTTATAGAGTGGACCATTGCAATACACTGGCATTCCTTTTTTTCATTCCCTACTTTTTACTGATCAGATCTAAGATTTTATTTTTATCAATTCATAGCCAAAACAGGAAAATCTATCTAATTAGCAAAGCTATAATTGGATTTGATAATTGAATCCATCTAATTAGCAAAATTATTATTAGATTTGATAATTGATTTACGTGTAAAGTGTGCCAAACTCTGGTGTAGTGCAATGCAGAAGCTATGCTCGAAGGAAGTTTTGAAATCTTCAATCAAATAGAATGGGAATGGTTCAAGCCATATTGCGCAACTTAAATGCTACACGTATGATGACGAAAACTTTGATAGGCTGAATTGATATTTGTCAAAGCACTTTTACCGTTGGCATTCACTAAAATGATGACATTAAGTAGAAGCTCTCTCTAATGAATTTGCGGCTTACACCTTTTGGGAATATTCATGCTCAAATATCACATCTTAACAATCTCAACTCAGGATTAGTCCATGATCATCACACATCAGAAGGTTTTTCTATAAATAAGTTAATCCTCCCATTTTTTACAAGGTGTTCATTATTTATATGATAACATCTTCCAACATCACTCTCTTCCAATCTAAATTGTCTATATGATAGCATCTTCCAAAATCACTTTCTCCTAAACCAAAAACTATCTATATGATAACGTCTTCCAAAATCACTCTCTTAAATCAAAGAAAAGCTCTCTTTACAATAGCTTCATTTGAGCTTAAGTCTCTGCCTTTCTCAAAGAGTTAAAAGTATATATTTTTAAAAAAGTAGTCATTGGAAACATAGATTGACAAGTTTGGGTTTATGTCCCAAACTTGAGCCAAAAGTGAAAAAATATTTTTAAAGAAAAGTAATTACTAGAAAGTAGATTGATGGTGGCTAAAAAAGAAGGATGTTCAAATTTATATCTAAGTAAACAGACTTGATTTGATTAACAAAGAAGAGAGGGAGACGCCTCTAGCAATATCAAATGAGTGCACATATTTGCATATATTTCTTTCAAGATTTAAGATATAACAGGAACATTTTTGAAAATTTTAGATGCAATTTACATAGTACATATATATTCAATTTTTTCTCAAAATGATGTTCAAGAGTAGATTTTCTACTTTTAATTGTAGACACATGACTAGAGATTTTTGCAAATGAATATGAGAACAATAACGTTTATAGATTTAGCAAAATAGAAGGGTTATGTATTTGAATAAAGGTAAAGTTCAAAATCATATAAAACATCATCAATAATTATGGCAACTATAAGATATATTATAATACATAAGATAGTGTTACAAGCTAGAGTTGTTGTTGCACCAAAATATTGACCTGTCAATGTCAGATGCAACCACTAGACTTATAGAACACAAGAGGCGGTTAAGCCATGTCAAGAATCCTAAAGGGGAACATTGGTGGTTAGTCCAACAATCCCCCCCTCATCATTACCCAAGGAGATTCGAACTTGTGACCAAGCTTTGATACCACTTGTTACTTGAAGCTAGAGTTGTTGTTGCACCAAAAGATCGACATGTCAATGCCCAATACAACCATTAGACTTATAGAACACAAGAGGTGGTTAAGGCATGCCATGAATCCTGAAGGGGAATATTGGCGGTTAGTCCAACAGATAATAGATGACAAAATATGATGAATTCTTTGATATTCTTGAATAGTTCAAGAGTAGACTTTATACTTCAAATAGTAGACACATGACTAGAGATTTGTGCATATGAATATGAGAGCAGTAATGTTCATAGATTTAGCAAAGTAGAAGGGAATTGTATTTGAATAAAGGTAAAGTGGAAAGTCAATTAAAATGTATCATCAATTTAATAATAGGAACTATGAGATATATTAGAATGAATAAGATAGTAGATGAAAAAATATGAAGAACTCTTTCATATTCTTGAATAGTTCAAAATCAATAAAGTGTATCTTTTTATATTAAAAATATACTGAACTATTTTCAATGTATTGTTGTCTTGATCTTCCTTTATTTAATTGTAATCTTCAAAGGTCTTCATTGGACTAACTATCACATTATAATGATTCACTCTAAAATCAAGAGAATTCCTCAAGAACTTTTGGTTTCATACAATTCTCCAACAAAATAAGGAAAAAAAAAAACAAATTTATTTGAAAGTATACTTTGAAAAAATTGATTAAAAAAAGAGCCAATTAAAGATGATTAATCTAATCTAAATAAACTTACCAATATGATATTCAAACTTTAGAAAAAAATCTAACAAACAAGAGTCAAAACTACGTATTTGCACAAGAATTTAAACTCTTGTTTTCTACTTAATATTTAAAAATCTAAAAGTATACATAAGGCAAGTGTAACACCCTGCTAGGGAACCCAAAATAAATTAACCTAAAGTTTCACTAAGTTTGTCAAACATTTTTTTTAAAGATAAAGATAACAACTTAACAACATTAGATATAATTACAGAAGCAATAAGAACAAGAGATAAAATATAGTGAAAGCATTAACTTACATACATAACAACCAGCATAAACATATTACAAATCTTAAGGGTCCGATGATATTGAATCACATTTAAGTTTAGTTAATATTAAATCCAATACACTCATAACCACATCAAAGAATAATCATAAGTACAAATCCATTTAAACAATCTACAATTATATAAGATGTCACTTGGAAATAATCATAAATGCTTAATCATCCGTTGTACAAGTCATGGGGTATGATAAGCACAAAGAATATACATCATCAATAATATACAACATCTCATACGATTAATGAATTAAAATACAATACAATACGTATAGTCATCCATTACAAAAATACAAGATCAGAAAGAAAGAAGCATCTGCACAAACACATCCAACAACTACATCCAATAGTCGAATCTCAATGGTATAAGAAAATGCACTACCACCTGACCTTGTGAAACCCAAAAAGGTCCACTCCCACTGTGCTGAGGAGATAAGCTCAAGTCCCAAACATGATAAAAAGCTCAAAGTTCAAAACAAACATCTAGGTTCAAGGAATTACCTTAAAGCAAACTATCTCAAAGGGTACCAAGACACAAGTATCAACTAAACCTAGAGGCAACATAGACACATAGGAAATCTACTATGTAAGTGGGCAAGTGTCATTGCATGAGCCAACTCTAAGGTTACCTCGCAGTCTTTTAATTTAATACTCTACCCCCTAGTGTCTTTATGCAACATCAATATCCTTTCGTATAGACAAGGCATGCTAAAAAGTCACCTCTAGGATTATCTTGGTAGTCTTTTAATACTCCACCCTCCTAGTGACTTTCTGTGGTACCAATATCTTATTAATTCATTTTGAACCCATTAATGAAATGTTATCACTTATTAAAATAACCTACAATGAGTTACCTATCAACCTCTTTAGGGCCTTGGTCTCCATTGCAAGACACTTTCCAACATGAAATACATAAAACCTATCCTAAGCTCAGCAAAAGAAAAAGATCTCAAATGACTATAAACCACACATCACTTCTTAAACAAGTAACTGGAAAGTACTAAAATATCACTTATCATAATCACAAATTCTACCAATATGATCATCCTAACTGGATTGGTCCATAATCAAGTACACATAAACCAAATCCATGTCACAATATGACATCACCAAAACAAATCATTTAATCACCTCAGTCCTATACAAGCAACTGGGGAGCAACCATAGATAATTGATCGAAGACTTAAAAGGTGATACCAGAAAAATCACACCATTCACTTTAGTTCTACACAAGACATACAAGAAAACAATAACAACCATCTGAATAGATTCCTCATAGAACACACATAATACATTACCATGTTCGGGTATAAAAGATCATAACCAAAGCATCATCATGACATCATAGGACAAACCTCCCAAGCCTCTGGTAATACAACCTAATTGGTCAAAGCTAAGTGAACCCCAAAACTCAACATTAGTAAACCACACATCATAAAGAGTACACACAAAATTCATTTTCATAATTCATAAGGTTTTGAAAACAAAAAGGTTTAATTTTCACTTATAGGTTTCAAGTTCTCATTTTAATTTTCAAGTATTACAATTCATAATATTTTTGATCTCAATTAGGGTTTTAGTTTCCATTTCTCTAGTTGCTAGATTCATTATGGTTTCCAAGTTCACTATAATCCCAAATGATTCAACAATTTATATAAAGTCATTTAAACATTATTTAATAGTTCAATTCGTTATCAAAACATAAGAGTTCAAGTTTTCATTTCTAATTTTTTGAATTTATAAAGTTTATAAATTTTCCCTATAATAGAACCCATTTCTACTTTTAAATTTGACCACTCAATTACCATTAATTTCTAAAAATAATGCCTCTATTAAATATTATAAAATAATTTAAATAATCATTATTAAATTATTAACAATAATAATTATCAATTTATTAATAAAATAATATGATTATTAATAAACATAATTAGTAATTAATAATATAATAAAAATTGATTCAAATTCATTAAATAACATTTAATATTAATTTCATTAATTAATAATAATTATCAAACAATATTATTTACCATTTAATAATCCTTGATTTAAAATAACTTTAAATATTTAATTAATTATAAATATTTAAAATAATTATAAACATATTAAATTTATTAATAAAAACTAAATTTAATAAATTTAATAAGTTTATTTTAAAAAATACAAGCATATTTTAAGGCCCGTCGACTTGTTGTCCATGGCAGCTACCATAGGAAGCTCTGCTATGACCGCAACATAGTACTATTACATCAGTAACAATACTTGCTACATGTGCAGCAGGCTATTGCCAACCCACATGGCATGTAAGGCAACAGGGGGGTGGGGGGGGCAATTTCGTGACCCTTCCCCCAATAATTATCATTATATATATATATATATATATATATATATATATATATATATATATATATATATATATATATATATATATATATATATATATATATATATATATATATATAAGACTGTGAACAATACTTTGATAGGGAAACCCAGAAAAAACATTCAAATTTACATTCTAGAATTCACTTTTTAATCCAAACCCCATTTGATTAAAATTTAAAAGAGCGAGGATTTCAAAAAACTCCATTTCTCAAACATAGATTACTTCAAAATGAAAAGAAACCAAGATTCACAATAGGGTTTTATCAATGAAATCAAACAAATCAAAAATTATCCGAGAACAATCTATCCAGACACGAAGCAGATAAAAAATTGGAAAATTGAAACTGTTGTGAAATTAAACACTAGATTCTACCTGAATCTGTTGCTAACCCTCAAACATGCAAACACACAATCACATGAAGAACACAAGAAATCTCTTTTCTCTAAAACATTTCTTCCCTAAAAATCTCTTCTCAAAAATCTCAATCCCTACAAAATGAGCTCTAGATCTCTGATAAAGAGTTCTCCCCTAAATTTGGAGCTCTGATTGTGTAATCACACAAGGGATCTCACTGATCAATTATCTTTTACATTTTCATGCAAAAACTTTTAGATATTTAATTACAAAATATCTTTATTTAAATAATTAGCTTTCTCTCTTTATTTAAATTTTGAAACATTTTTTATAAAAATATTTATTAACTTAATTAATAATAATATTTAGCATTTATTTAAAAATGATCTCCTAAATATATTGTTATTAAATTAAATGAATATTATTATGCTCCAAAATTAGAACTATAACTCTATTTTTGAATTTCACTATTTTATTTAATTAATTCACGAGACATTTTTAATAATATATTTATTAACTTACTTAGTAACATTATTTAGAGTTTACTATTAAAATAAAACTCCTATATAATCATCATTAAAATTAAATAAATATAAAATATGTCAAAAATAGAACTTTAATATAATCTTTTAAATTTAATTCTCTTATTTAATTAATTTCTCAATTAATTAAATATAATTAAATATTGAATTTTCTTTATTAAAATTTCATTAAATCAAATCAATAAATTATCTTTTAATTTGATTTAATTATAACTAACAATCATCACACACCCACAAAACTAAATATGACAATTTAACTAAGAACAAAGAACATAATCAAACTCCAGTGTCAAAACCATGTATTCATGTCACTTGATGAATTCAGATGGGTAAACTAACTTAGATACATGTCCTACTTTCTAGGACAATTGGCTTAGGGTTAGGATTTGGACTCAAGATTTATCTCCCCATTTATACCATTAAAATAATGTGATAGGGTACACTCATCTTGACAATTCAAAGAAGTTGATACTTGGTACTTGTAATCTATATAAAATCCATGCATGCACATACTCATATATTCTGAACTAAACAAGCAATGGCAAGAAGTGGTGCATCATGTAGGTCCTAACTAGTAGGTGACTATGACTCCCTCAACCACATCATAAATGTCATACATAAAGTAAAACAAATGGGTACACCATATACATGCAAGTATGGGGTAAGTAACCATAGAACTGCATATAAATAATCTATCTACTAATCATCATAAGATAACTAAAATTACTGAATGAACATACATATATCATCACCGAAAGAATAAACATAAACATAAAATAGGCCTAAAAGAATCTAACAAACAACAAGAAAAGTCAACTAGGGGTAGGCATTACATCGACTCCCCCTAGATTTAGGCTTACTTCTGGAAGCCTACAAGAAAAATAAAACTAAACTAAGGGTAGGCATCACATCCACTCCCCCTAGACTTGTGCTTACTCTTGGAAGCCTATTACAATGAATAGGATAACTAAAAGTTAAAGAGTATTATCTATAATGTCAAACAAAGAGCTCATTTAAGAGACTAATATAAATAAGTTAACTATGTATACACTTTCAATCACTTAAAGCAATATAATTCTAGTTTAATAATAAATTGAATACCATATTGATCCAACATTCATCTTTTTAACAAATAATACAATAGATCTCCTAAAACACTCCAAGCAAAAGATCGACATCTTTAAAAACAAAGCACTCACTGTGTGAGTCCCATTGAACCCTTTCCCCCTGTAGGAGGATAAGACTTCACTTAAATCACTAAAAAAAGAACAACAAAAATTCTCAGAAAGTCAATCAAAGGCATACCACCCTAAAGTACAACCATAAGAAAACATGTCTGAAATCCAACTTAATAGTGATACAAGTTTTTTATTTTCTATGTTTCAAGTCTAAAGTTTTCAAGTTTCAAGTGTTCAAGTTTGAAGCTTCCAAGTGTTAAAGTTACAAAAGATACATAACATTGTTTAAGTTTCATTTTTGGTTTAACTAGTTTGACTATTCAAGTTTGTAATAGATATATATAATGGTTTAAGTTTCTTTTTTGTTCAACAAGTTAACAACTAGTGGCATCCCAATATACCCAGAGCTTCTAATGTAGAAACTCGGGCTCTGATACTAGATGTAATGCCCCACCAGAGAACCCAAAAGAAATTAACCTAAAGTTTCACTAAGTTTTTCAAACATTTTTTTTTTGAAAGATAAAGATAATAACTTAAGGGTAAGCACACCAAGTTGTGGTGCTAAAAGGGGAGTATAAGTGGCCACATTTTTTCTAAAATAAACAATTTCTGAACTTCGACAAGAATTTGGAGATAGTTACGCTCAAAATTTTAAAATATGACAAAAACAAAACTAGTAGTCCTTTGAATATAGTTTTTAATCTACTAAATATTTTTCAAAATGGTTTAGTTTTAGTTCCTCAGAAAAGGGAGTCACAAAAAGTGGTACTATTTATTCAAAAAAAACATAACACAGTACAAACTGTAGCCCCCCTAAAATTTTAACTTTTTAAAAAAAATTATTTAATTGCTTTGGTCAAAAGTTACCTAACAATGTGCAGTTTATCCCACATTTTTTGGGTAATTTTATAATGTGTATTTTTTTTAATGAATTATTTGCTTGGACACATCCCAAAAACATGAAATATCTATGTGCCCTCCCTAGAAATAATTGAAAACTAATCTAAAATCAAAACTTCTTTTTTTTTCAAAGTGTGTAGAATGGAGTCTAGTTTCTAAAAGCCTAAGTTGTTGTAAAATTCGATGAATGAGCTAAAATCTACAGCCTAATTAGTACATGTTGGTTTTTGACACAAAATGGACATACGTTCAAAAGAAATTATAGTTGAAAGTCTTGAAATAGTTTAAATAAAAAATAATCTATATGGTTATATAGATAGCACAGAGACCTACAATGGCATGTAACTTGATTTTATTGATGCGTAACTACAAGGAAACTTGAAGGAGAGCACTCAAGAAAAATCAATCATTTTTTAATGTTTGTAGCAAAATACATCTCAGACTAGTTTAGAGACTCTAAACCTTTGGGTTGGAACCCCAAGGAAAAACCAAGGCTTAGGTTTGGTAGAATCTAAAGCTTTAAATAGCACGTGCATGCTATAGTGCACACACACTATTTAAAGAATTTTTTAATTTAGGCTTTCATAGCGCATGTGTGCTTTAGTGCACACACACTTTTCAAGCCTAAATTTCAAAAGAGAGGAAAGGAGAGAGGCATAGAGGGTAGAGAATGAGAGAGATTAGATGATGACAAGAGAGTAGGAGGTGGGATAGGGAGAGAGGGAGGGAGAAATAAAGTGAGAGCGAGAGAGAGAGAGAGAGAGAGAGAGAGAGAGAGAGATTGTGATAGAGAGAGAGTAGGTGGTGGGAGAGGGAGAGTGAGATAGAGAAAGAGAGGGAGAGAGAGGGGGTGGGAGTGTACGTGTGTGTGAGAGAGAGAGTAGGGGATGGGAGAAAGTGAGATTGAGAGAGAGATAGTAGGGGGTGGGACAATGAGAGAGAGTAGGGGATGATAGAGAGAGTGAGAGAGAGTAGGCGATGGGAGAGGATAGAGAGAGAGTAGGGGATGAGAGAGAGAGAGAGAGAGAGAGAGAGAGAGAGATAGTAGGGAGAGAGGGAGAGTAGAGGATGTGAGAGAGAGTAGAGGACAGGAGAGAGAGAGAGTAGGCAGTGGGAGAGGGAGTGGGAGAAGGGGAGAGAGAGGGAGAGAGAGGGGATAGAGAGAAGAGTAGGGGGAATGGGACTATGTGTGAGAGAGAGACATAGAGAGAGTAGGGGGTGAGAGAGAGAGTAGGGGATGGGAGAGAGAGAGACTGAGTGACAGAGTGAGTAGGAGGTGGGAGAATGAGAGAGAGAGTAGGGGATGGGGGGAGAGAGAGAGAGTAGGTAGTGGGAGAGGGAGAATGAGAGAGAGAGAGAGAGAGAGAGAGAGAGAGAGAGAGAGAGGTATGGGTGTGTGAGAGAGAGAGAGTAGGGGATGTGAGAGGAGAGAGAGAGTGAGTAGGGGATGGGAGAGAGAGAGCAGGGGATGGTAGAGAGAGAGTAGGTAGTGGGAGAGGGAGAGAGAGGGGGATGGGAGTGTGTTAGAGAGAGTAGGAAAAGGGAGAGGAGAGAGAGTAGAGAGAGGGGGATGGGAGTGTATAAGAGAGAGTAGGAAAAGGGAGAGGAGAGAGAGAGTAGAGAGAGAGTGAGGGATGGGAGTGTGTAAGAGAGAATGAGAGAGAGTAGGCAGTGGGAGAGAGAAAGTAAGAGAGAGTAGGGAGTGGGGAAAGAGAGAGAGAGAGAGTAGGGAATGGGGAGAGAGAGTGTGTGTGAGTCAGTGAGAGAGTAGGTAGTGTGAGAGGGAGTGGGAGAGGGAAAGTGAGAGAGAGAGAGAGAGAGAGAGAGAGAGTGAGGGGATGGGAGTGAGAGAGAGAGAGAGAGTAGGGGATGGAAAAGAGAGAGAATAGGGGGTGGGAGAGAGAGTGGGGGATGGGAGAGAGAGAGAGTAGGGGGTGGGAGAATGAGAGAGAGTAGGAGATGGGAGAGGAGAGAGAGTGAGAGAGTAGGGGATGTGTTTGTGAGAGAGAGAGGGTGAGGGAGAGAGAGTGGGGGGATGGGAGTATGTGTATGTGAGAGAGTAGGGGGTGAGAGAGAGAGAGAGAGAGAGAGAGGGAGGGATGGGAGTGTGTATGCATGAGAGAGAGAGAGATAGGGGGCATGGGAGTGTGTGTGTGTGTGTGTGTGTGTGAGTGAGAGAGAGAGAGAGAGGGGGGAATGGGAGTGTGTGTGTGTGTGTGTGTGTGTGTGTGTGTGTGAGAGAGAGAGAGAGAGAGAGAGAGAAGGGGGTGGGAGAATGTGAGAGAGAGAGAGAGTAGGGGATGTGTATGTATGAGAGAGAGAGAGAGAGCGATAGGGATGAGATTGTATTTGAGAGAGAGAGAGAGTAGGGATGGGGGAGAGAGAGAGTAGGGGATGGGAGAGTGAGAGTGAGAGAGAGAGTAGGTGGTGGGAGAGGGAGAGAGAGAGAGAGTAGGGGGTGGGAGAATGAGAGAGAGAGAGTAGGGGATGGGAGAGAGAGAGTAGGGGATGGAGAGGGTGGGATAGGGAGAGATAGATTTTTCATATAGTGCATATACACTATAGTGTGCATGCACTTTAGAGGGTGAACGCTCTATAGTGCGTATGCACTATATGAAAACACCAAAAAATGGTTATAATGAAAGATTGGGTGCCTACTAATCCATTTTTAAAATTTTCTTTTTGTCTATTGTGTGTTACATTGTTTCGACAGAAAACATGGGTTTCATGTTGTTGGAATTTAGTAAACACCATATTCAATCATTGGATACACTATTTGAAGGCTCTTTGAATATTCTTTCTATAGAAAAGTTATATTCTTTGTTACTATATAGAGACAAATTTGATTATATTTTGACAAGTTGTTTAATATATAGTGAATTCATTGAAATTTGTATGTTTGAATGAATTCTTATTTGGAAATGGTTAGAAATTTGACAAGTTGTTTAATATATGTTGTGTATTCATTGAAATAATTGTAATTTGTATATGTATTTGAATGATTTGTAATTTACAAATTGCAAGTAATTCAGATGTTTGAATAATTTGACATATAGAAATCTTCATCATGCCAAGAAAGAAATCAAAAACTCAAACAACAGAAGAGAGGGAGAGAGATTTTGCAATTAAAAGAGATAAAATGAAACTACTACATGAACAAAGAAAGTTGCAAAACAATAATGAATAATTGTCTTTCCAAGAGGAACAAGAACCACCAATAGAAAGAAACAAAGAGGAAAAATTGGAAAGACAGAGAATGAATGAGACTGTTACGCTCAAGAAGACAATTGAATTGTGAAGCTACACCATCTTCCAATGTTGGAGTCATATCATCATCTCATGTTTAAGAGATGCTAATTTGTATATCCAACAATGTTCACACTCCATCATGTCATGTTGAAGGCACACCATTAACATATCAAGTAGGTGATATTCCATCTTTTGCATCTTATTGCCAAGGCACATCATCTTTGGTTCAAGGTACGTAAAACACTCAACCTTATGTTGATGTTCAAAATGTTGAGGGAATGGAAGAGATTGTAGCACCTTCAAGAATTCGTTTTAGAAAACCAAATTATTTGATTGATATTGGTACTAACATTTTGAAATCAATGCCTGGCAAGATTACCAAGCGTACTTGTCAAAGAAAAGTTAATCGTATGTGGAGATTATTCTTTGAAAAATTAAATATTACAATTCAATGCAAATTATTTTTTAAAATGATGAGGAATTTGAAATTTAGGCCTATCATGAAGATTCTTGAGCTAAGAAAAATGGACAATTCAAATTAAAAAAGTATTGTAAAGAATCTAAT
Source organism: Cupressus sempervirens (assembly GCA_028749045.1). Classification (NCBI taxonomy): domain Eukaryota; kingdom Viridiplantae; phylum Streptophyta; class Pinopsida; order Cupressales; family Cupressaceae; genus Cupressus; species Cupressus sempervirens. The sequence continues at coordinate 652,853,280 of CM053790.1, forward strand.
GAGTGCTTATGACAAAGTGGGTTCTAAATCATGTACCAAAGATAGAAATATCACAAGATGAGTACTTACATTGATAATAGTAACTACCCAAATGAAGAAAGTGTAATGCCCCGCCAAGGGATCCAAAGAATTAACCTAAAATTTCACTAAGTTTGGTAGCATTTTAAAAAAAAAAAAGTAACTACCACATATAACTTTTGCACAATAACGAAAGCAATAGCATTGTCCATCTAATAGTGAACATAACATACATAATAGATTACTTTCTTTAAGATCCCTTAATGTTGGATTACATCTACAAACATCTAACATACATGAATCCATCTAGTACAACATCCACATGAAATAATAATGATAAGTCCATGTTTATACATTACATTTCAAATACTCAATCATCCACTGTACATGTCATAGGGTATGACAAGCTCAAAAGAATATACATACATAGAATAAGGTACATCATCCTATTCTAATCCATGATACATCAAAGTAAAGATAATCACATGATAAACATGATATATCATCATAGAAGACATATACATCCATCATAAAGATCAAACATAATAAACTAAGTGCACGGTTCCTTCCAACCATTAATAGTATCATTAGACCATCGTGGATCCTAGCCATCCCTCCGTGCGTAACATTTCAAAATATCGAAGAGATCATCGGTACTGACATAGTAGGAATGTCACTTCTAACATATATAACATCATATGTAGAAAGTAATCTAACATGCAAATATAAGCATAAGATAACATCATCTAACATATGCTAATCATCAATGAAAAGGATACATATCCACCATCATGAAGGATGCATCAGCCATGATGTCTCAAAGAATTTCAAATGATAAGAGTGGAAAATACACTACCACCTGACTGCGTGGTACCTAAGTGGTCCACTCCCACTGTGCTGAGGAGATAATCTCAAGTCCCAAACAGGCTAACAAAATCACATAACACAAAACTCTATAAGTCCAGGAATCCTAAAAGTATACTAACTCAAAGGTTCCAAGCACAAAATATGACATCTAATCCCCAAGAGGCACATAATGACATGTAGGAACCTACTATGCAAGCGGGATAGTGTCATCGCATTTATCACGTACAAGTTGCCCTGGCAGTTAGCTAAACTCCACGGGTCCATATTGATCTCATGCGGCCACTAGTATCCTCTCATACTGACGAGGCATACTACGGAATGCAAGGTCACAACCATGCATCTCACTACTCCCATCCTAGCCTGTACAAGCACTCAAGGCATGGGCGAGAACAAAATACTTATCTTTTTAGGTTCATTTAGTTAGTATTAGGTGTGAATGTTATCACTTATTAATCCAACTTATAATGAGTTACCCTGGCAGCCTCTTAGGGCCCCGACCCCCATTGCAAGCCACTTCCTATCACTACATGCAGATATCCTACACTAATGCTCATGGAATCATAAATCTCAAAATCACAAAAGATAATCCATAATAAAATCATCAAATATGCATAAAAGCATCAAATCTCCATGAGAAAACATCCATAGAAAATCATGAACACAACAGCTCCCTATTGGCAACTGAAGTATCACTGATAATCAAAGTATCCAATGGTTCTCAACAACCAAAATATATCTCAATCATACTGATCGAAGACTCCAAAAATGGTTGAGTCAAAACATGTCACAACATGACATCATCAAGAATAAATCCACATCACAGTCCCATCATGGCGACTAAAAAATAACCAAGGATAACTGATCGATGACCAAAAATAATGGTTAAGTCAAGTGTCTCATACATAAGAATCTCAACCATAACAATCAGTAATGACATCCAATACATAGAGCATTCCATCACATAACCATGGTTGGGTTTATAAAGGTCGAGATTAAAACATCATCATGATATCACAGTCACATAACTGCTAAGCCTCTAGTAGACGTCCTATAACTGGTCAACACTAGTCAACCCAAAACCCAAAACAATAGCATAAAGAATACACAATGCAAACACATGTTTTGGTTTTGCTAAATTTACAATTTGAATTTAAATGCAAAAGTCTCGGTTTACGTTTCCAAGTTTAGAGAAAGAATTTGGAGGAACATTTATACATTTTGAATGAATACAAATCCATTCTATAATTTTAATCCAAACGTCCCCCAACAATCTAACAATCAAATTTAATATATTTAATAAAATAATTAATTTAAACCATGAACCTTTGATGTAAATTAATTATCAATTATACAATTATTAATAATCATATTCATATATTATATACATACTTATATATATATTTTATTAAAATATATACATATAAATACATATATGAATATATAAATTATTTTATCATTTAACAAAATTGAATTAAAAAATTTGATTAATGCCAAAAATTAAAATCGAATATGGCAAACATTTTTTTAAAAACACATATTTATATAACATAACTGCCAGTACGCAAGACCCTGCAGTCACAGGGCCTGCGACGTCAGTGGTACTGCGTACCACTACCGTCGCAGTACCTACGACGGTGGTACACTGCGACCGTAGTGGGGGGTGTGGGTCTCGTCCCCCCCTGACTTAATGTATAAAATGTTTATGATTTTCTTTAAAATCGCTTACGTGATTCCCATTTGCGATTTGTTTTAAAATGTTTCTTAAAACGTTTTTGCCCATGGGTATGTTATCCAATTTTTTTTTACAAACATATATTATATATACATATATATATATATATATATATATATATATATATATATATATATATATATATATATATATATATATATATATATATATATATAGGTATAGGTGTATATATATATATATGTATATATAAAAATATCACTATATATGAACATATATACATATATATATATATATACATACATATATACATATATACATATATACATACATACATATATATATACATATATACATATATACATATATATATACATATATACATATATATATACATATATATATACATATATACATATATGTATATATGTATATATGTATGTATATATATATATATATATATATATATAATTGCATATATATATATATATATATATATATATATATGTATGTATAAGCAAATTGACAATATATGAATATAAACAAAATTCCTCCATAGACCTCTGATTTTCAAAATTTCCAATAATTAATCTAATGGGTTTGACTATGAATCTCAACCCTAGCCCCGTGTTCTTTTCAGATCTATGCATGTGAAATTTTCAAATAAATTAATCTATCCATATTGAGAATGCACAATAAAATATGAAATTCTTCAGAAGACATATGGAAGACACGAAGAAGACAGGGAATGCATGATGCGAAAATAGCATAAGTAAAATCACAAGAATCTACCCGGATCTTGATGCTAAATCGCTCTTCCTCAGAAAACTTGCAGAGCAAGCTCCTCCCTTCTTCAGAGTTTTCGAGTCCTCCAATGCTCCAATTGTACTCCCAACGCTATGTCTAAGCTTCTAGGAATGCCTGAATATAAAGAGCTTTCAGGAAACATCCAGAATGCTTCTAGAAATAGCTGGAAGGTGTCAACAACTAAGCATGGGTCTTTTCCAACCTTCAAGATGAGCCATAGGGTTGTAGACACCATCTGCTTAATTGATGCACTAACCCCCGTGTTGTTGACACATGAGAAATAGAAAAGTGTGTTAACTCCTATGCAAACTTATAACTCCAATTCGTTTTTTATATAATTTCTATTTAAATATTTATAACTTTTATTTTAATTTTTATAACTTTTATTATTATTATTTATTTATTACTTTATTATTATTTTATTATTATTATTAATTTTAATTTCTAATTTTCTTTTATTTATTTCTTTTTCTTCAATTAATTCCCATTTAATTAATTATAATCAAAATATCAAATAACATGATATTTTATATTAATTTTCTCAAATAATTAATTTATTAATTAAATCTATTTATTAAGACTTAATTAACAAGAAATTCACCATAGACCTCCAAGATAAAATATGAAAACCCATCATAGAGAAAATCACTCAAAATCAGTCTAAAGGGTTAAAAATCACGAATTATGTCATCTGACACATTCGGTGGGTAAAATATCCATATACTTGTCCTACCTCACTAGGACAATTGGCTTAAGGGTTTGGTATTTGGACTTGAGAATTTATCTCCCTTCTCTTATCATTGAAATAGTATAATAGGGTACACTCATCCTAGCAATTTAGGGAAGTAGATACCCAGTATTTGCAACCTGCAGAAAAACCATGCATGTACATACAATATATATAATGCTAAGCTAAATAGACAATGGTAGGAAGTAGTGCATCGTGTAGATCCCGACTAAGTAGGTGACTACGACTCCCTTCCTTAACCACATCAGAAACAGCATACAATAAGAAAACACGCACACCATACACATGCAAGTATGGGGTAAGTATCCATAATAAAAACACACGAGATAATAACCATCAAATAATCATCAATAATATCTGAAAAGAATATAATGATCATCATGTATGCATGAAATGTAAAGTCTAAATGATCTGATCACACAACCACTGAATCCATAACATAATGTCCGATAGTGTCAAAACATTACCACTAATCCATCAACACAAAGCTAATCTAACATAGTCCGATAATAACAACAATAATGTCCAGAAAAGATGTGAATGAGGGTAGGCACTATAGAAAGCTTGACTCATGAGAAAGACAAGAAAAACATTAAAAATTGGTAGAGGTAATCTAAGGAGAGCCATGCTAACGCATGAGAGATTGGCAACAAAAAATGAGTTATGGACATTTAGAAGTAGACTATTGTGAAAGGATAAATAAATTAGTGAAGCTTTAAAATCATTGATCAAAGATTTTTGGAAAAATAACACATGGGTTTCCCCTAATCAAAGAGATATTGTAAGAAGTAGGATTGGTAACCAAAATCGCGACCCACATGTGAAACATTTTTTGGACTCAACTCAGACATAATTTTCTGCAAAATTTATTGGTATGTATCATCAAATTTGAATAATTCAAAGTTTTCTTGAGATGGGTAAACCTTATTATGTGAAGATAAATCACACACGAACAACTTATTTTTGTAGGATACATATTGAATTTTCCAACCATTTTGATGATTTAAAGCACATATATGTGTTTTTGCATTCCAAGTTTATTTTGCAAGATTGTGACATGAATGAGCCACCTAGATCTTCAAGGGAATTTATATCCAACATTTTATGTGAAATAGGAGATGACCAACAATTTTACAAGAATTTTACAAGACACCATGCTTGGATGGTATACGCTTATTTTGTGGTTCTTTGCAACTTTTATCAACTTGTAAAAATATGGATAATACACATGCAATTGGAAAAGAGAGTAGATTACGAAAATATAAGACAGTGACATATGCTCTAAAAGATGAAAAATAGGGTCAAAGAAGTGATTTAGTCATTGAAAAGATTCCAATGTATGAGTTCATGAAGATTTTTCATGAAAATATTATTTGTGAGTATGCAAGGTATATACATAGAGATTGATGGTTGGATTTGTAATTCAAGTTGTGCAAGGATATATTTCCACTAGATACCATTGTTTCGATAGTAGACTTTGTAGAGAACTACACATTACAACCACAAAATGAGTTGTAAGAAAAGTATTATACTTCTGAACAGGTTTCCATATTTGTTCACATAACATTCATGCATTCACCTACAAGTATAGAGGATGGAAGGAAGATTTTATGGGAGTACCATTTTTACATTAGTGATGATCAATCACATCCTATGGAGTTTGTATATAGTTGTTTTCAACTATTTTATTGAGATTTGGCTAATAGGTACATACCATATCGTTAGCACATTATTTGGTCAGACAATTGTACATCTCAATTCAAGAATGCACAGATGTTCTATTAGTTGAGGAGGATGAATAGGTTGTCTAGAATTCAATATATGTGGAATTTCATAGATGTTGGTTATGGAAAGGGAGAGCATGATGATGCAGGTGTATGGATCAAAAGAGCCCTAGCTTATGAAGAACTAAAGTATAAAGATGGAGCAATATTGATAGATGAAAAATTCATCATCCAGTGGTGTAATGCTACAATGGGTCCAGGTAAGGAAGGTGAGGCTATGGTTCATAGATTTTTTTTGGTTGATATTGCACATAATCTTCACTACAACAGCATGGAAGCTTCCCAATTTTGATAGTTATATTCTTTAGTCCCAAAAAATGGACATTACAAATATTGCCCACTAATCCTTTATAATAGAAAATGGTTACAAAAAATGGAATGTACTTGTATGAGGACATTATATAGTATAGAAATCCCAACACCAAAGCAGCATGCTAGCCACTCAAAAAATAGTAAATAGAATGCAAGTGGGATGATAAAGATACCTTAATAAACTAGTATCCCCTTTACTCAAGAAACATCTTGGTTATCTACTTGATTGGGACATGTTTGGGAACTGACAATCTCTATTTAAACTGAAGTCCCCATTTAAAGGAGGCAAAGAACTTTTTATTGTTTTGTTAAGATCATTAATATATTTCGATGAGAACTTTGAGGGATCATGCCTAGCTTGAGTGTCTTGGCTTCAAAAGTCCTATAAATATAACATCATTGATGAATAGGCATTTCCAATTTAAACATTTGTGGTGTTGTAATGAATTGTGTGATTAGATTCTTTGCCTACTAATGAGACAATTTGAGGCTTTACTTCACATTGCTCTATGGATAATTATATAGCACTTGTTACTTCTCTATCTGAAAATGTTGTATCTGTGTACATGTGCACTCTTTCCCAATAGATGTAGGTTTTATCTCTTTGACCTAAGTAATTGGCATACCCTGGATGGCACCAAGATAACTATTTTCTTCTAAAATGTCCTTTTCTGTCAGATTAATATCTCTATTAAGCATGTTTTCTATATTTTCCTTTGTATATTTAATAGATGTAGCTACAATTCCTTTGTATATTAAGCTTTCCTCCATAGGAATGAGAAGGCATGGAGAGTCAGGAAACTATTGGTCACTATGTTAAAAAGATATTTCTTTTCCATGCCACTAATGGGAATCATTTCAATCTTATTTTCATAATCAATATTTTATTCGTCTTGAAAGAATAATATATATTGTTTTTCAATGTCTTTGAAATATCTGTAGCTGGTAGCCAATTTCTTATTCATCACCTTTAAATAGTCATGGAAAAATAAGGTATTTGGTTACCTAATAGGTCCTAGGAATCTTAACTGGGGTCCTAGAATAGTCCTAGACGGACCCATTTGACCTAAATATGTAAAGAGCAAAAATTGCTCAAAAGTTGCAATGTTGCTCAAAACGTTGCATGAGCAACTTTTGCAAAAAGTTACAAATGGAATTTTGGGAAGTTGTAACTATCCATGCTTGGGTATATGAGTATGGAAAACATATTTTTGAAGGTTAGAAGGTTTTCAGTCAGATTTGCATTTTTAATCAACTTTTACACCTTTTGTAATTTTGCACAAAAAGTGCAAATTTTGCAAAGTTCGCTAGATTTCACTTCTAGGACTTGGAAAAGGTTCCAAACTATTAAATAAAAACTAAAAACACCGAATTCTAGGCTATCTTGACTGAAAACTCAAAAAGGCCCAATTTTGCCTAATTAACAACTTTTGCTCATATCTTGCACAAAATGGCCTAGGCATGCATATCTTACTCATAACTTTCTTACTGCTTGTCCTAGGATTGAACTATCTATTTCATTAGCTTTAGGTGGCTAGATAAACTCTAGTCCCAATCTCCTTCCATCCTGTTGAGCACTTAAACATTCTCAAGAATGCCAAATTGAATTGACCCTAAGAGTCACTAAATGTCACAGGGCAGTGATCTTTGACGGGACATATCTTGGAGCTCGTGCCAGGTATGATGAAATTATATGTGGTTCAGGACCCTTTTTCAGAGACCTATAGTAACATATCTCTCTTTTCAGAGATTTGATTTTTTTAAGACTTTGCAGCCCCATATTGGGTGATGCTGAAACTTGTAGTGTTGGCCAGTACAAAGTTGCCAATTGCAGAATCTCTCTCATTGTTCATCTAGGATCAAATTGTTTGTTTTGTTAGCTTTAGGTGGCTAGGTAAACCCTAGCTCCAAGCTCCTCCCATCCCATTGAGTGCTCAAATGTTCTTGGGCACACTAAACCAAATCATCCCTAAGTGTCACTAAATGTCATAGTGCAATGATCTTTGATGAGGCATATCTTGGAGATCATGTGAGGTATTGATGCAGTTCAAGGTGCTATAGGATGATGTTGTAGAGACCTACAATAACCTCTCTCACTTTTTGGAGATCCAATTTTATTTTGATTTTGCAGCGCCATCTCAGGTGATGCTGAAACTTGTAGTGTTGGCTAGTACAAAGTTGCCAATTGTCGAATCTCTCTCACCATTCATCATGGGATCAAACTATCTATTCTATTAGATTTAGGTGGCCAAGTAAACCCTAGCCCTAAGATCCTCCCATTCCATTGAGTGCTCGAATGTTCTCAGGCATGCCAAACTGAATCATCCCTAAGAGCCACTAAATGCCATAGGGCAATGATTTTTGACGGGGCATATCTTAGAGATCGTGCGAGGTATTGATGCAATTCTAGGTGCTATAGGACCGTGTTGTGGAGACCTACAATAACCCCTCTTGCTTTTTAGAGATCCAATTCTATTTAGATTTTGTGGGCCCATCTCAGGTGATGCTTAAACTTGTAGTGTTGGCCAATACAAAGTTGCCAACTACTGAATCTCTCTCACTGTTCATCATAGGATCAAACTATCTATTCCGTTAGCTCTAGGTGGCTAGATAAACCTTAGCCCCAAGCTCCTCCTATAGTGTCTGCCCTAGATTGTACTTTGTTATTATTGCCAAACTCTTTTAGACTAGTTTATGCTTGTTGATTAGTAGCATTATCTTTTAGATTATCAAATATTGTTTCATATTTAGTTGATTTTATGATGAGATTACTTGATACTTGATACTTTATGTATGCATGATGATTATTATAGTGATACTAGTTATTAATGATGATTAGTTAGATGAATTATCATGTGTGTTTTCTTATGGATACTTACCCCATACTACATGTGTATGGTGTGCATGTATTTTTTTTTTATGTATGGCATTTCTAATGTGGTTAAAAAATGGAGTTGTAGTCATCTGCTAGCCGAGATCTACATGATGCACTACTTCCTACCATTGCCTATTTAGCTTAGTATATATGTGTTTGTACATGCATATATTTTATGTAAATTGTAGGTGCTAGGTATCAACTTACCTGAATTGCCAGGATGAGCGTACCCTATCGCATTATCCAATCATAAGAGAGGGGAGGTAAATTCTTAAGTCCAAATCCTAACCTTTGAACCCATTTGTCCTAGATAATTAGGACAAGTATCTGAGTTGATTACCTTCTGAATGTGTCATATGATGTTAATTCGTGATTATAACCCTTTAGTTTGATCTTGTATATATTTTTCTATGATGGGTTTTCATATTTTGTCTTATAGTTCTTTGGTATTTTTTCTATTAATTAATTCTAATTAAAAGATTAAATTAATGATTTAATCTAATGGAAAATTGTTATGATATTTTAATAGTTAATTAATTAGAAAATTAATTAAATAAAAAGAATTAAATTTAAAGATAGAATTATAAGTTTAATTTTAGAATGTGATAATATTTATTTAATTTAATAATAATAATATATTTATGAGTCCATTTTTAAATAAATGCTAAATACTATTATTATTTAAGTTAATAAATATTTTATCAATTAACATTTCAAAAATAAATTAAAAAGTGAAAAGGATATTAATTTGTTAAAAGTTTTAATATTGCATAAAGTGTGCATGAGATTAAAAATTAATAAATTAATTGAAAAGAGAAGTCAAATGAAATTAAATAAAGTTATTTTATAATCTAACAAACATGTATGAAAAAGATAAAGAAAAGATAATGAAGAGTTAAAGTCTAGTGAGCAAGGAGTCCTCTCGGGTGATCGCACAATTAGTGCCTTGATTTTAGGAGAGAACTCCATATCACAATTTGAGGGTTCATTTTTGAAGGACTGCAAATTTCAAAAGAAGGAATTTTTGAAAGAGAGAAGGTTTTGAGATGAGAAATTTCTCTCACAAATCTTTTGGACATAGTTATTTAACATCAGAGTCCAAGTAGATTCTTGTGATAAA